>SKCR01023478.1:0-479585 GCA_019454045.1 Zanthoxylum bungeanum | reverse complement strand
AAAAAAAAGAGAAAGACACTAATCAAGGATGGTTTGTCCATATTTACAGGGCTAATATTATGCTGGACGTGAGGAAGCCTAGCTCATACAAGTGTGAGGCCTAGTTACAACAGGTAAAGCCATGATTTTCCTAATATTGCACTTTAGATCACACTTTTACTGCTTATATGAGTGGCGTCGTTTGTGGGAAGGACAAATTTATTATGTTATCACATAAAAAGTTACATGAGATTATGACATGGATGTATCATGAATTATAAAATTGAATTTAAATCATAGAAGACTTATATATAAATTGAAATTTATGTCATTCTTTTATGGGGTACACTTATGAGGGAAATTTAATATGCCCAATAAATCTGTGTAATGAAGGGATGGTGAGCACGAACGGTTAAAAGTTAAGAAAATATATGGATCACTGCACCCGAGTTCCGCCTTATACAACGGCAATAAAAGTATGATTGGGAATACTGAGTGAGAAATAAGGGGAATGCGTTCATATTAGCCTAAGACTGAAAACCTAGTAGGGAACCTAAACTCGTACACACGACCGTATTTCGTAGAAATTCAAGGTGTCGTATGAAACACTAACCTATACGTTAAGGAAAACGAAAATTCATAACATGCACATTAGGTTAACTAAAATATGGTATTGCATGTCATTGTTTATCTCTGAATAAAAGAAAAAAAAAATCATTTTCAGAAAATATATTGTGCCATAAACTCGGGGAATTAAACTTTAGTTGCATGAAAACTTACGTGCAAAGCATGCATGGCAAATGAAATTATAAAAACATGAATTCTAGCGTATAAGCATAACATGTATTTGATGGGATCATACCTCTACCGCCAAATTTTTTTTGGAGAACTAACCATTTACAACAGAAAAATGAGGTGAAAAGTGACAAAGTGAACATAAAGAAGAGCTATCATGGCTGAAGAAGGTCAAAGATAAGTACCAATGATAGTTCGTGACCCTGACTTTGAGATCGTTATGAGACAAGAGGTACCAGAGACCCTTGAGCAAAAGTTATAGCGAGTAATTTTGGCCCAAGAGTAAACCACCATAGAGAATCAGAAGTTGGCGGAGAGGATCCGAGTACTTGAAGGGAATCTGCCAAAGACCGGAGCAGAAAGGGAAGGTGGATGAATATTTCTCCCCGTGTGAAAATTTTGGACATACTCGCTGCTCATGGAGCACTGCCATCACCAACTCTTTCAACACCGGCAGTGGCTCACCCCAGAGTAGAAGTTACACTTCGAGACACTGTAAGACAGAATTTGAGAGATGTGCTCGAGGCCTTTGCTCAAGCGCTTCTATCATGAGTTTCCCAGGATAGCGTGGCCGAAACAACTCAAATAATAAATACTTGGCCCTTCACACAACAGATCCTCGGAGTAGAAAAGCCTAAGAATGTCTAGATCTTGAGTTTCAGGATGTTCAAGTGAAACTCCAACCTGGAGCATCATCTCTTCCACTTCTGACAGAAGATGATCTTAAAGACAAGCGATGAAGCATGGTATTGCAAAGCTTTTCCCTCTAGCTTGGAAGGCGATGCCTTGGAATGGTTTGGGACTCTCCCATCTAATTTTATCGGGGATTTCCAGACCCTACGTGAGAAGTTTTTGCCCCTTATACCAATTTCTGGTGCCATCCCAAGACCATCGATAATACCTTTAGGCTGAAGTAAAAGCCCATGGAAACCATTCAGGCTTTCTTGTACCGATACAATCAGGCATTGCTGCAGATAAAAGATCATGACATGAAGTTAGCAGCCAAAATTTACAGCAAAGCCCTTCAGAAAAACACACGCTATAATGAGTACTTAACAATGAAGTATTTTCAAAGTATATAGAAGGTGAATATGACGACTCATCAATGGATAAGAATTGAAGAAGATAATGACTTTAAATGGTTGGATGATAGGAGAGCTACTACGATTATGATGGCAAAACATGAGCCACCCAAACCTCCATAAACAATCACCCCCATATAATCCAAAAAGAGGCTAGCCCCAAAGCCATTAAAGAAATCCAAATCGGAATATAAACTCAGCGAAAAACCCAAAAACCAATCAAAACACTTCGACCGCCCTAAAGATATACCTTTAAATAATAACCCCGCCAAAATATGGGTAGACCATAAAGATTCTAGTCTGTTTAGGGAACCTAAACCTATTTAAACCCTCAAGGAAGCCGAGACCGGAGCTTTTACTATGCCTTCCACAAGGACATTGAGCACAAGACTAGTAACTGCTTCACTTTGAAGAACCAGATACAGTGGTTACTCCGGAATGGATATTTGCAGGTGTATAAGTAGGGCGGAGCGATGTTAGGAAGTGAGAGTCAGGCTCCGGCATCCGTGCAGAACCTTGGAGAAGATGACCATCCTCCGATGGAGATAGCAGTGATAAGCCACCCTGGAGAGGATCTTGCGAGCAACATGAAGATTGATGTGAGGGATGTTTACACCAAACATGGGAGACCTTCCAAGAGCACTGCTAGGGAATATTGGAGGGGCTGTATAGAAAAGCCTCTTAAGCTATTAGGTCTGGAAGAAGCCTCGAGTACAATGATCATGATTGTGAGTGAAGATCCGACCCTACTTATTTTTTCAAGAAAAGATTTAGCTGAAGTGGACTTTCCACATATTCACTCTTTGGTAGTGTCTCTGATGATAGGCAGCACCAATATCCATCAGATATTGATTTACGGAGGCAGTAACACTGATATTTTATTTGGAGAAACTTTCCTTAAAGATGAAATTGAAGCAACAGGATCTGCGCCCGTGTCACTCACCACTTATAGCCTTTGAGGGAATAAGGCTTAACATGCGAGGTATTATTACCATGTCAGTGACCGTAAGAGATAAAACATTAAGTATTGATTTCTTGGTAATAGACGCACCATCAGCCTATAATATTATTATGTGAAGGCAATGGATACACAACATGGAGGCCATTTCATCCACACTTCACCAAGTTATTAAATGCGTGAATTCGGATGGGACCAAAACATTTGATACAAGGGGGGATCAGCATACTGCACGATAATATTATGCTTTGGCGATTCAACATGCCAGCAGTAATAGGACAAATAAGGGTAAGAGTACGTAGGAAGAAGATAGCCTTTTGAAGAATGAAAATTACAGTTAAAAGACCCGGTTCCGAAATTGTTCGTGGATGACAGTGATTATCGGGCTCCAACCATTTAAGCTTTGGAATCCCGACTGAAAGTTCGATTTTACACAAAGTTTTGACCCTATGCGGAATTATAAACAATAAGCAGGACAAGCCCTGTTACTGCTACTATGGAATAGAAACAGGCAATTACCAATTCAACCAACAACAATAAAATCCACAATATTAATCAATAATAGAAATTGCGGAAAAGTAAATCAATCACACAAAATTCAACACACTGATTTTGGTGACGAAGTGGAAAACTCTTCCGAGTAAAAAACCACTCCGGGTATAGGCTACCACATGAATCCACTACATCGAGAAAAACTTACAGCGATGGTGAAGACCTATGGTGGCAACTCCACCGACTCAAGTACCTCTATACTGCAAGAACTCAAGGAACTCCTCAAGCCCGCGACCCACGGTTTCTTCAGAACCTCTGAAGTCTCTGAGTATATTATATCACCAATGACGCCGGAACTCCGACTACCAAACTTCCTCCTAAGAACTCTAAAGGATTATGGAATTTGGGTTAAGTTGTGTTGAAGGTTTATCAAAGAATGGATTTCACCATTAACAAAGAAGACATAAGATTCAAAGAGTCTTCAAGGTGAAATCAAAGAGAGTTGAAAGCTTTTGGCTCAAAAGGAATGTGTTTCAACTCTTTCAACTAATGGGGAATGGCGGCTAAGTGTTATATTTATAGGTATGGTGAAAAACTAGGGTTTTGCAGGCCAAAAACGCGTTCAGATCGCAGTCGCGTTCGAACGCTTACTAGAACGCTACACGAACGCGCCCTTTCTGTGAAGACTCGTTCGAACGTCAATTGAATGCACAACGAACGTGAGCTCTCTAGAATGCTCCTGTTCAAACCCCACAAGAACGTGCCTCGAACGTTTGCTCTCTGGAATGCGCCCGTTCGAACCCAATAGAGAACGTGACACTAACGCCAACCGTTCGAACACTGCAACGAACGCACCACGAACGTATGTCTGATGCACAGCAGCCAAAAACCAGTCCAATTGCACAAAGATCTTCATGATAAATTACAACTCAATTGAACTTGTTTTGTCACGGACACATGCCAATAAAAATGGAACTCACAATCTCCCCCTTTGGCATTCCGTGATAAAACACTACCTAATACAAAGACTACGGTAATAGACCCAAAAAGCAAAAAGTCAACTGTCAACCATCAAAACAGTGACTTATTACATTATGACTCGATCTAACACCTAACAAAGTAGTCTTGAAAATAATGCCACCGCAGCAACATACCTGCTACCTAAAACATCCACAAACAACAATATACCGTGAAAAGCATTGGGATAATCAAGTAAAACATAAAACAGGTAAAAATCTCATGCATGTACAAGTAGAAATCCCTCTCCCCCTTAATCTTAACTCCCCTTAAAACGGAGATATCTAAAGGATATTCTACGGCTCCCTCCTATATATTAAGGCTCTCCCCCTTAATATATTACTCTCCCCCTTTTTGGCACGAAATGACAAAGGGTAAAAGAAACAGGAAAAATAACAAGAGAACAGGAGAAAACACATGCAAGAGCATAAGCAAACAGGAATTACTCCCCCTCACTAACAGGCACATAAAGTTAGCAAAATAAAACACGGGAAGCAAACCAAAACTCAGAAAGGTGCACAGTAAAGAACAAAAAAAAAAATTTGTATGCAGTAACATGAAGCACACACAGGCACATACTGAGATAAATAAAAATCCTGTCAAAAACTGACTGAAACAACATGTAAAGCTGACACAATGATACCCAGTCAGTATTCAGCTGTTTATGACATGAAACGATATGCATCATTTTAAAAGTGGCTAAATATAACACTTATGCATATGACATAAACACCAAAGCACATCAAGCACTTGCGTGAAAAATAAAGTGCACAACGAATCAAGGCTTAAGACCTTATTTTATGAGCTGGACACAGCCAAAGAAATCCATCTCTAAACAGACCAAGTCCACAAAATAGATGTTCAAACCCAGCACCACGAGGACCTGAAAACAAGCAACATTGGTTGCATGCTATATTGTTTACCCCATAAATATCATGAGCTCATATTTAACACCTCTTTCGAGTGAAGGGTTTTTGCCCTTATCTTTTGAATTTGGCCATTTTGGCTCTTACGCACCTGAGTCTCATTTTTTTTTGTTTAATTCTTTTTGCTTTTACAAGGGGATAGCAAGGTCATCTAGTCAAAGGTCACACTATTGAGCAAACAAGATATGATAGAAATTAGATTGCTAGTCCAAAAACTCATACATGCGACCAAGCCTTGATAAAATAAAAACGTGTATGTGAGGTCCAAGCACATGATATACCAAAGGTTTTTATCACACACACTTATGCATATAGAACATAAAGAAAAATAACAGCATATCATACATGCATAATCATATATCATACATACCAGGATCACATGCACATGCTATTCATGCTCTAATAAGCCATAAAAATATTTTTGGTATTTTTCAAAATATATAATTTTTTTTTGATTTTTCAGTTTTAAAGCACAAAAAAAAAAAAATAAAGACACAAAACAGCTTGTAAAACATCCAATGGTACGTGGAGTTGTATCCCGAGTGCAGATCATACTACCGTCCATTCGGAATCGGCTATGAAATTTATGTCCGGGTTTCCATCCTATATACCAAGGGACATATAACAAAAACAAGACACACACACACACCCATATGCTGTGAAAATAAAACAAACGTGTAAAAACATAAAACACACGCACACACACATGCAATGGGAAAATAAAAATGCATCTTTTAAGCAGAGTTACACCGAAGTGCATTCTCATCATGTCCATCAGGACACGCAGAAGAAGATGGGAATTCATCTTGCTTATTCACTCAAACCTTTCTAGGAGCCTCTTCCACATAAGAGTTCCCAGACAACAAAACAAGTTTCTCACTCAAGAATTGAGCTTGTTTGGTTAGTGCAGAAACTTGAGACATTAGATTTGACGAATCAAATCTAGGAGACACACTCTTAGGCCTTCTCTTTTGCTTGTGCAATATGAAACACTTAGGCCTAATATGTCCCGCCTTGCCACAATGATGGCACACAGGCACAAACCTCGGATGAGAGCGAGGTTTACCCACAACACCTCTAAATTGAGGTTGGGATACATGACGAGGGACAACAGGAGGAGAAACATGACTACACACAATAGGTTTCTTACCTAAGTCACGTTTAGCTGCTACAGGCACAGCTTTGGAAGAAGAAGCCTTATTAAAGTTAGGCTCAGAAATAATACCAAACATACGGTCCACCTTTTTATTTCCACTAGAAAATGCAGACAATTGGGTTCTAGCATCTTCAAGTTCGGTCTCTAATATCTGGACTCTATTAACTAGGCCTCTGTTCCTCTCCTCTAGGTCATCTACCATCAAAAGGCTTTGCTCAAATTTAGCTTGAGCTTCATTCTTTTCTACCTCAACTAGTTTCAGCCTCTTATTGACCTCTATATTAGTATTCTTAATAGCTAAACTCTCATTAAACAGTTCAACATAAGCTACTTGAAGACTTTCCTCATCAACAGACTCATCAAGAGAGACTTCTGAATCAACATCATTAATAACTATCTCTCTCTCATCAGGAACACTAGCAGTAAAAGCAATATAATTGCCTTTAGGAGAGTCATCACCTTCAGAATCACTAAGTGATGCTGCCAAGACTTTCTTGCCTTTAGCCCTAAGGTATGTGGGACACTCAGATCTAACGTGCCCATATCCTTCACATTCATAGCATTGGGCACCACGGGATCTACTCTCCCTAACCTCTCCAGACTCTCTCCTGCTATGCCTAATCTCTCTAGGCTCATCCTCCATATCCATATTACTACTATGGCCAATCTTCTTAAGTTTAAGAAATTTCTTAAACTTCTTTGGAAAAAAGGCCAAATCACGATCCGTAAAGGTATCATTATCGTTAGACGAATCATACACAACTTCCTTAGCGATTTTCATCGCAAAAGTTTTTTGCTCTCTATAACCAGGAAGCTTTTTCTCATAAACTTGCAGTTTTCCTACGAGTTCTTCCAAATCAAGCTTATCGAGGTCATTACTTTCCTCGATGGCGGTAATCTTGGGTAGGAATTTATCAGGAAGGGATCTAAGGATTTTCCTAACTATCCTATTGGTAGGAATAGTCTCACCTAGGTTAAAGCTTGAGTTAACAATATCGTTAATCTCAGCATAAAATTGATCAAATGTCTCATCATCCTTCATTCTAGCGACCTCAAACATAGTCGGAAGATCCTGGAGTCTACTATTTTTAACAGACAATGTGCCCTCATGCACAGTCTGCAGGATGTCCCAAGCATCCTTGGCTATCTCACACATAGAGATTCTCCTAAATTCAATAGAACAAACAACACCATGTATGGCATTAACAGCCTTGCTGTTCCTATTGCTAGCATCAAATTCATCCTTGGTCCAGGTCAATTTATCTTTAGGGGAAGATACCCCATCAACAACAACAACGGGAGGTTTCCACCCGTGTTCAACAGTCATCCAGACCCTCTCATCTAAGGACTTAAGGAACGCCTTCATGCGAACCTTCCAATGTAAATATTCTGTGCCATCTAAAAAATGGCGGACAATTCAAGGGTTGACTACGCTCCATAGCTAATGGGTCAAGGATCGAGTTCAGGCTCTGATACCAATTGAAAATTCGATTTTACACAAAGTTCTGACCCTATGCGGAATTATAAACAATAAGCAGGACAAGTCCTGTTACTGCTACTATGGAATAGAAATAGGCAATTACCAATTCAACCATCAACAATAAAATCCACAATATTAATCAATAATAGAAATTGCGGAAAAGCAAATCAATCACACAAAATTCAACACACTGATTTTGGTGACGAAGTGGAAAACTCTTCCGAGTAAAAAACTACTCCGGGTATAGGCTACCACCCGAATCCACTATATCGAGAAAAACTTACAGCGATGGTCAAGACCTATGGTGGCAACTCCACCGACTCAAGTAACTCTTTACTGCAAGAACTCAAGGAACTCCTCAAGCCCGCGACCCACGGTTTTCTTCAGAACCTCTGATGTCTCTGAGTAGATTATATCACCAATGACGCCGGAACTCCGACTACCAAACTTCCTCCTAAAGAACTCTAAAGGATTATGGAATTTGGGTTAAGGTGTGTTGAAGGTTTATCAAAGAATGGATTTCACCATTAACAAAGAAGACATAAGATTCAAAGAGTCTTCAAGGTGAAATCAAATAGAGTTGAAAGCTTTGAGAGGTTTTGGCTCAAAAGGAATGTGTTTTAACTCTTTCAACTAATGGGGAATGGCGGCTAAGTGTTATATTTATAGGTATGGTGAAAAACTAGGGTTTTGCAGGCCAAAAGCACGTTCAGATCGCAGTCGCGTTCGAACGCTTACTAGAACGAACGTGAGCTCTCTAGAATGCTCCTGTTCGAACCCCACAAGAACGTGCCTCGAACGTTTGCTCTCTGGAATGCGCCCGTTCGAAACCAATAGAGAACGTGACATTAACGCCAACCGTTCGAACATTGCAACGAACGCACCACGAACGTATGTCTGATGCACAGCAGCCAAAAACCAGCCCAATTGCACAAAGATCTTCATGATAAATTACAACTCAATTGAACTTGTTTTGTCACGGACACATGCCAATAAAAATGGAACTCACACCGACTATTGGATCCAGCTTATCCAAATAGAAGTGTACATATCAGATCTGAGCGGAAGATGAGAAAAAGGAGTTAATGGAGTTCCTTCGAAGAAATACAGATGTATTAACTTGGTCACATGAAAACATGCCCAAAATAGACTAGGATTTGACGTGCCATCGGTTAGCAGTCAATATGGATGCTAAAATGGTACAATAGAAATAGAGACGATTCACACCGAAGAGAAATCAAATTATCTCAGACGAAGTTAAGCAATTATTAAAAGCCAACTTCATTAGAGAAGTGAGATATCCCCAATGAATCTCGAATGTAGTTGTGGTCCAAAAGAAGAATGGGAAGTGGCGAGTGTGTGTAGATTACATCGATCTGAATAAGCATGTCCAAAATATCCTTATCCACTCCTAAAGATAGACTTGCTGGTAGATGCAACGACAGGGAATGATTGATGTCCTTTCATGATACGTATTGTAGATATAATTAGATCTCTTTGCACTGGGATGATCAAGACAAAAATTTTTTTATTATGACTTGAGGCCTAAATTGCCTTTCGGGTTGAAAAATGAAGGGTCTACTTATTAGAGAATGGTTAACAATATTTTTAAGGAGCTGATCGGGAAGATTGTGGAAGCTTACATAGATGATACTGTGGTAAAGACTCTGCAGGACCATATTACAGATCTGATTAAAGTTCTTGAAGTACCCAGAAAACACAAGTTGAGGCTCAACCCCAACCATTTTGCCTTTGGAGTTTCGTCTGGAAACCTTTTGGGGCATGTTGTGAAGAATAGGGGAATAAAAACTAATCCAGCTCAAGTTAAAGCGTGGTTGGAAACCACCATCCCAAAGAGCAAAAGAGAGGTTCATGTTTTAACTAGAAGGGTTATGGCCCTTAGCAGATTTATCTCCCAAATATCTGATAGATGTCAAGAATTTTTTAAATTAATCAAATCTGGAGCTGGTACATCCCGGGACGAGAGCAAACTGAAGCCTTAGAGTAATTGAAGAGCTACATGAGGTAGCCTTTGATCTTGTCTGCTTCTCATCCTGGAGATGATTTGTTCTTATACCTAGCAGTATCCTATCATTCCATCATTGCGGTCTTGTTGAGGGAAGCGAGGCAGAAACCCATATTCTTCACCAACCGCACTTTATTAGATGCTGAAACCAGATACACTACAGTTGAAAAACTAGTATTTTCTCTACACCATGCTAAAGAGAAGTTATGACATTACTTTGAGGGCCATAAGTTCATAGTGGTTACATCCTATCTACTACGATCCATTATCAATAAGCCAGTCATGATGGGGAGAGTTGGAAAAATGACAATGAAACTTTTTGTTTATGATATTGAGTACTGACCTTAGACTACTATGAAGGGCCATATGTTAGCTGATTTGTTACATGAGTGAGAACTTACACTGGAAGATGAAACTCTGCGCCCAATCAACCTGAAGAATGAGGCCTGGAGGCTCTACATAGATGGATCCAATAATCAATTCGGGGAAGGAATTAGGTTGTATCTTGTGAGTCCGGAAGGGTTGGCGATTGAAGAAGTTATTCAATTGCTATTCCCAGCTACTAATAATGAAGCGGAGTATAAAGCGTTAATTGTAGGTATCATGTTGGAAAATGGTTTGTGTATAAAGTAAATAGATGTTTACATAATTCGGCCTTAGTAGTTTCACAATGGCATGGGGATTTTGCAGTGAAATAGAGTCGGATGGAAGATTAGTGTCAACCTTTAAAGATTTTCGAATCCATCAGATTCCCTAGGTTGAGAATTCAAAAGCAAAACATCTGGCCACAATGACCTTAGCAACAGTCAAGGTTTTGTGGAGAAAGACGTATATAGCTACCATATCCAAGCGCTCAATCTCTAAAAAAAAAATTGATGGTCAGAATGTGAGTCTGATTGTTCTTGGATGGACCCTTATGTTGAATATTTACAATGCCAAACACTCCATCAAGACCTCGGTGAAGCCCGTTGGATACAACAAAAATCTAAGAGTTATTATTTAGTGGACGGAGAGCTGTACATAAGCTCTTACTACAGACCACTTCTCAGATGCTTAATTGAGCAACAAGCACGAGAAGTACTTTAAGAGATACACGATGGTTAAGTTGAAATCACTCCAGGGGTAGGGCACTACAATAAAAGGTCCTCCAGGCAGGATATTATTCGCCAACCTTACAGAATGATGGAGAAGACATTGCCAAGAAATGCCAATGGTGCAAGAAGCATGCCACTAAGATCCACCTTACCGGGGAGAATTTGTCAACAATGGCTACACCTTGGCTTTTCGTCCAATGGGGGATGGACATAGTCGACCCATTGCCCATTTCCATTGGATTAGTCAGAGTTGTGCTACTACCTACAGATTATTTCACCAAATGGGTAGAAGTGGAAGCCTACAAGGCTATTACCGGTAGAAATATAGTCAAGTTATTACGAAAGTAAATCATTAGATTTGTCCCACCTCTAGTCTTGGTCATGGACAATGGTAAGCAGTTCCAAAACACCATATTTGAAGATTTCTACAATGAAAATAGAATTCAGCAAAGATTCTCGCCTCGAAGTTACCCACAATCCAATGCATTGACAGAGATCACAAATCAGACTATCTTGAGCAACTTGAAGAACGACTAGAAGGCAGGAAACAAAGATGGCTTGAAGAGTTACCCAATGTGTTATGGGCATACATGACTATCGAACTCAGGCCTACTGGGAACTCCCTTTATTCATTTGTCTGTGGGATGGATGTCATACTGCCCACCAAGGCTAGATTTCCCATATTAAAAAGTAAGTTGGAACAGTTACCAAACAATCAAACAACCTAAGAGATAGGCCTTGAGCTACTAGAAGCATTCTGAGACATTGTTGCCATTCATCTAGAGGCATATCGAAGAACCTTCGAGAGGCAATATAACATACAAGTCCGATAAAAAAGGTTCTCCTAATATGATATTGTCCTCCGAGAAGCCCTTGATATTCAGAAGGAACCGAATACAAGAAACCTTAGAAGGACAACTCATTCCATCCACTTGGAACATTACCAAACTTTAGAAGTTTTATTTTTAGAATATAAAGTAAGTTGTAAATATCAAATGGTCTATTTCAATGTGCCTTATTTCAATTTTTAAAAGGACAACTTAAAAACAATGAAGTATATGGACATTTCATGTAATGTATATAAAAAAAATTCAATGAAATCGAGAGGGCATCTGATTGGGACTAAAAAGTGTATATTGATTAAGAGAATAATATATCATTTTACACTTGTGGTTCATTAATCTCCTTAATTTAACACAATTGTTAAACAAGAATTATATTTCTTTTAATTGTGATTTTTATCTTTTATGTAGGTGAAATAATACTTTGGATGCATATCTAGAAAAATGGATTTGACATTTGGATTTTGGAGGTCGAAAATTTAATAGGGCGTTCTAACAGTGTATAACCTCAGAAATTTCAGCCCCGCGCAATGTTCTTATTTTGACCATAACTTCTTACCCTAATATCAGATTGAAGTGATTCCAGTTCCGAATGAACGAAGACTCAAAGATCTACAACTTTACTGCTGAAAATATTTTCGAATTCTAAAGTTTTCAAGGCCGAAATTAATGAAGAAGACAAAGTGTATTATATGTAAAAGTCATTGTCAAATCAAAAATAAAATAATAAAAAAAATAAATGTCTCCACCAAACATGAGGATTTGGTGGAGGAAATGGTGGAGTGTTTGGTGGAGTGTTTAGTGGAAAGTTTGATGGAGAAATTGGTGGAAGCCTTTTTTTTCCTATAAATTGAAGAGTTCTGAATTCATTTTCTTCATACTTTCTTTGATTTCTCTAAAGGAATTGAATATTGTATTTTGTGTGTTTAATTTCTTATAATGTCTTTTAATTTTACTAATAAAATTATGTATGTTTTTAATTACAGTATGAGTAGCTAATTACTTTCCTCTATGGGAATGGGTGAAACTTTTATTATTTAAAGTTTAGATTAATCTCATTTATATTATAATATATAAATAGTAATGAATAATAATTAATTGAGATCTAAACTAATTATTGACAAACTGTTATACCGCCTATATGGCTGGTTTTATACGATTTAGACATAATTTAGTACTTAATTGGACTTGTTATAGACGAACGGTAACACCGCATTTATGGCTGGTTTTATGTTTTTGTCATATTTAGTACCTTGACATGACTAGTTATCGACCGAAATGATTGCCGCTTTTACGACCGGTTTTATATGTTTTGGCATAGTTAATTCTGGAAGTAAATTAATTGGGTTATAATGATCATTTATATATTATAAAAAGTGAGATTTCTAAATTTAAAATATTAAAAGTGGATCCCATAACCCCAACATTTTATTTTATTGTTGTCATTTAATTCAAACTGACGTGTTCCAAAAGGACTCCTCATTGAAAGAATACTATACTCTTTAAGTATATGAGAAACTTATTGCTTTAGTATTTTCATCATGGTCTAATTGTGATGGTTTAATACTTTAGCCGATCTGTATGTTTACTTCGTGTCGAAACTTTAAAAGTTTTCGATTTGTGTTTCAAAAGAAACACATAACCATAACGCGATGCCACATCCGTAAAGGTCATTAAATATTCATATCCACCTCTAGCCTAGCTAGACATGGGCCCACTTGCTTCACTATGAACTAGGGCTAACAGACCGGTTGCAGCTACACTTTTACCAAGTAAAGGTGTTATAGGCATTTTGCCTAATAAACTAGATTCGTAGACTTTATTTGAATATGATCAAATCAGTCCTAGTACCCACTCTTCGAAAGTGTGGATTAACGAGTCTTGTTTAATTGTGTCACAGACAACAATGCCACAATAAAGTTTCTTCTGATCAAATCAGTTTGAGCTATTTGTTTGTCATGTTATATGTTTGAGATTTATTTATATTCAAAATATAAACTCTGTTATTCACATCTAATGTGTTTATCTCAATATCATCTTTATAAAATAAAACACTTTAGTGTTCTAGAATATAAAGGTATACCCCCAACGGGTTAAACACTGATATAGAGATAATGTTTCTAGTCAAACTAGTTACATTATAACAGTTTCCTAATTTAAGTACAAACCCGAAGCTTAGTTCCTAAATATAGGTATCTACGGTTAAAACAGCGACTTTCGTCCCGTTTCCAATTCACAGATAAATCTCAAATGAAGTCAGTATCCTGCTCATAGCAGATTCTGCACATCAGTACATGTTGATGTATCACACTAAGTATTTAAAATCCAATTTTAATACTAGTAGTGAACATAATTATGACAAACATATTTGAAGTCAGAGCCTTGCTCGTCTTCAATTCCTACATGTCTGCTTTGTCCAAACGGCAGTCACGCTTCCGCGATCCCGTTTCCCACAATTTAGACAGACATTTTGGGATATGTCCTTTGTCTTCCCAGAAGATTCTAATGACTTTGCCTTTGCCTCTTTTTCCACACCCAGAAGCCTTTGGCCCTCTGGAATGTCGAAGTAAGGTGCGCCTTGTGCTACTTGCCTTATTCCAAACTTTGGCTTTGTCTCCTTGAGAATAGCCATTAACTCTCCAAGAGTTTACTATTGCAATTTATTATTTCTAAGATCTAAGAATAGATCTATGAAGATCCTTAATTTCATTATCATACTATAAAGATCTAATCCTTAGTTCTGATTAAGAAATTAAGGAGTCTATTTGGCAAGCATAACAGATTAAGCACTAAAGTTATCATTACATGAATATTCCAAATATCATGCTCTACTATTTGCTTAACTCCGGGCTTAGGCCTAATATGTTGTTTTATCAAATAAAGTAACTTATTAGTTTCCAGGACCATCCTGAAACATTATTCCCAATTTGAAAATTAAAGTCGTTTAAAACATTTTTCACCCAGGATTATGTTTTAAACACTAATCTTTCAATTTATCTTGATTCTAATAGTCCAACTATTAAATCAACGATTTAGGTACTATTTATTATAATGATTACTATAGTCCAACTATATAATCAACTATAATTTAATAGATTAAATTCAATTATATTGATTACTATAATCTAATTATAAAATCAACTATTAATTGAAATAATTTGAATACAGTCCAACTGTTTTATTAAAAAACAACCATTTAATTTAACGACAAATAATTTGAATGAGCGCGTATGGCAAGTTACTAAACGAATATTGCAAATTTAATACTTGCCTCCCACTATATTTCGGCGAGCCTCTAACCCTCTGTTGAGTACTCGGGAAACCGTGTTTCCTAGTGGGCTAGGATCCCGTTAAATGTCACACAATCTTGACTTTGGCCAACAAATTGTATGATAATTAACTAGGTAGATCTCTAAGATCAATTGGATCCCATCCAATTCCTAGATCCAGTAGGGGGACATCCAAGTTCGAAACATATATCTTATATATGCCAATATATCCAATATATTGCCTAACCATTTTCCTCTGAATCAACTAAGCTTTGGCTTTGGCACAACAAACTTAGTGATCCCAGTTAAGCGTGACCCATTGACCTTGGAAAGCTTCGTAATCAATGTCGATGGACAATAAGTGATCTTGACTTTGGCCAACAAATCACAACTTGGACAAGACACCGATATGGAACAAAGCCTTCATGATTCAAACACATCCTCGACGGACAAAGGCCTTGACTTTGGCCAACAAACCAATGCCAGTCTTAGATCTTGAGTAAGAATCACTCAATGGAAGGAAAAAGTTTAATATTATGTGATGGGTTTTCGCGTGCAAATTGGCAACCAATTTATTATCTTTGTTAAGGTCTCATCATCATACACCCTTAAACATGCATTCTAAACACATAATAAAGCCTATAAATAAATAATAATGATATGCGGATGGATACTTAACACATTGATCCTAGATCAAATCTCTCCATTTCCTCTCTCCCGCTAGCACAAGTATTACTTCTACCCGTTACATAACACTTCTAAAGAAACCTCATTTACATTGAGGGGAATATGTGAGAAGAGAAATACATAGAGTCAAATAGGTAATAGGCTGGACACGCAGGTCCAATTAATAAATTCTAAATTTATTACAATAATTTCCAAAATTGCCCCACCCATCTATATCCATCCAATATACATTATTCATGCATCGCAACCATGTATTCACACAAGCATGTTATCAATCAATCTAATCCAATTAATTAATCTGATAATTAATGATCATCCAATGTTCAAACAACGATTTGATTTTGTGCGAGTCAAACTCGTTTTGCGAATAAGTACTCAAAGTACGAATTCTTGAATTAAATTAAACTACACACATTAAATCCAATTTAATATGTATTTAATACTAATCCACTATTTAATTCCAAATTAAATATTACACTTTATTAACGAACCTTTACGACTTAAATTCCAAATTTAATCGTTACGGGTCTCAAAGGCCGATTAACATCCAATGTTAATTTAATTAAAGTCCAATGGGCTTTTAATTAATTTCATAAGGCATGGACTTTTGGTCAACTTGGGTCAAACCCAATAACCAAAGCCCAATCAAGGAATAACCCCATAAGCCTAGAAATCAATTTAGACCCATTAGGCCCAATTAAACTTTAAAAGGTCCATTAGTCATAATTGGACTTTATGGAAACGGTTTTGGGCCCAATTGGATCCAACCAATTTAGCCTAAACCCATCTTGGTACAACAACCAGCCCAATAAGCCCAGTAACAACTTTACAAGCCCAAATCCAATTTAAGCCCATTTAATTAAACTACAAAAATTCCAAATTTCATATTTAATTAAACTAAAGTGCATTGCCATAATTAATCAACTAAATTAACATTTCCAAAACATCAATTAGCCTAATTAATTATGCTTATTAACAACAAAACATGTCCAACATATTTTATCAAAAATCAAACCCATTACATGCTAGTAAGCTCTCGGCAATGGTAGGGTTTTTCAAATCGATTCGGTTTTAATCCAATCAAATCCAATTCAACATTACCCAATTGATTTCAAGTCATCCAATGAATCAAAAATAAAAAATTCCAAGACATTTAAGGCAAGCTACCTCTCGGCCAAGCTAAGATTTTTGGGGAAAATTATTCCAAACAACTTTTCATGAAATTGATCCAATCAAACTTCAATTAAACTACATTTAAGCATACTCAATCTTCCAATTTCATCAAATCATGCTAAAATACATGTTACCCAATTTTAACCCTAAATCAAGTTTCATGCTTTTACTCGCTCTGATACCAATTTTTGGAATTTCTACGGTCCCGAGGATCGATTATCAAGCATAAAACAACATGTGAATACATCGAGGAAGTTACATAATACTTACATCGATCGGTTGAGGCGATGCGTCGAAAAACCAAACTTTTTAGGCCCTTTGAACTCCATGAAGCTCACAGCAAACTGCTTCATTTTGTTCCTCCAAGATTCGGCTATGGTGATCCCTCCAAGCTCCAAGCTTTGTGTGATTCCATGCTCACATGTGCGGTTTCCCTATCACTTTCGCAAGACCCCGAATGTGTACTACCATTCTTGATTTTGTGACAAAATCATCACTCTTTGCTTCTCATTGAGCTCTCGATTTTTACAGAAAAATAGAAAGAAAAACAGCCCATGGCCGAGTGAGAGAGATTAAGAGAAAGATAGGAGATTTGTGTGTTAGTTTTGGTTGTTGGATAGATTGTGTATCTAATACACAATTGAATTATAAAATTCATTTACCAAAAGATGTATATGCCTTTCAAAAAGTCAACAAGTTTTGGAGCCAAAATTTGGCAATTATTACCTTCCAACAACTCACATTAATCAATCAATCAAGTGACAAGTTGT
This sequence comes from Zanthoxylum bungeanum, assembly GCA_019454045.1. Taxonomy (NCBI): domain Eukaryota; kingdom Viridiplantae; phylum Streptophyta; class Magnoliopsida; order Sapindales; family Rutaceae; genus Zanthoxylum; species Zanthoxylum bungeanum. Next base: position 461,839 of record SKCR01023478.1, on the reverse strand, counting down.
CACATCACTCAAAGTGACTAATGATTTGACATTTGATGTGACTAGCGATTTGACGCTTGATGTGACTTGCGGGCCGCACTTGAATTTGAAATGCGAGTGCGCTCGCAAACACTCCTGGGCTCGGGTTCGCTAATTCCAAATTAACGAATTTTCCGTTGCGACGCAATTAAATAATTATGCCTAGCAAAATCACTATTCGCGTCGCTAACGAATTAATTCTAAATTAACTCGTTCGTCCGAATTAAAATCTAATTTCAATTCCGCGTCGAAATCCAATTTCATATAATATATCGAATATAATATTTTATCGATTAATTCTAAATTAATCGTTCTCTCTCTTTAATTAATATTTTATCCCATATAAAATATCTCCGTAATAAATCCCAGATTAATTTTCTCTCTCATCTAATTAATCCCAGATTAATTAAAGTGTGAGTCATACGTCATCGGTGAATCTTCGGGAAGCGACCCATGAGATCCTCGGATATGTTGGCAGTAAATTCGGTCGTCGGACTATCCGACCACGTAAGTACCTAGTACTACGTTTGTACCAATTTACAAGGCAAGGTTGGCTTCTAGCAAAGCGCCATGCCTACCCAATTCTCCAGAAATATCTTTACAGGAATATGTGATCTATATCAGGCATAGTATACGTAGTATTGCGTATTTCGATCCAGTATCGGATGATCACATGTAAGGCCTGGGGCTGGTACAGTGTCTGCCCCGTACGAAGAATATATCGGATCACTAGCAACTAGTCTCTTTATTATCGGATAATCATGACCAAGTCATATTATCCCGATGGTTGCAACCCTTAGAGAACCAGTTCTGTATCCCTGCGCGATCATCAACTCCATATGACTGGAATGATACTTCCGCCTTGACATCACACCCAACACACTACGATTCTCAAAATACCCAGCAGAGGCGTACACAGAACCTGTTAAAGCCCTGGACGACCAAAACCAAAGTATATTGATTGTCGCAAGTATTAGCGGTGCAAGTCTCAGGTTAAGACCAAATACACCTACCCTGATTTCGGACTTCCATAGTCACATAGTCATACTACCAATGGAATTCCGATGGGGTCTATCTAGAGCGAAGTTGTTTCCCGTACCATCGATAAACACAACCTCCTATTACACTTGCATGAGTATCATATACCCAAATATATAAGAACTATGTCGTTATGCCCTCACAACGCGCACAATTGTAATACTAGTCTTTTACGCATTATCGATGTCCAATCTCGATAATACTCTGACTAGGGATATTTAATGATTAATCCTTCGTGAACTGATACTGTCTCATATCATCTCAATCCAGGAACTAATCATATGGACCTTTCATCATTTATATATCTTGGTGATCTAATCACAAATGATAAAAGAGCAATTTCCTTTGTCACATAGTTAATTTGTACAACAACACCATGATCTGTACAAATAATGATGCTATGGGTCATAATTGTCCAACAATCTCCCACTTGTCCAATAACCAGTCACTCGAGCGTTCTACACCCGAACTATGTACGGTTCGCTCAAACTTCTGCTGAGGAAAGGCTTTCGTCAGTGGATTTGCATGATTATCATCTGATGCGATTTATACGATCATCACATCGCTACGATGTATGATCCGAACGAATCAGATGAATAGTCAAAGTATATATATGGATCGTTGATGAGACCTTTAATTCTTTAGCATGTGCTGAAGCCTAGCTCAGCTGCTAACGGAACTATATCTAATCTAATTAGATTTATTATCGACCCAAATGGCTTCTATTGCTGCCTCAGCCGCAGTAATATTCCGCTTTTGTTGTTTATTTGGAAATAATATCTTGCTTGGAAGATTTCCAGCTCACTGTTCCGTTATTCAAACTGTATAGTACCATTATTTTTTATCAGTTAGGAAACTTGCTGTAGTGATCCCAGTCACTTCAAGTTCTCATTCTCTATAATATAAGACAGCATCCTTAGTTCTCTAAGATACTAAAGGATGTCTTTAACATCAATCCAGTGACTATCACATGGATTGGCCTGTTTATGGATCCATATGTTCAAAGTGTATGAGACACCAGGATGCGTACATTTTTCAATGTACGAGTTCTCGGAGAGTATTAACAACTTAAATCTATCCCAGTAGATCTTTATTCCTTGAATAAAGGTTGTTTCTCCCAAGATTCTATGGAGAATATTTACGAAAGCCAAGCTTTCACCGATTGTTATTATGGGAATATCATTTCCAAGAAATTATATGTTATCATTATTAATAGCACATTTATTGTCAGTGCGCTCCCACTAACCTCCTTATATACACAAGAATCATTTTTGCTTTGAATTAAATCATAAATCATTATGATTACATCAAAACGATAATTCCAAGAATCTAATGCTTGCTTCAATCCAAACATGGATCGAATAACATATAAACCTTGTTTGCTAGTTTTGATACGACAAAACGTCAGGATGTTACAAATATCCTCCAAAAGGTTTCCGTTAAGGAAAGCGGTTTTGGTAATTAGCTGCCACATTTCATAAATGAAACATGCAGCATTAGCAAGCATTATCCAAATGGATTTACCGTGGCAACAGTAAAAGATTTTGTCGTAATCGATACAATGTTGATAACAATACCTTTTCGCTACAGCCTAGCTTAGTACGTTGGTATGTTGCCTTCCATATATGTCTTCCTTGAAGACTTATAGTACCAATAGGCACAATGCCTTGCGGTACATTTACTAGTGTCCAAACATAGTTGTTAAACATGGAATCCATTTTGGACATCATGGCACTTTGCCATAATAGGGAGTCGATACCTTGTATCATTTCCTCATACGTAGTCAGTTCATGTTCCTCAAAAAGATTGACATCTTTATGAGGTGAGATCAGAAACCCATACCCCAGGTTGTCTTCTGACTCTCTCCGACTTACGCGGTTCTTGTGTATTCGAAGATTACTGGTATAGTTTCACCTTTGATGAACTATTTGAGTTCCATTAAAGAATCGGTGCCTGGAACAGTATTACTCAGATTTTCATCGAGTTTTACTTTCCGCCCACTTACCACTGCTTATAGGTATTCCTCTTAGGAAAACCGCATGGCGAGCAACAATTAAATTGTTCTCTTGTGAGTTGTATAAGTACTATACTTTGGTTTCCCTAGGATAACCAACAATTGGCACTTATCCAATTTGGGTTTTATATTGGTATCATCCAAACATATGCCCAGAATCCCAAATTATCAGGAATGAGAAACCCGGTTTCTTTCCTGTTTGTATCTAATATGAATTCTGTCAAATAGGTTTTTATGGAAACTTATTCTAAATAAGTTTTACACTGTTTAAGTGTATCCGTTGAAGGAAATGGTAGCTCAGAGCGACTCATGATTAACCTTATCATGTCCAACAAAATTCGATTTCTCTGTTCAGACACATCGTCAAACTAATGTGTTCCGAGAGGAGTCCTCATTGAAAGAATACTATACTCCTTCAAGTATATGATAAACTTATTGCTTAAGTATTTTCATCATGGTCTAACCGTGATGGTTTAATACTTTAGCCGATCTGTTTGTTTACTTCGTGTCGAAACTTTAAAAGTTTCTGATTTGTGTTTCAAAAGAAACACATAACCATAACGCGATGCCACATCCGTAAAGGTCACAAAATATTCATATCCACCTCTAGCCTAGCTAGACATGGGTCCACTTGCTTCACTATGAACTAGGGCTAACAGATCGGTGGCAGTTACACTTTTACCAAGTAAAGGTGTTATAGGCACTTTGCCTAATAAACTAGATTCGTAGACTTTATTTGAATAGGATCAAATCAGTCCTAGTACCCACTCTTCGAAAGTGTGGATATACGAGTCTTGTTTAATTGTGTCCCAGACAACAATGCCACAATAAAGTTTCTTCTGATCAAATCAGTTTGAGCTATTTGTTTGTCATGTTATATGTTTGAGATTTATTTATATTCAAAATATAAACTTTGTTATTCACATATAATGTGTTTATCTCAATATCATCTTTATAAAATAAAACACTTTAGTGTTCTAGAATATAGAGGTATACCCGCAACGGGTTAAACACTGATATAGAGATAATGTTTCTAGTCAAACTAGTTACATTATAACAGTTTCCTAATTTAAGTACAAACCCGAAGGCTAGTTCCTAAATATAGGTATCTACGGTTAAAACAGTGACTTTCGTCCCCTTTTCCAATTCGCAGATAAATCTCAAATGAAGTCAGTATCCTGCTCATAGCAGATTCTGCACATCAGTACATGTTGATGTATCACACTAAGTATTTAAAATCCAATTTTAATACTAGTAGTGAACATAATTATGACAAACATATTTCAAGTCAGAGCCTTGCTCGTCTTCAATTCCTACATGTCTGCTTTGTCCAAACGGCAGTCACGCTTCCGCGATCCCGTTTGCCATAATTTTGGCAGACATTTTGGGATATGTCATTTGTCTTCCCAGAAGATTCTAATGACTTTGCTTTTGCCTCTTTTTCCACACCCAGAAGCCTTTGGCCTTCCGGAATGTCGAAGTAAGGTGCGCCTTACGCTACTTGCCTTATTGCAAACTCTGGCTTTGTATCATTGAGAATAGCCATTAACTCTCCAAGAGTTTACTATTGCAATTTAGTACTTCTAAGATCTAAGAATATATCTATGAAGATCCTTTAATTTCATTATCATACTATAAAGATCTAATCCTTAGTTCTGATTAAGAAATTAAGGAGTCTATTTGGCAAGCATAACGGATTAAGCACTAAGGTTATCATTACATGAATATTCCAAATATCATGCTCTACTATTTGTTTAACTCCGGGCTTAGGCCTAATATGTTATTTTATCAAATAAAGTAACTTATTAGTTTCCAGAACCATCTTGAAACATTATTCCCAATTTGAAAATTAAAGTCGTTTAAAATATTTTTCACCCATGATTATGTTTTAAACACTAATCTTTCAATTTATCTTGATTCTAATAGTCCAACTATTAAATCAACGATTTAGGTACTATTTATTATAATGATTACTATAGTCCAACTATATAATCAACTATAATTTAATAGATTAAATTCAATTATATTGATTACTATAATCTAATTATAAAATCAACTATTAATTGAAATAGTTTGAATACAGTCCAACTGTTTTATTAAAAAACAACCATTTAATTTAACGACGAATAATTTGAATGAGCGCGTATGGCAAGTTACTAAACGAATATTGCAAATTTGATATTTGCCTCCCACTATTTTTCGGCGAGCCTCTAACCCTCTGTTGAGTACTCGATAAACCGTGTTTCCTAGTGGGCTAGGATCCCGTTAAATGTCACACAATCTTGACTTTGGCCAACAAATTATATGATAATTAACTAGGTAGATATCTAAGATCAATTGGATCCCATCCAATTCCTAGATCCAGTAGGGGGACATCCAAGTCCGAAACATATATCTTATATATGCCAATATATCCAATATATTGCCTAACTTTTTTCCTCTGAATCAACTAAGCCTTGGCTTTGGCACAACAAACTTAGTGATCCCAGTTAAGCGTGACCCATTGACCTTGGAAAGCTTCGTAATCAATGTCGATGGACAAGAAGTGATCTTGACTTTGGCCAACAAATCACAACTTGGACAAGACACCGATATGGAACAAAGCCTTCATGATTCAAACACATCATCGACGGACAAAGGCCTTGACTTTGGCCAACAAACCAATGCCAGTCTTGGATCTTGAGTAAGAATCACTCAATGGAAGGAAAAACGCTTAATATTATGTGAGGGTTTTTCGCGTGCAAATTGGCAACCAATTTATTATCTTTGTTAAGGTCTCATCATCATACACCCTTAAACATGCATTCTAAACACATAATAGGCGCATATAAATAAATAATAATGATATGCGGATGGATACTTAACACATTGATCCTAGATCAAATCTCTCCATTTCCTCTCTCCCGCTAGCACAAGTATTACTTCTACCCGTTACATAACACTTCTAAAGAAACTTCATTTACATTGAGGGGAATAGGTGAGAAGAGAAATACATAGAGTCAAAGAGGTAATAGGCTGGACACGCAGGTCCAATTAATAAATTCTAAATTTATTAAAACAATTTCCAAAATTGCCTCACCCATCTAATATCCATCTGATATACATTATTCATGCATCGCAACCATGTATTCACACAAGCATGTTATCAATCAATCTAATCCAATTAATTAATCTGATAATTAATGATCATCCAATGTTCAAACAATGATTTGATTTTGTGCGAGTCAAACTCATTTTGCGAATAAGTACTCAAAGTACGGATTCTTGAATTAAATTAAACTACAACATTAAATCCAATTTAATATGTATTTAATACTAATCCACTATTTAATTCCAAATTAAATATTACATTTTATTAACGAACCTTTACGACTTAAATTCCAAATTTAATCGTTACGGGTCTCAAAGGCCGATTAACATCCAATGTTAATTTAATTAAAGTCCAATGGGTTTTAATTAATTTCATAAGGCATGGACTTTTGGTCAACTTGGGTCAAACCCAATAACCAAAGCCCAATCAAGGAATAACCTCATAATCCTAGAAATCAATTTAGACCCATTAGGCCCAATTAAACTTTAAAAGGTCCATTAGTCATAATTGGACTTTATGGAAACGGTTTTGGGCCCAATTGGATCCAACCAATTTAGCCTAAACCCATCTTGGTACAACCAAGCCCAATAAGCCCAATAACAACTTTACATTCCCAAATCCAATTTAAGCCCATTTAATTAAACTACAAAAATTCCAAATTTCATATTTAATTAAACTAAAGTGCATTGCCATAATTAATCAACTAAATTAACATTTCCAAAACATCAATTAGCCTAATTAATTATGCTTATTAACAACAAAACATGTCCAACATATTTTATCAAAAATCAAACCCATTACATGCTAGTAAGCTCTCGGCAATGGTAGGGTTTTTCAAATCGATTCGGTTTTAATCCAATCAAATCCAATTCAACATTACCCAATTGATTTCAAGTCATCCAATGAATCAAAAATCAAAAATTCCAAGACATTTAGGGCAAGCTACCTCTCGGCCAAGCTAAGATTTTTGGGGAAAATTGTTCCAAACAACTTTTCATGAAATTGATCCAATCAAACTTCAATTAAACTACATTTAAGCATACTCAATATTCCAATTTCATCAAATCATGCTAAATTACATGTTACCCAATTTTAACCCTAAATCAAGTTTCATGCTTTTACTCGCTCTGATACCAATTTTTGGAATTTCTACGATCCCGAGGATCGATTATCAAGCATAAAACAACATGTGAATACATCGAGGAAGTTACAGAATACTTACATCGATCGGTTGAGGCGATGCGTCGAAAAACCAAACTTTTTAGGCCCTTTGAACTCCATGAAGCTCACAGCAAACTGCTTCATTTTGTTCCTCCAAGATTCGGCAATGGTGATCCCTCCAAGCTCCAAGCTTTGTGTGATTCCATGCTCACATGTGCGGTTTCCCTATCACCTTCGCAAGACCCCGAATGTGTACTAACATTCTTGATTTTGTGAAAAAATCATCACTCTTTGCTTCTCCTTGAGCTCTCGGTTTTTACAGAAAAATAGAAGGAAAAACAGCCCATGGCCGAGTGAGAGAGATTAAGAGAAAGATAGGAGATTTGTGTGTTAGTTTTGGTTGTTGGATAGATTGTGTATCTAATACAAAATTGAATTATAAAATTCATTTACCAAAAGTTGTATATGTCTTTCAAAAAGTCAACAAGTTTTGGAGCCAAAATTTGGCAATTATTACCTTCCAACAACTCACATCAATCAAGTGACAAGTTGTCACATCACTAAAAGTGACTAATGATTTGACGCTTGATGTGACTAGCGATTTGACGCTTGATGTGACTTGCGGGCCGCAATTGAATTCGAAATGCGAGTGCGCTCGTAAACACTCCCGGGCTCAGGTTCGCTAATTCCAAATTAATGAATTTTCCGTTGCGACGTAATTAAATAATTATGCCTAGCAAAATCACTATTCGCGTCGCTAACGAATTAATTCTAAATTAACTCGTTCGCCCGAATTAAAATCTAATTTCAATTCCGCGTCGAAATCCAATTTCGTATAATATATCAAATATATTATTTTATCGATTAATTCTAAATTAATCGTTCTCTCTCTTTAATTAATATTTTATCCCATATAAAATATCTCCATAATTAATCCCAGATTAATTTTCTCTCTCATCTAATTAATCCCAGATTAATTAAAGTGTGAGTCATACGTCATCGGTGAATCTTCGGGAAGCGACCCATGAGATCCTCAGATATGTTGGCAGTAAATTCGGTCGTCGGACTATCCGACCACGTAAGTACCTAGTACTATGTTTGTACCGATTTACAAGACAAGGTTGGCTTCTAGCAAAGCGCCATGCCTACCCAATTCTCCAGAAATATCCTTACATGAATATGTTATCTATATCAGGTGTAGTATACGTAGTATTACGTATTTCGATCCAGTATCGGATGATCACATGTAAGGCCTGGGGCTGGTACAGTGTCTGCCCCGTACGAAGCATATATCGGATCACTAGCAACTAGTCTCTTTATTATCGGATAATCATGACCAAGTCATATTATCCCGATGGTTGCAACCCTTAGAGAACCAGTTTTGTATCCATGTGCGATCATCATCTCCATATGACTGGAGTGATACTTCCGTCTTGACATCACACCCAGCACACTACGATTCTCAATATACCCAGCAGAGGCGTACACATAACCTATTAAAGCCCTGAACGACAAAAACCAAAGTATATTGATTGTCGCAAGTATTAGCGGTGCAAGTCTCAGGTTAAGACCAAATACACCTACCCTGATTTCGGACTTCCATAGACACATAGTCATACTACCAATGGAATTCCGAGGGGGTCTATCTAGAGCAAAGCTGTTTCTCGTACCATCGGTAAACACAACCTCCTATTACACTTTCATGAGTATCATATACCCAAATATATGATAACTATGTCGTTATGCCCTCACAAAGCGCACAAGTGTAATACTAGTCTTTTACGCATTATCGATGTCCAATCTCGATTATACTTTGACTATGGATATTTAATGATTAATCCTTCGTGGACTGATACTGTCTCATATCATCTCAATCCAGGAACTAATCATATAGACCTTTCATCATTTATATATCTTGGTGATCTAATCACAAATGATAAAAGAGCAATTTCCTTTGTCACATAGTTAATTTGTACAACAACACCATGATCTGTACAAATAGTGACGCTATGGGTCATAATTGTCTAACATGCGGTACTTTCAACTACAACCGAGCAGCTGAAAAAGCTATGAGACTATGAGTTTTTCCATATTCCTTCAAGGACAGAGCCAAAGCTTGGCTACATTCGTTATCAGCAGGTTCCATCACAACTTGGAACACTCTAGCCACAAAATTCCTTGCAAAGTACTTTCCACCAGCAAGAACTGCAAAGTTGAGGAATGACATCACATCTTTTGTACAACAAGATTCAGAATCCCTTTGTGAAGCTTGGGAAATATTCAAAGATTTACTCCGGAAATGTCCTCACCATGAGATTGCAAAATGGCTACAAGTTCAAACCTTTTACAATGGACTTTCTGGAATAATGAGAACCACAATTGATGCTGCTGCTGGAGGAGCGCTAATGGTAAAATGAGAAGATTAAGCCTGGGACTTAATTGAAGAAATGGCCAACAACAACTCCTTGTGGCCAATAGAAAGGAGCTTGATTCAACGAATTGCTGGAAATTATGAAATTGGAGCCACACTGCAGTAAATGCCAAGCTGGATCAAATTTGAAAAAATCTGGAAACTCTTAACATGAAGGTTAATGGTGGATCCACAAGTTCACCATTTAGAGGTGCACCTGAGTCAGAATCTTCAAACCAATATAAAGAGACGGTGAATTATGTCAACAATTTCAACAGATAGGGGAACAATCCATATTCCAACACCTACAACCCAGGGTGGAGGAATCATCATAATTTCGCATGGAGCAACAATTCAGGGCAAATGAACAACCCACCACCCGAATTCCAATAACAGAACAAAGGCCATGAGCATACAAATGAATCAGGAATAACAAAGTGTTGACCCACTTGAAAAAGATAGAAGCAAAACACAACTCTCAAGCAGCAAGATATGATGCTATGTTTCAATCCCAAACAGCATTAATTCAAAGTCAATCTGCTTCTATTAAAGCACTGGAGAATCAAATTGGACAACTGGCCAATGCTCAGAGTTACAGACCGCCAGGTAACCTTCCTAGCAACACTGAACCAAATCCGAGGAACATGGGGAAGGAGCAATGTCATGCCATCATATTAAAAAGCGGTACTGAAATCAACAAAGATGTTGGAGCCAAAACAACTGCTGAGGAAGTTCCAAAAGAAACAAAGCAATAGATGGAGGAAAAAGAAGCAAAGGAAAAAGAACAGATCACTCCACCTCCATATTTTCCTCAGCGTCTTCAGAAAAACAAGATGGACAAGCAGTTTGCTCGTTTCCTGGAGGTGTTCAAAAAGCTGCATATCAAAATTCCATTTGCAGAAGCGTTGGAAAAAATGCCCAGCTATGCCAAATTTATGAAAGACATTCTTTCACGAAAGTGGAGATTGGGAGATTATGAGACAGTAGCATTATCAGAAGAATGCAGCGCCATCATTCAGAGAAAACTTCCTCCAAAGTTGAAAGATCCTGGCAGTTTCATTATTCCTTGCACCATAGGAGAACATGACTTCGGTAAGGCTATGTGTGATCTAGGTGCGAGTGTTAACTTGATGCCTTTTTCTATTTTCAGGAAATTACAGATTGGAGAAACAATGCCAACTTCAGTCTCTCTACAACTTGCTGATAGAATGCTCGTATTTCCAAGAGGCGTAGTTGAGGATGTGCTGGTCGAGGTTGACAATTTCATTTTCCTAGCAGATTTTATTGTCCTTGACATGGAGGAAGACGCAGACGTGCCAATCATCCTCGGGAGACCAATCTTGGCTACAGGTCGAACCATTATTGATGTACAAAAATGAGAATTAACCATGAGGGTACAAGACCAAGAAGTAACATTCAATGTTTTCAAGGCCATGAATTTCCCAGATGATGAAAAGAATGAGGAATGTTTCAGACTTGATGTGATACACAGTACCATTCAGAACTCCAATGCAATTCAAAGTTCTACTTACAAACTTAAAACATGTCAATTGCCTATGGAGCCTGAAGATAAAGCGTCTTTTGCACTGAAAAAGCCAATTCTTGCACTACAAGCAACAGAAGAGAAAAAGTTCCACCAGCTCAGCGAATTGGAGGAATTTCATAATCAGCCTTTTGAGGATGCCAAATTGTACAAAGAAAAGGCCAAGAAGAGACAGGATGAGAAATTAGTGCGCATACAACTGGAACTAGGGCAGAAGGTACTGTTAAACAAATCAAGAGTGAAATTCTTCCCATGGAAGCCAAAATCACGGTGGTCAGGTCCATTTGTGATAACCAAAGTTTTACCAGATAGAGCCGTTGAGATACATGATCCTGACTTCAACAAAATATTCAAGGTTAAAAACAAGCGTGTCAAACACTACTGGGGAGAATCATTTGAGCGACAAAAAGAAAGTGTCTCATTTTCAAATCCAGCTTAACGTTTGAGAAGTCACGTCTAGCTGACGACTTAAACTTAGAGCTAGCTGGGAGACAACCCAAGCAATTTGTGTATATATTGTGATTTGGTGTCTTTTTATTTTTTTGTGTTTAATTTTTGCAGGTTAAGTCATTTTAGGATGGAAGAAGTTCTCACAAATCTTCACAAGCAATTTCCTTCTCTCCCTCAAAAATCTCTGATGAAAGTTTACAAAGCTCGCTTGGAACGGATAAGACTGCTGATGATCAAAAGTATTCCTACTGATATTCGTTGGATTATTGAAGCAAGAGTCCTATTGGCAGGTGCGTCTTCTGACTCTTTTATTTCACATCTGCTTGGTTTTGGAAGAAGCACCTATGCAAAGAAACGTAGAGCTAAGCAAATGGGTGTTTGTTACAAATGTGCACGCTGGAATTGCAATACTCGTTGTCGTTCTTTAGGAATGGTGTCTACTAATCGCGAAGACAAAATTAAATTCATTAAGGATGGCTTGAGTAAGGAGTTTGTAGATAATATATCTTCGACTCTTGAGACGCATCCCAGTGGATATGTTCATATAGCCATTCGCAAATTTCATACACAATTCCAAAAAGAAAGACAACAGTTAAGTCTTGGGAATCTGACTCAAAAAGATTCTGTTTGCCAATTTATAAGAAAATTGGATGGGAAGCTTGTCCCTGACGCATAGACGTCAATCAAGCCGCTAAGTTTCTTGTACATATTATATCTCTTTGTCTTTTCCTAATAATTGTGATTTGTTTTGTTGTTTTCTTTTATTTTCTCCGACAGGATCCATACCTTTTTTACTATCACGATTTATTTTACTATTTAACTAATAATTGTCATTTGGCAGGTACTAGTGCTATTATTTTACTCACTCTTTTCAGGTATTATAAATTCAACTTATCATTGCACTTTTGAAGACATCCAGAGTAAAACATGGAAGCCACTTCAAGAAGACGAGTTGAAAACATCTGTGTGTTTTGCGGTACTAGTGTTGGTGTTAAGCCACAATATGTAGAAGCAGCACAGGAATTGGGTCGAGTCTTAGCTGCAAGGAATATGCACTTAGTATATGGCGGAGGTAATCTTGGACTTATGGGGATCGTTTCAAAGGCTGTCCAGGAAGGAGGCAGTCACGTTTTGGGAATCATCCCAAAACTATTGGCAGAGGCAAATCTTATTGAACCATCAAACATAGAAGAACTGATCATGCCAGGTATGTCTGAACGATTGGTAGAAATGATTAACCGTGCTGATGTTTTTATTGCTTTGCCAGGTGGCTTGGGCACATTGGAGGAAATTTTTACAGTGTTATCTTGGGCGAACCTGAACATACACGAGAAACCGCTTGGACTATACAACGTTGAAGGATTTTATGATTTTCTTTGTGTGTTTCTTGATGATGCCCGGAGAAATGAGTTCGTGTCAAAACCTATGAAAGAACTCCTCTTCACTGCCAGAACTGCTCCGGATCTAATTGACCAAATCTTAGCGTATGAACCACAAATTGACCCTATCCTTTCAAATATAAATTGGTCCGAGGATGATCGTGGTAAGAGGCGTCGGATTAATCTAGATCTTAACCTTTAACTTTTCGTGTAGAATTTCAGTTATCCAGGTATTATCTTCTAAACTCTTCTTCTACTGTTTAAGACATTGGGGACAATGTCTCATTTCGGTTTGGGGGAGGGAATTAGTTGATCAGTACCTTGTTTTTAGTTTGTGTGTTGTTTTTATTTTTAGGCCAAAATTTTTCGAAAAATACAAAAAAATTGATATTTTTTCAAAAATTACAAAAATATTTTACTTTTTGTGTTTTTATTTTGACTAAAAAGGTGAAATTGGTGAGAGATAGCTGTGTAAGGAGTTTCCACTTCTGAGACGTATCTCAAACCTAATTCAGAATAAGTTAATTTTTGTTTATTTCCTTTTGAATTATTTAATTTGTGAATTCTCCATAATACTGACTAAAATGGATCTACATATGCTCAGTTGGCAGATATTATCAACATGCATGGTAACATACGGACATGAGCTAAAATTGAAAAGTTTGTAATATTCAGTGCTCTAGTTTAATTGGAGGAAGCATCTCAAAAAGTGATGGAGTAAAAAAAAACGTCTGAGATCCGAGTTATTAAGTCTGTAGGGGTGTCCTAACACCTAGTGCCCTAAAGCCAACTGGTTTGGGAGTCACTGGCCCAAAGCTTGCTACATGGATCAAAGATGTTACAAAATAATAATGTATCTGAAGTCTGAGTAATTAAGTCCGCAAGGGTGTCTTAACACCTAGTGCCCTAAGGCCAACTGGTTTGGGATCCACCGACCCAACACTCGCTACATAGATGGAAGATATTGTATATAAATAAAAAAAATCAAAAATCAAAGCAAAAATCAGAAAAATTATTCCATTGCTACAAAAAGGTGTGAATTCTGATAAAACTTTAGGACAAAAATATTACTCTCTTATCAACTGTACTTATGACTGTTGTGGGCAAAAATGAATTGTTTAATATTTTCTTGGCTGTGTATATGGAGAATGGTAAATATAATCGGAGAATTTACTTATTCAGTAATTTAGAAAGAAACAAAACAACTAGTAACTTGGAGTAGAAGTTTCACCTGATTAGTCACTAACTTCTTTATTCTTTTTTCTCTTGTCTTTTTGCTTTTGTGTGCATTAGTTTCACTACCTTTTTACATTTGTAAAATGTTTTTGGGTATCATTGCTGTAAACCCTCACGAGACTACAACTCGTCCACGAGGGACACCTACGGGTTTAAAGGCTTGTTGCATATGTTAAATGCAACCGTGATCCCTACGAAAGTGGCTTAGTTAAATTTTATTTTAAAGATATTTATGTTATTTTATTCTATGTTTTGCTCGAGGACTAGCAAAATGTTAGGTTTGGGGGTGTGATGAGTGGTAATTATATCACTATTTCCCACTCATTTAACCTAATATTTTCTATAGTTTCTTGAGTTTTGTGAACGTTTTGATGTGTTTTGTGTTATTTTGTAGATAAATAAAGTTTCAGGACTATTTGGAGGTGATTTGGAGCCAAAACAGGGAAAATTAGACAAAAATGGTATTTTTGTAATTTGTCCACGTCGCGACGCCTAACATGCACCAAGACTTGCTAACGTGCGCCGGGTCCACAAGTCAGAATCTGAGAAGTTTGACTTTGCTAACGTGCACCGTGCCACGTGTCACCGTCAAAGCTTATCTGCTAATGTGCGCCGTGCCACGTGTCATCATCATACGGTGTCGACAATCGCCATCGCCACGTGTCACTCCACGTCATTGTCCACATCACCAGTTGACCAAGTCAAATTGCCACGTCATCGCCACGTCATCATCAACCAATCACAGCGTGCCACGTGTCATCATTCTATGGTGTCGACAGTCACTTTCGCCACGTGCCACCACGTCAGCGCCATGTCATCGCCACGTCAGCTCAATCATTCAGCTCTCAGCCGCCTTGCCACGTGTCATCTTATCACCTTATCCAGAATCTGAAGCCGACGATCCAGAAGCTGCCACGTCGACAATCACTCGCGTCGCGACGGGAGTTGCGCGTCGCGACGCGGACCCCATACTGATGCTTATAAATTCAGCTCGATTTCAGAATTCAAATCATGCCTTCCTTGAGTTTTGTAAGGAGTTTAAGGATTGCATCTTGTGAGTTTAAGTTTTTGTAATTTAAATTAAGCATTTTTACTTTTAGTATTTTTAATTATGCACATTTACTTTTTGTAATAAAATTTTATTTTATTTTATTTTTGTTCTTTTATGTTCAGTAGTTAATTTACTGCTGGGGTAAAGGTGAAGCTTTTTACTTTTATAATTTAGATTAATCTCCCTTAATTATAATATATAAATTATTTAAAACCTGACTTAATAAAGATACCGCTATAATTGTTGGTTGGTAATTATTTATAAATTGGTTTTAACCTGACTTAATGAGGATACCGTCTGGTTGGTCGGTTGGTAATTAATTATTAATTTGACTTAATCAGGATACCGCCTATATGACTGGTTGGTAAATATCACACAGATTTATATATTATAATAATGGAGATTTTTAAAATAGAAATAGTAAAGGTAGATTAATCTCACTTCAATTATAATATGGAAATTGTGATTTAATAATATGAATTAAAAGTTGATTCTGTCTTAATGGTTGGTTTTAATTATGTAACATAATGTGACACCGCCTATATGGCTAGTCTTTAGGTGACAAATAATTACCGCCTATATGGCTGGTTTATGGATAAATAATAACACCGCCTTTGTGGCTGGTTCAACTTAATTAGATAATACTGGCAATTTCCATATTATAATAATTTGAGATTTCTAAAAGTGGATCCCCTTACCCCAGCATTTCATTTTTATTCTAGGGAAGTGATGAAACACAATATTACTAGACTTAATAATTTATTTTCTTTTAATGGGTAATTCTTTAGTTTGTTTATTGAGTCTTAAGCTTGATGCTTCTTTTTGTCTGATCACCAATAAGATTGATGTGGTAAACTTAAAATGAACTAGACATAGGGATTTTAGGTTTCAGCCTTAGACTTCATAGCCCACGATCTTCCTTGAGGATAGATAACCTTTTAATAGATTTCCTTATAGGATAGACATATACTTGTCGGGCGGGGTAGCCAGAATTGGAACTTAATCTTAATGAATCCATGTAATTTGGTTGACATAGACATATGGTTCAATTGGGTTATACTGGGTATTTGCGTCTGACCATCGACAAAGGCTTTTGCATATTTTCGTGTTCCAGGTTAGCAAACTGATTTATTACATATATGTAAGATAATTAATTCATCTTTAGAATAATATTGTGTGGAGTCACGACCCTAGATCTTTGAGTCTTTTCTTTTATTTTCCTTAGTATTTTCTTTTGAGTCTGTTTTTATTTTAATTAGCAAATCCACATTCAACCAACAAAAAACAATCAATTCCTTTCTCTTTATAATTAGATACTTGTAAATAAATAGTATCAATAATTAATAACAACAGTATGAATTAAGTCCTCGTGGGATCGATATTTTTATACTACTTGAACGATATGTGCGCTTGAGTTATACGTGTGTGTTTACGCCGGTCAATCAGACAGATGAAACTGCATAATAAAGTTAGAGAATTCTTTTGGTAAGGACTGAAGAATTAGATCGTGACATATCTCATGATCCATGATGAACCTGAGGTTGGCCAATTTTTCAATGTGGCCAATCATCTTAAGCACATGTCCACTAACAGATCCTTTCTTATACCTTGTTTGGAATAAGGCACATGACACTTGGAATCTCACGGTATGAACGGAAGTTGCATACAACTCCTTCAAGTGAAAGATGATGGTTTGAGCATCCATATCTTCGTGAGCTTTCTGAAGTTCATCCGACATAGAGCCAAGCATTATGTAAACTGCTTTCTCATCATCATCGACGTGTTTCTTCCAAGCATCAAATCTATCTTGGTCAGCATATATTCTGCGGGTTCAGTGGGAAAAGGTCTTTCAAGAACACAGAAAATCTTTTCTTGTCGTAAGACAATTTTAAGGTGTCTAAACCAGTCATTGTAGTTGTCCCCTTTGAGCTTATGCTCATCAAGGATGGAACGAAGTGATACTCTGTTTGCCATTTGAATGTTTGTGAAATATTTTAACCCACATGTTAAGAGAAATGTTAAAATTAGGAATATGTTTTCATTAATGTTTCATAATAACATGGGCTTTTAATATTATGAAGTTGCTCCCACTCAATTGTTTTAAAATTTTAAGCAAATCGCATCAACCCCAATATGATGGATTTGTTGTGGGCAAGGATCCCATTATCATCATTTCATAACTCCGACTAGGGCCGGTCGTTATAAAATATGATAATTAGGTATGTTCCCAACCGATTTATGATATAAATCACAATTCCTTGATCATTGGGTTGGGCAATCAAACATGCCATAGCTTATGCTAGTCCTTGTGGACACCCAATCTTTGCCACTAAGTTATAAGACCACGCCTAAGGTCGCCGCGTCTTATGACTCAGAAAAGTCAAACCATTGTCAATAGTACGATTTAGGGACAAATTGGTATTGGTCAGTCTGGTAAAGCCTAGTCCTGCCAATACGGTTTAAGCCCTTTGGGTCTATACTTTATAATGGGAGGCAAATTTTAGACTTAAATTATTATTGAGGATTTTAGCAAGTTTAAGTGAATAACTGTCAATCCTCCATTGAAAATTCCCCAGAGGGAGGGTGGAGCGAACTCTCTTAAATACCCTTACCTTTTAGGCTATTATTGGCTTGGTGACAGGAATAAACAATAGATCCTCCAAATTAGTCCAACACTTTAAATATGATTTAAGGTAAGCTTTGAGTAAATGATTATCTAGATGTCTTCACAGCTTTTCCTTTTGGCTATAAAAATGTAGTGAGTGAAGGAAGACACCAAATCATTATCTAACTCTAGTAATACCTTTGGTTCAATTAAATTTAGTTTGGAAAGTTTTATTAACCCCTTGGTCTCAACCCACTTGTATCTTTTATAATGTCTTTTATTATAAACAAGTGATTTATATTTATTAGCCTTAAAGGTAATAAATCTCTAAGTTCATCACGAAATAATTACTTAGCTAAGGGATAAGCAATACACTCTCTATATCTTAGAAAGTCTCTAGATGCTTGCACCCTAAAATAATCATGCCAATTCTAATCATACATAGAATCATCAAGTATATGAGTTTTAATATGTTGGAATTATTTTAGGCATTAAATAACTTTGATAAATATTTAATTATGATATTGTATTTTATTTTATTCAAATAAATTTACTATTCACGTTTTTCTGCAGACGCGTGAAATTTAAATGCAACTTCATAATTCCAATCTTAACCAAATCATGTAAAACTTGTGCCTAAAATTAAGTTCAGGGTGTTATCTTTCCAACGAGCTTTTAAACACCCAATTTAAAGTTCAAATGAGAGAGAACTAATCAAAACAAAAACGGTGCGCTGATACCACTGTTGGGAAGCGGCAGCGAGTGCGCAGCGGAAAATCAAAATTATTATGCCGCTTTCCCTTTGCCCAAGACCCATTTGTTTAGATTATTCTACAAGCCTAGGCATGTTACTATATACTCTAAGCATAAAACTCATAAAACATGCAAAGAACATAAACCTAAACATGCTAACTATCATAAGAACTCTAATTAAAATAAAGAAAGAAAAAGACTTACTTGAACCGAAGACTCCTCCAGTCCTCCCTCCAATCTACAAACATTTCTCGAACTCAGCAAGCTCTTCCACATTCCAAAGAGCCACCCAAGTGTGTGGCCTCCAAAGATGCACACACCAAAGCCAAAACTCAACGGCAAGACTACGCCTCGAGTGCACGAGTATTTTGCCATTGGTGCTAGCCTAGGCAAATACCTCAAAACTCTTAACTCGAGGTTCCTCTAGTCAATTAGACTTAAGGATCCTCAAAATCAGTGGCTTACTCTTAAACTTTAGAGTTGCTCACTTATATAAACCCAAGATATGAAAGGTTTTGGTGTAAAAATTTGTGAAGAATTCTTGGGGTTTATATAGTGCTCCAAAGACAACAAAATTAATTAAAAATCTGATGTGGGATAAAAACTAATTTAATCTTAGCCATTGGATCTTAATTTAGTGGTTAAATGAGATTATAAAACCCTAATAAGAGTTTGGGCCGAATTGGAATTCAAAACAAATAACAAAAAAAAAATACTATTCATATTACTATTCACATGAATAGTAATTATTATTTTTTATATTTTTTTTTATTCCAATTCCCAAAGTGCCCCCATCGTCATTCACAAATCCCTAAGCCACTATGGAACCTCATAAATGATCTATCCAATAATTAAACACATTGAACCATTTATGAACAATTCCTACAGCAATCATACATGCTGTTATATTTGTATTGTGCACTGTTAACCATTGATTTCGACTTTGTTGTGTGTGACTTTTTGGGTTCCCATCAAGTTGGACATGAAATGAATCGTGATAATTTAATCAAACATAAATTATCCTCCGATTCGATTTCAATGACCAAGGTTGACATCTAGTAACATGCCAAGGCCCCCAAATGAGAAGGAAATATATATATATATACCCATTTTGTATGCAATTTACATATGAAACGGTCCCTCGCCTCACTGTATCCCCACCTATTGACCTAGGGTACGGAAAGTCTCTACCCATATGGTCAAATGTATGATGTTGATAGTGTCATGAATCGTGCTAACCCAAGAATCTCACATGATTCTTCCGCTGTGGCTACAGTCTCGAGCACTTATCACACATATCAACCCGCGAACTGGAATACTACTCTTATAAGAAAATATTATCCGAGAGAGTGGCGATTCTCTGTTGTATCTTTACAAACTTCATGTGTTTCAACAAATGACCCAATCATACCCTTATGACCGGATCTTTTGAACCGGGGAAGGAGAATGTCAAAGTTATTTGATCCACACATGAGATTGTAAAGACCTCAAGTCTAAGGACTAGTCATATAATCGATACATGAAAGTTCTCACAGACACATGGGATAAACGCTCCATGTGAAAACTTTCGGCGGTTAGTTCGATGGACACGAGCAACTCATGCATCCATGTGATACACCAAGCAGACGGATCTCCGCTAGTAGCCTATGAGATCGGCTACCCCACTTAAGGGTGGATCATATCATCATGCTAGTCTCTCCGCTTTGTGAACGCCCATATTATTCACAAAACTATGACTAAGAACATTTAAGAGTAATGATTCTCATAAGGCGTGGAAGCCATCGTCTTAATACTCCAAGGGCTTTATTACAGTGTTGATGATTCATATAAGTTATGTAAGACACGTATAATAAAGATTGCCATTTTATTAATTAATGAAAATATTAAAAATACATGTACATATAGCCCATCCACAAGTTGGGTATAGGGCATTGTACGTGCCAAATTTGGGCCAAGGGCAAAATCGTCTTTCACTTTGAACCCAATACCAGGTGAGGCCCAAAGCAATAACCCAGCCCATTAAACGTTAAATCATTTATAAAAACAAATCCAATAGTTTAAGGACAAACCCCCTTAATTATTCACCGATCGTTTCTCTCTTTTCCAAACAATGAATATATTTCCACATGCACTTTATCCTCTCCACCGAAAGCAGAAACATCAAACATGTGCGAGGCCCCATTGCCAGAAATCACAGCACGTTGTGGGTCCTATATGCAGCTCATCTGACAGCTACAAGGATGATTCCTTCAATCTATAAAAAGAGACGTAACTCAGTACACATAGGGGGTGAGAGTTCTCCAATCCAAGCTTCACTTCTCTCTTACATGCTTCTGCTCTCTTTGACACAAAGCTCCTTGAGCTCTCCATCCATTTAAACATTTTCCACCGCCCTCACGGCCACCCAAGGAGGTTAAGGTAACATTAAACCTTGCTTTCACATTTTACATATTTACTGCTCATTTCATACTACTGACTTGAGCGTCGGAGTGCCCCCGGCACCCACCACACCGGTGGGCAGTCTGCTCCCGCTCACTCTATCTTTGTTTTGCAGGATCGTTAATGCCCCCAACCTACAAATTCTTATTGTGGACCTCGGTCGAAATCCAGCATCCACAATTTGGCGCCCACCGTGGGGCCTTAGCGATTCAAAGCAAACAAATATCTTTCAATCTACCATCCTTACAAACGTAACTATCCATGACTTCGAGCAACAGACACCAGACCCGATGCCACTCAAAGGCGTGAGGCTGCAACTCTTTTCAACTATCTTATCAACCCAATTTCTTAGAAGCATTCAAGAATATGGAAAGTGAAAATCCATTGTCTAAGCCAATTATGGTCTTTTACACAAGAAAGAAGCTGAACACAACCACAATTTACAAGCGTAGTTGCCAGTCTACACTTGCATGAAGCACTCTGCCACATGTAGTTAATAGTCGTACGCAGATTGTAAAAAAAAAAAAATTGAAAGCTAGGCCAAAATGATCCACGAAGAGACAAAAAAAACAATCGTAGGCTCCAAAAAAAAAATGGTAAGCAATCCAAAGCTAAAGGTACCAAATGCTCTAGATTCCTTCCATCAAGCTACACGTGGGTGCAAAGAAAAGTTTCACTCTACGAAAGGAACCTCATAAGTCACAAATAGTTGGGATAAAGTAAGACCAACTACTCCAAGCTACAACAAAAAAAAAAGTAAGGTGGGCCCGAATTTTCTTTGTTGTTTGACTAAAGA
Organism: Zanthoxylum bungeanum; assembly: GCA_019454045.1. Lineage (NCBI taxonomy): Eukaryota > Viridiplantae > Streptophyta > Magnoliopsida > Sapindales > Rutaceae > Zanthoxylum > Zanthoxylum bungeanum. The sequence goes on along the minus strand of SKCR01023478.1, from coordinate 439,855 downwards.
AGAGGACATTGGCGTGATAAGAAAAAAAAAAGCTTTTACCAAAATAAGAATAATAAGAGGAAAGCAAGGTGGGGCCAATTTCAAAAGAGAAAGTGAAGTAATGAAAGAATAAAAGAAGAAAGCAGCCCCATAATTTTGACTAAAACAAAAATAGAGAGTGGGCCATGTATAAATTATATATTAGTTCTCAAACTTTGTTCATTAAAAGCCAAAAAGCAAGTAGCTGGCACTACAAAACACATAGTCTCTCATTTAAAAATAAAGCCCATTCTACATGAAAAAATGGCCTAATATTTTCTTCTCTATCACCATTTTTCTTCTTGTCGCATGAGTCATGACCCTGGGCTTTTTATTTGCTTTTCGGTTGGTTGGTGGCATAACTAGGATGGCTTTTAGCCTCTATTTGGACTAATAAATAGGAGTCCATTCGATTGGATGTAGGTTGACATCAAGGGGTAGTGCTATTAAACATGACAAGTATAAAGTTTTATTTGATCAATTGTTCCACTTGACATTTATGGGATGATAAAACATCTAGTTCATACTATTATCCATACTACAAGGTGGATGGCTATCAACTTCAGGCTACATGGAAAACTCTCATCTCTCATAGACTACTTGGAATGATTATCAACTTCTCCAGACTAAATCAAAGGTTAGTCATCATCTCCATGCTACATTGATTTAATATTGCCAACTCCATACTACATAGGGAATCTTTGATATGCCTAGTAGAATGAAGAACCCTATTGGATCTCCTTTAGGTCCAATCGATCAACCTTTAGGTAGTGTGGAAATTCTATATGACTTTCATCAAAGTTAATTCTATTATAGTATCAGTGACCTTCCTCAGGTCTTGTACAATTAGTGATGACCTTGATAGGCATCCATCTCTTCCATACTACATATGAACATAATCATCTCCACTCTACGTATGGAGTTTGTCATCCACTCTAGACTACATGGATGGATTTCCATAAACTCTAGAAAGCATTGGAAGAGCCCCATGGGCCTTCATCATGTTCATTCGACCGTAGTCTCATGACCTTCATCAAGTCATGTAGAATGAAAATCCTTTTGAACCTTCATCAAATCTATTAGTGGTAATTCTTATAGACATGCATTAGTTTCATTCGACCGTGTCTCATTGCCTTTGTCAGTTCCATTCGACCTTAGTGTCATAAACTTTCATCAAGTCAATTTGTCCCAATCGACATCTACACGTGTAGTTTGGGACTTGTTGTTGATCTTATCCATGTAAGGCTTGATGCTTGAAGTTTTTCCCAATCGACATCTACATAAGTGTATCTTGGGATTTATTGAGAATTCCTTGCGTGTATAGCTTGATATTTGATGTCTTTCCCAATCGACATCTACATAAGTGTAGCTTGGGATTTATTGTGGATTTCATGCATGTATAGATTGAAGATTGATGTCTTTCCCAATCGACATCTACATGAGTGTAGCTTGGGATTTATTGAGGATTTCATGCATGTATAGATTGATGTTTGATGTCTTTCCCAATCGACATCTACATAAGTGTAGCTTGGGATTTATTGAGGATTTCATGCGTGTATAGCTTGATATTTGATGTCTTTCCCAATCGACATCTACATGAGTGTAGCTTGGGATTTATTGTGGATTTCATGCATGTATAGATTGATGTTTGATGTCTTTCCCAATCGACATCTACATAAGTGTAGCTTGGGATTTATTGAGGATTTCATGCGTGTATAGCTTGATATTTGATGTCTTTCCCAATCGACATCTACATAAGTGTAGCTTGGGATTTATTGTGGATTTCATGCTTGTATAGATTGATGTTTGATGTCTTTCCCAATCGACATCTACATAAGTGTAGCTTGGGATTTATTGAGGATTTCATGCGTGTATAGCTTGATATTTGATGTCTTTCCCAATCGACATCTACATAAGTGTAGCTTGGGATTTATTGTGGATTTCATGCATGTATAGATTGAAGATTGATGTCTTCCCAATCGACATCTACATGAGTGTAGCTTGGGATTTATTGTGGATTTCATGCGTGTATAGCTTGATATTTGATGTCTTTCCCAATCGACATCTACATGAGTGTAGCTTGGGATTTATTGTGGATTTCATGCATGTATAGATTGATGTTGATGTCTTTCCCAATCGACATCTACATAAGTGTAGCTTGGGATTTATTTCATGCGTGTATAGCTTGATATTTGATGTCTTTCCCAATCGACATCTACATAAGTGTAGCTTGGGATTTATTGTGGATTTCATGCATGTATAGATTGAAGATTGATGTCTTTCCCAATCGACATCTACATGAGTGTAGCTTGGGATTTATTGTGGATTTCATGCGTGTATAGCTTGATATTTGATGTCTTTCCAATCGACATCTACATAAGTGTAGCTTGGGATTTATTTCATGCGTGTATAGCTTGATATTTGATGTCTTTCCCAATCGACATCTACATAAGTGTAGCTTGGGATTTATTGTGGATTTCATGCATGTATAGATTGAAGATTGATGTCTTTCCCAATCGACATCTACATGAGTGTAGCTTGGGATTTATTGTGGATTTCATGCGTGTATAGCTTGATATTTGATGTCTTTCCCAATCGACATCTACATAAGTGTAGCTCGGGATTTATTGTGGATTTCATGCATATATAGATTGATGTTTGATGTTTTCCCAATCGACATCTACATATGTAGGTTGGGACTTGTTGTGGATCTTATGCATGTATGGCTTGATGCTTGATGTTTTTCCCAATCGACATCTACATATGTAGCTTGGGACTTGTTGTGGATCTTATGCATGTATGGCTTGATGCTTGATGTTTTTCCCAATCGACATCTACATATGTAGCTTGGGACTTGTTGTGGATCTTATGCTTGTATGGCTTGATGCTTGATGTTTTTCCCAATCGACATCTACATATGTAGCTTGGGACTTATTGTTGATCTTATGCTTGTATGGCCTGATGCTTGATGTTTTTCCCAATCGACATATGCATATGTAGCTTGGGACTTGTTGTTGATCTTATGCATGTATGGCTTGATTCTTGATGTTTTTCCCAATCGATATCTACATATGTAGCTTGGGAATTGTTGTAGATACCACATATAGTTATGACTTGAGACTTGATGTTCATCGCAGTCTACATCTACAAGCCTATATCTTGGAACTTGTTGATGAACTCATTCGACAATATACCCATTATCCTGACCTTCATCTGGTTCAGTCGTTTGGGGACATCCCCCATTGGCTCATGTAGAGTCAAGTTGAAGACCTGGCCTTCAACTGGTCGGACGACATTGTAGATTCCCCTGGTATTTGGCCCGTAGTATGGGGATTATCCTGACCTTCATCTGGTTCAGTCGACTGGGGACATCCCCCATGGCTCATAAAGAGTCAATTGATTATCCTGACCTTCATCTGGTTCAGTCGACTGGGGACATCCCCCATTGGCTCATGTAGAGTCAAGTTGAAGACCTGGCCTTCATCTGGTCAGACGACATTGTAGATTCCCCTGGTCCTTTGACCCGTAGTATGAGGATTATCCTGACCTTCATCTGGTTCAGTCGACTGGGGACATCCCCCATTGGCTCATGTAGAGTCAAGTTGAAGACCTGGCCTTCATCTGGTCGGACGACATTGTAGATTCCCCTGGTATTTGGCCCGTAGTATGGGGATTATCCTGACCTTCATCTGGTTCAGTCGACTGGGGACATCCCCCATGGCTCATAAAGAGTCAATTGATTATCCTGACCTTCATCTGGTTCAGTCGACTGGGGACATCCCCCATTGGCTCATGTAGAGTCAAGTTGAAGACCTGGCCTTCATCTGGTCAGACGACATTGTAGATTCCCCTGGTCCTTTGACCCGTAGTATGGGGATTATCCTGACCTTCATCTGGTTCAGTCGACTGGGGACATCCCCCATTGGCTCATGTAGAGTCAAGTTGAAGACCTGGCCTTCATCTGGTCAGACGACATTGTAGATTCCCCTGGTCCTTTGACCCGTAGTATGGGGATTATCCTGACCTTCATCTGGTTCAGTCGACTGGGGACATCCCCCATTTGCTCATGTAGAGTCAAGTTGAAGTCTTGGCCTTCATCTGGTCAGACGACATTGTAGATTCCCCTGGTCCTTTGACCCGTAGTATGGGGATTATCCTGACCTTCATCTGGTTCAGTCGACTGGGGACATCCCCCATTGGCTCATGTAGAGTCAAGTTGAAGTCCTGGCCTTCATCTGGTCAGACGACATAGTAGATTCCCCTGGTCCTTTGACCCGTAGTATGGGGATTATCCTGACCTTTATCTGGTTCAGTCGACTGGGGACATCCCCAATGGCTCATAAAGAGTCAATTGATTATCCTGTTCATCATCTGAATCAGTCGACTGGGGACATCCCCCATGGCTCATAAAGAGTCAATTGATTATCCCGATCTTCATCTGGATCAGTCGACTGGGGACATCCCACATGGCTCATAAAGAGTCAATTGATTATTCTGATTTTCATCTGGATCAGTCGACTGGGGACATCCCCAATGGCTCATAAAGAGTCAATTTCAGCACATGACCTTCATCTGGTCTAGAAAAATTTGAAGACTCTCCTGGTCCTTGACCAGTAATATGGAAATTGTCCTGGCCTTTATCTGGTTCAGTCGACCGAGGATATCCCCTGGCTCATGCCAAGCCAAGTTGAAGACTTGGACTACTCTTAGTCCAAAATACATTGAATTCTCTCTGTCGTGTATGAACTATGCATTCTTGACAGAAACTCTTATATCTTGTTTCATTCGACATGTATAGAAATACTCTCCAAGTCAAACAACTTCTTAACTTAGAGAGTAGGGGACAAACTGTACGTGCCAAATTTGGGCCAAGGGCAAAACTGTCTTTCACTTTGAACCCAATACCAGGTGAGGCCCAAAGCAATAACCCAGCCCATTAAACGTTAAATCATTTATAAAAACAAATCCAATAGTTTAAGGACAAACCCCCTTAATTATTCACCGATCGTTTCTCTCTTTTCCAAACAATGAATATATTTCCACATGCACTTTATCCTCTCCGCTGAAAGCAGAAACATCAAACATGTGCGAGGCCCCATTGCCAGAAATCACAGCACGTTGTGGGTCCTATATGCAGCTCATCTGACAGCTACAAGGATGATTCCTCCAATCTATAAAAATAGACGTAACTCAGTACACAGAGGGGGTGAGAGTTCTCCAATCCAAGCTTCACTTCTCTCTTACATGCTTCTGCTCTCTTTGACACAAAGCTCCTTGAGCTCTCCATCCATTTAAACATTTTCCACCGCCCTCACGGCCACCCAAGGAGGTTAAGGTAACATTAAACCTTGCTTTCACATTTTACATATTTACTGCTCATTTCATACTACTGACTTGAGCGTCGGAGTGCCCCCGGCACCCACCACACCGGTGGGCAGTCTGCTCCCGCTCACTCTATCTTTGTTTTGCAGGATCGCTAATGCCCCCAACCTACAAATTCTTATTGTGGACCTCGGTCGAAATCCAGCATCCACAGGCATATCCCTAACATGAAGAAGATGGAGAGAACCAAAATTTCGAGGAACTGAAGTAATGGAAGAAATAAAAAAACACGAGGAAGCACCTAATTTGGAATTGAAACCTTTGCCAGGAGAATTGAAGAATGCATTTCTTGGAGATGAACAAACTTATCATGTGGGAATTTATTCCTCTCTTACAATCGATCAAGAAAGAGAAATACCTCTAGACTTGAATGATCAAGGTATGAAAGCAACTCTTGCAAAACTCCACAATCATTTTATGTCTCTTCCCTGAAATGCTCTGATGAAAATTTACAAAACACGCACTGAAATAATGAGGCTTAGTATGAACCATGGTATTCCTAGTGATATTCGTTCGGTAATTGAAGCAAGGGTTCATTTGGAAGGTGATTCATCTGACTCTTTCATTTATCACATGCATGGTTTAGGGAAAAACACATATACTAAGAAATGAAGAGCTAAACAATTAGGTGTTTGTTATAAATGTGCACGTTGGTTATGCAACACACGTTGTCATTCTTGAGGAATGATGTCTAACAATCGCGAAGATAAAATTAAATTCATTAGAGTTGGCCTGAGTAAGGAGTCTTTAGATGATATATCATTGACTATTGAGACACATCCTAATGGACATGTTCATCGAGTAATTCACAAATTGCATACACAATTTCAAAAAGAAAGACAACAATACAGTCTCGAGAATCTGACTTTAAAAAACTATGTTTGCTAATTTATAAGAAAATTGGATGGGAAGCATATCCCCGACCTATAGAGGGCGTTCAAGCCGTTACTAAACATAAAACTAGAGGAAGATGTGAGCCACAATCATAACTAAATTTCAATTTACTGTTTTGATTTTCTTTTATTGTTTTAAACTATAACATTTCTTTTTAGTAGCAATGTTGTGGAATCAATTGTCAATTCCACACTAACCAGATGATGTCTTCTAAACTATACTTTTTCTTATTCAGACATTGGGGAAAATGTCTCAATTTGGTTAGGGGGAGGGAATAGTTGACTGTAATGTTTTTATTTTCATTTGTGTTATTTTCTAAAAAAAATTATTTTTTGTAAAAAAAAAAATTATTTTTATTTCAGCCTAATTCGTAACAAGTTATTTTTTGTTTTATCCTTTTGAATTATTTAAATTTGTGAATTCTCCATAATATTGATTAAATTTGATCTTAATATGCTCATTTGACAGGTATTATCAACATACACGGTAACTTATAAACATGGGTTGTAAGTGAAAATTTTGTAATGTTCAGTTCTCTAGTTTGTTGGAGGTAGCACCTAAAGGCGGTGGAATTTGTGTTTTTTTATTCAAAAAACTAATCATGCTTTTACTTAGTAACCAGACATCTTACCTCATTAAGCAATGATTGTTCGCGTAAAACGGTAGAGTTTGATTTTTTTTTTAAAAAAAAAAGTATGTAAATAAGTTCGATTTCGTAGCCTCTCTAACTCAAGAAATTATGTCTGTAGGGGTGTTTTAGCACTTAGTGCCCTAAGGCCAACTGGTCTGGGAGTCATTGGCTCAAAGCTCGTTACATGGGTTAAAGAGAAATCTTAAAGAAATCGGACACTTTTTCTTTTCAATATCTGAGATTGGAGTAGTTAAGTCTGTGGGGGTGTCTTAACACCTAGTGCCCTAAAGCCAACTGGTTTGGGAGTCACTGGCCCAAAGCTCGTTACAAGGATTGAAGATATATTTTTTATTATAAAAAAAAAACTATTTTTGTATTTATAAATAATCCTTCATTTTCAAAAGTTGTAAACTCTAATATAATTTTAGGACAAAAATGTTACTCTCTTTTCAACAAGACCTGTGAATATTGTGGGCATAATAAATTGATTAATATATTGTTAATTGTGTATATGGAGAATGGTAAAAAGTATAGGAGAATTTACTTATTTGGTAATTTAGAAAGAAAGAAAACAACTACTAACTTGGATAAGAATTTCACTTTTTAGTTTTCGCTTAGATTACTAGGGACTAGTAAAAAGCTAGTTGGGGGTGTGATTGAGACTAAAAAGTGTATATTTATTAAGAGAATAATATATCATTTTACACTTGTTGTTTCATTAATCTCTTTAATTTAGCACAATTGTTAAATTAGAATTATATTATGTTAAATTGTGATTTTTATCTTTTATATAGGTGAAATAATACTTTGGATGCATATCTAGAAAATGGATTTGACATTCAAATTTTGGAGGCCGGAAATTATTGGGGTTTTAGCGCGGGCGCAGCAGAATCTCGCGGTTCGGGCGCAATCGTAACTTTAAAACTTTTAAAGTTATCAAATAAATTATTCAATATCCAATATGAAAAATTCATTATATTTCACCTAAACATATTTATTCGATATCAAATAACGACATAAATAAGTTAGAAACACTACGAAACGTTTACGAAAACGTTTTTCCGCAAATGGCATAAAACGCGTTTTTGTCCGAACCGGCCAACCAACACACATGGGGGCTGCCCAAGTCAGCTCCAATAGTGCTTGGCCATTTAATGGGCTGCCTTAATAGCGGCCAATTCAATGTTTGGATAGCGGACACGAGGTAAGCCGAAACTCACCCGGTAACGCCATTTTTCATCGTTTTCGCATATTTCAACTCCGAAACAATATCCGGCAATTGTTCCAATACCCAAAACACATCCAATATATTTAGAAAACATACTTTGCATCACCAAAATCACAGAAATTCCAGATCTGATTTGGTAACCAAAAATATCATTTTTCATACTTTAAATCCAATTTTCTCAACATTAATCATATTAATACTTGCACCAACCAAAATCACTACAAATGAAGAACTCAAGAGAAATTCTAGGAGTTACAAGAGTGGTCATAACACTCTATAATGGCAACAAGTCATCAAATGACAAAATTGAACTAATATTACACCAATATCATTCAATCTAACTTCACACATGCATTTAGCCTCCAAATCCATCCTCCAAATCAAAAAGCCCAAAAATCTAAGAAAGGTAGAAACCCTAGAACTATTCTAGATGCTCAAAAATAAGAAACAAGTTTTCTAAGTTTAAGAATTATGAAGATTACCTCCAAATCTTCTAATTTCTCAAACTTTTTCTTGATTTCTTCACTTTCTTCCTTGTTTCTTCAAACAAAATTTGGGAGCTTTTCTTAAAGATGAGATTCGGCCATGGCTCCCCCTTAATGAGAAAACAGAAATTTTTCACTTTAAATAATGGTCTTAACCGACTTTAGGAGGGAGATGGGTATTTTGGTCATTTGGTCAATTAATCTAATTAATTAATAATAATAAGCTTTAAGTTAACAAATCCAATTTGTAAACTTTAGGCTTAATAGAATCATGCGACATGTAACCAGTAATAATCAAACATATAGCATAACAATTATGTAATATTGATATAATTTAATTATTTAGATATTTAACATTTAAATATCTAAATAATTAATTAATGCGATTATTATTATATACGTATTTTATTTACATTAAATAACAAATACATATATTAATGGCATGTGTCAAAGTCTCATTTGACAATTAATTAATATGTATCAAATCAAATCTTGTATCAAATACAAATACACATTAATTATTAATTGACCGAAATTCCCCTAATGTATGTATTTTTGTTTAACCGTTTAAACGATTCGAATTAACTCATTTAATTTGATGAAGTATTATGAATAATCTGTATTATTCATAACACGTTGCCCAAGTACTCAACAAGTACACTTCATATTGTGGGACTCTCTAAATTTAGGTTTATCCGTCACGGAATCCAATTTCGTGTCCATAATTCACCCACTCATGAATTATGACGACCACGGATAATCTCGCTAAACTATGCAAGTCAAGGTCATTGCATACGTATAATCCATTCGTCACAGGCTATCAATATTATATCGGGGATATAGATAAGAACGTCAAATCCCTAAGGTATAATATAGTCGATTTTTAAATTTATGATCTCTCAATAACACTCGGAACTCGCTTCCGAAGCAAACCACAGCCATGGATTTACTAGATCGCAAATACGTACATGATACATATGCTTTGTACACAGGACTGACGGATTCTATCTAATACTCACAGGATATCATAAGCATCAGTCCACACCCAACGAATAGGCGGAGGTCTGATCTAAATAGATCGGTGATGTGACCGCCATCAAAGTGTGGAGGATATCTCATATATCCACAGTGGTATCTCAAGTCGAAGGACCACTATGCTACTCGACTCGAGAAGATTCCTATTGACGTTGGTGTACCGTTTATTAGGAAATCTTTAGTGAGTCATTCAATGTTTATCAAATAAACACCTACATGTCTATACGAGTCTCTCGAGACTCATGGTTTATTAGGATAAACCATCGGACCAAGTCACGATATACGACATGTACTAGTCTCAGCGGATTTTACTAACCGACCTGTGTTGGTAAATCTTGACCAGGAATTTTATTTGATAATATACTTCTAGTAGTGACACTTTCCAATTTCAATTAAAAACTATTTTGTAACTGCGCACTACAAAATATATTATCGGGTCTTTGTCTAATATATATATATATCACTAAATCATATTTAGTTTTAATCTAATCGTAATTAGATCGAATATGTATATAAAAGCAAGAAGTACTTCCATAATTAAGTAATATTATGGAAAAAGGAATTGTTCGTATTCATGAATCGGATATAAATACGATCCGGATTGGCACTCCGAGCACCAATCCTAACAGAAATTTAATAGGGCGTTCTATTAGTGTATAATCTCAGAAATTTTAACCATGCGCAATGTTCGTATTTTGGCCAAAATATTTTACTCCGATATCAGATTGAAGTGATTCTAGTTTCAGATGAAAGAAGATTCAAAGATCTACAGTTTTACTGCTGAAAATATTTTCGACTTCTGAATTTTTCAAGGCCGAAATTGATGAAGAAGCCAAAGTATGTTACATGTAAAAGTCATTGTCAAATCAAAAATAAAATAATAAAAAATTAAAATGTCAATTTCTCCACCAATGGTGGAGAATTTGATGGAGCGTTTGGTGGAGGATTTGGTGGAGGAAATGGTGGAGTGTTTGGTGGAGAAATTGATGGAGAAATTGGTGGAAGCCTTTTCCTTATCTATAAATTGAAGAGTTCTGAATTCATTTTCTTCATACTTTCTTTAATTTCTCTTAAGGAATTTAAGATTGTATCTTGTGTGTTTAATTTCTTATAATGTCTTTTAATTTTAGTAATAAAATTATGTATGTTTTTAATTATAGTATGATTAGCTAATTACGTTCCGCTGGGGGGAATGGGTGAAATTTTTATTATTTAAAGTTTAGATTAATCTATTATAATATATAAATAGTAATAAATAATAATTAATTGAGATCTGGACTAATTATTGACAAACTGTTCTACCGCCTATATATTTTTGGCATATTTAGTACCTTGGCAGGACTAGTTATCGACATAAATGACTACCGCTTTATGGCCGATTTTATATGTTTTGGCATAGTTAATTTTGGAAGTAAATTAATTGGGTTATAATGATCATTTATATATTATAAAAAGTGAGATTTCTAAATATAAAATATTAAAAATGGATCCAATAACCCCAGTATTTTATTTTATTATTGTCATTTAATTCAAATTCTCCAAACAACTTCAAACAAATAAATCTTTTTCCTTTCACTTCAATGATTATTTTATCACATTAAAAATCTATTCCTTGTGGATCGACCCGGGACTTACTGGATTATTTTATTATTTCGACACTCTTATACTTGAGAGTCAAGAACCACTTTTTGAGCGTGTCAGTATCATTTCCGGAGTTATTCTATAACCTTCAACCCAACTAAGGATATTACTCTCACAATTCTTAGCTTGTTAAACTGTGCGCCCGCAGGACAAAATCAAGTGTCCACAGGACTAAATAAAAATTTGGCTCGAATAGCTACTTATATGTAGGACAAAATAAGGAATTTGGCTCAAAGTTGTATGCTCATAAGGCAAAGCGGAAATTTAGCTCACAGAGCCACATGTCCATAGGACAAAATAGAAATTTGGCTCGTAAAGTCGTACTCCCACGGGGCAAAGCAGGAATTTGGTTTACGGATCCACAAGCACTCAAGGCAAAACCAGAAAGCCCAGCTAGCCAGACCTAGAGTGAATAAAACTTTTAGTGCTTACGTCTCGGAAGGAACATCCTCTAGAGAACGAACTCCTCATCCAAGAAATCTCTCGGTAGCCAGCCTCAGAACGGATATCATCTGAAAGGCTCTTCTTACGTAGTTAGAAATTCTTGAATAATGGATAAAGCCAAAGCTCTTCGCTGAGTTCTCACTTCGAAGGCCTCAGATGGAGTTATGAAAAAACCCATCGTTGAGCCCGTGAAAGTCAACAAGCCTCAGATGAAGCAAATGGCAAAGTCAGTATTCACATTCTTAGAATTGAGGGGCATCTTTCTAAGAAATGAGTTACGCAGTAACTAATCTTGGTGGGACACCCACCAATGATTGACCCTGAAAGGTAGCCAAATTCCGAGTGGAGTACCCACAACCTCGGTTACAAAGTAACCACCTTATTAGAGTGGAGCACCCGCTAACAATCTTTTCATGGAAAATACCGAAAGAAGGAATTGTCTTATCCCATAGAAGAATTAGAAAAGTTATCTTTAAATTTTCTAATTAAACATTTCGATTAACTTCTGCTTTCAGAAAAGATATCGCATTCAGACCTTATTTCCGACCATAGTGGTATTAAGAGGGATTTCAAATTATTAGCTGGAGAAGTCTCTTTCACATTCCAATATTTGATGCCTAAAGAGTAATAACTATAATGAGTGGATTGTTTATAAAGTACTTACACAAATTATTCATAAATGCCACTGGGAATTACTAAAAAAGAAAGCAAAAAATTCACTTCGAAGGCAAAATGTTCGAATACAAACACTCAATAAAAATGGATAGAATATTCATAATAAATTACCTATTTTATTCATGTCATTATCGGGCCCAAATATAAAAAATAAAAGTAAAAAATACAAAGTGGGGGGAGAGGCTCCTTCTGTTGGACAATATGACCATAGCGTCACTATTTGTACAGATCATGGTGTTGTTGTACAAATTAACTATGTGACAAAGAAGATTGCACTCTTATCATTTGTGATTAGATCACCTAGATGTATAAATGATAGGAGGTCCTTACGATTTGTTCCTGGATTGAGAATGATATGAGACAGTATCAATCCACGAAGGATAAATCATTAAATATCCCTAGTCAGAGTATTATCGAGATTAGACATCGATAAATACGTAAAAGACTAGTATTACACTTGTGCGCGTTGTGAGGGCACAACGACATAGTTCTCATATATTTGGGTATAGGATACTCATGCAAGTGTAATAGGAGGTTGTGTTTTACCGATGGTACGGGAAACAACTTCGCTCTGGATAGACCCCCTCGGAATTCCATTGGTAGTATGACTATGTGTCTATGGAAGTCCGAAATCAGGGTAGGTGTATTTGGTCTTAACCTGAGACTTGCACCGCTAATACTTGCGACAATCAATATACTTTGGTTTTGGTCGTCCAGGGCTTTAACCGATTTCTGTGTACGCCTCTTCTGGGTATATCGAGAATCTTAGTGTGTTGGGTGTGATGTCAAGACGGAAGTGTCACTCCAGTCATATGGAGTTGATGATTGCATAGGGATACAGAACTGGTTCTCTAAAAAGGTTGCAACCGTCGGGATAATATGACTTGGTCATGATTATCCGATAATAAAAAGACTAGTTGCTCGTAATCCGATATATGCTTCGTACGGGGCAGACACTGTACCAGCCCTAGGCCTTGCATGTGATCATCCGATACTGGATCGAAATACGCAATACTACGTATACTACACCTGATATAGATCCTTAATTCCTGTAAGGATATTTCTGGAGAATTGGGTAGGCATGGCGCTTTGCTAGAAGCCAACCTTGTCTTGTAAATCGATATAAACGTAGTACTTGGTACTTACGTGTTCGGATAGTCTGACGACCGAATTTACTGCCAACATATCCGGGGATCTCATGGGTCACTTCCCGAAGATTCACCGATGACGTATGACTCGCACTTTTAATTAATCTGAGATTAATAAGATGAGAGAGAAATTAATCTGGGATTAATTGCGGAGATATTTTATCTGGATAAAATATCATTTAAAAGAGATAACGATTAATTTGGAATTAATCGGTAAATTAATATATTTGATATATTAAACGAAATTGGATTTCGACGCGGAATAAAATTAGATTTTAATTCGGGCGAACGAATTGATTTAGAATTAATTCGTTAGCAACGTGAATAGTGACTTCGCTAGGCGTAATCATTTTATTACGTCGCAACAGAAAATTCGTTAATTTGGAATTAGCGAACCCGAGCCCGGGATTGTTTGCGAGCGCATTCGCATTTCGAATGCGAGAGCGGCACGCAAGTCAAATCAAGCGTCAAATCATTAGTCGCATCAAGCGTCAAATCACTTGTCACTTTGAGTGATGTGACTTGACAACTTGATTGAAAGATGTGACTTGATGGGAGTTGATGGAAAGCATTTGATGGCTTGAAAGACATTTATAAATATTTTATTAATGGTATTTGACTTTCAAATTTGTGTATTTGATACACTTAATTCTATTACACAAAACCATCTCTCTCTCTTCACTTCTTCTCCCTCTCATTCTCGGCCTTGGAGGCTATTTTCTCCTCTGGTTTTCTGTAGTTCACCGAGAGACAAAGAGAAAAATGGGAAGCAAAAAGTCGCAATTTTGTGGCAAAATCGGGAGTGCTAGCACACTACGAAGTCATGCGAAGGTGATAGGGAAGTCCACCCATTAGCCGGGAATCATTTGACGAAGCTTGGAGCTTGATTCTTGAAGCTTGAAGCCGAATGGATGAGGCCAAAACTGCACTACTGTGAGCTGTTCCAGTGAACAGAAAACTGATTTTTGTTGCCTCCTGCGTCGCTCAACCGATCAATGTGAGTATTCCGCAACTCCCTCGTTGTATTCGCACTTGTTTCATGCTTGTTTATTGATCCTTGGGACCTTAGCAAACTCTAACAATGGTATCCTGAGCAAGGAAAAGCATGAAATTGATTTATGGCTTAAAATTGGGTAAATTGTATTTGAGCATGCTTTAATGAAATTGGATGAATTAGTATGCTTAAATATGTTTTAATTGAAAATTGATTGGATCAATTTGTTGAAATTTTGTTTGGAACAAATTTGCCCAAAATTTTGGTTTTGGCCGAAAATGTGAAGTGCCCTATTTGTCTTGGAATTTTGTTTTTTGATTCATTGGATGACTTGAAAACAATTGGGGATGTTGATTTAATGTTGATTTGGATTCAATTGGATTGGGTTTAAAATTGGACATGAAAATCCCCTTTGGCCGAGACTTTGTGTAGCATGAATGGGTTTGATTTTTTGTTAATTGTGTTGGACATGATTTAATGATGATAAGCATGATTAATTAGGCTAATTTTATGTTTGGGAATATTGATTTGGGTAATTAATAATGCTATACACTTTAGGATAATTAAAAGTGAAATTGGATTTTGTAATTTAATTATGTTGGGCCTTAAAATTGGATTTGGGCTTGTTGTGTTGTAATGGGCTTGTAATTTTCCAAAAAAAAAAGTGTTGTAATTGGGCTTATTGGGCTTGGTTGTACCAATTGGGTTTTAGGCAAAATTGGTTGGATCCAATTGGGCCCAAAACCGCCTCCATAAAGCCCAAATGCGACTAATGTACCTTTAAAATTTTAATTAGGCATAAATTGATTTCTGGGCTTATGGGGTAACTCCCGGATTGGATTTTGGTTATTCGGTTTGACCCGAGTTGACCAAAATTCCACGCCTTAAGAAATTAATTGAAAGCCCATTGGACTTTAATTAAATTAAGGTTGGACGTTAATCGGGCTTTGAGACTCGTAACGATTAAATTTGGAATTTAATTTTGTAGTTTAATTTAATTCGAGAATTCGTATTTGAGTACTTATTCGCAAAACAAGTTTTGACTTGCGCAAAATCAAATCGTTGTTTGAACATTGGATGGTCACTAATTATCATATTAATTAATTTGATTAGATTGATTGATAGCATGCTTGTGTGAAATCATGGTTGCGATGCATGAATAATGTATATCGGATGGATATTAGATGGGTGGGACAATTTTAGAAATTGTTGTAATAAATTTGATTTATTAAATTGGACCTTGTGTCTAGCCTTATTACCCTCCTTATTCTTTGTATTCTCTTCTCACCTATTCCCCTCAATGTAAATGAGGTTTCTTTAAAAGTGTAGTGTAACGGGTAGAAGTAATACATGTGCTAGCAGAAGAGAGAAATGAAGAGATTTGATGTAGGATCAATGTGTAAAGTATCCATCCGCATATCATTATTATTTATTATACACTCTTTTTATGTGTTTAGAATGCATGTTTAAAGGTGTATGATGATGAGACCTTATAAGATAATAAATTGGTTGCCAATTTGCACTCGAAAAATCCTTGTAAAATATTAGCATTTTTCCTTCCATTGAGTGATTCTCACTCAAGATCCGAGACGGGCATTGGCTTGTTGGCCAAAGTCAAGGCCTTTGTCAGTCGAGGATGTGTTTGAATCATGAGAGCTTTGTTCCTTATTGGTGTCTTGTCCAAGTTGTGGTTTGGTGGGCCAAAGTCAAGACCACTTCTTGTCCATCGACATTGATTACGAAGCTTTCCATGGTCAATGGGTCGCGCTTAACTGGGATCACTAAGTTTGTTGTGCCAAAACCAAGGCTTAGTTGATTCAGAGGAAAAAGGTTAGGTAATACATTGGATGTATTGGCATATATAAGATATATGTTCCGACTTGGAAGTCCCCCTAATGGATCTAGGATTGGATTGGATCCAATTGATCTTAGAGATCTACCTATTTAATTATCATACAATTTGTTGGCCAAAGTCAAGATTGTGTGATATTTAACGGAATCCTAGCCCGCTAGGAAACACGGTTTCCCGAGTACTCGACAGAGGGTTAGAGGCTCGCCGAAAAATAGTGGAGCAAGAATTGAATTTGCAATATTCGTTTAATTACTTGCCATACGCGCTCAAACAAAATCATTCGTCAAATATATTAAATGTCAGTTGGAATAATATTTAAATGTTGTTTTTAATTAATAGTTGGACTATATTCAAACTATTCATTTATAGTGATATTATAATTGGATTATAGTAATCAATATAATTGGTTTTAATCTATTAAATTATAGTTGATTAAATAGTTGGACTATTAAAATCAAGATATAATTGAAAAATTAGCATTTAAAACATAATCATAGGGAAAATGTATTTAATAGTTTAATTTTCAAATTGGGAATTGATGAGTGGAAAAATATATCAATATTTACCGCGTACATTTTTCAATGTACGATTTCGCGGAGAGTTTTTCTGAAAGCCAAGCTTTCACCGATTATTTTATGGGAATATCATTTCCAAAAAATGACATATATTATCATTATTTATAGGACAGTCACTGTCAGTGCTCTCCCACTAACCCCTTATATACACAAGAATCATTTCATTTTGAATTAAATCATAAACTATTATGATTACAATCAAAACGATAATTCCAAGAATCTAATGCTTGCTTCAATCCAAACATGGATCGAATAACCTGCAAACCTGTTGTGTTAGTTTTGGTAGCGACAAAACAGACATGATATTGTAAACATCCTCCAAAAGGTTTCCTTTCAGGAAAGCGATTTTCCCGTTCAGCTGACATATTTCATAAATGAAACATGCAGCATCAGCAAGCATTATCCAAATGGATTTACCATGGCAACAGGTAAAAGGTTGAATCGTAATCAACACAATGTTGATACCGATACCTTTCCGCTAAAAGCCTAACTTTATACGTTGGTATGTTTCCATCCATGTATGTCTTCCTTGAAGACTTATAAAGTACCAATAGGCACAATGCCTTGCGGTACATCAACTAGTATCCAAACTTGTTGATATACATGGAATCCATTTCAGACTCATGGCACTTTGCCATAATAGGGAGTCGATACCTTGTATCACTTCCTCATACGTAGTCAGTAGGTGTTCCTCAATAAGATAAACATCTTTATAAGGTGAGATCAGAAACCCATACCCCAGGTTGTTTTCTGACTCTCTCCGACTTACGTGGTTCTTGTGTATTCGAAGATTAATAGTATAGTTTCATCTTGATGAACTATTTTTGTGTTCCATTAGGAATCGGTGCCTTGAATATATTATACTACTCCGACTTTCATCGAGTTTTACTATCTCTCACTTACCACTGCATATCGGTATTCCTCTTAGGAAAATCGCATGGCGAGCGATAATTACATTGTTCTCTCGTGAGTTGTATAAGTACTATACTTTGGTATCCCTAGGATAACCTACAATTGGCACTTATCCATTTGGGTTTTAGTTTGGTATCATTCAAACATATGCCCAGCATACCCAAATATTCAGGAATGAGAAACCCGGTTTCTTTCCCGTTCATATCTAATATGATATCTGTCAAACAGATATTTATGGAACCTTATTCTAAATAAGTTCTGCACTGTGTATGCTTATCCGTTGAAGGAATGGTAGCTCAGAGCGACTCATGATTAACCTTATCATGTCTAACACAATTCGGTTACTCGGTTCGGACACACTGTCAAATTGACGTGTTCCGGAAGGAGTCCTCATTTGAAAGAATACTACACTCTTTCAAGTATATGAGAAACTTATTGCTTAAGTATTTTCATCATGGTCTAACCGTGATGTCATTAATACTTTAGCCGATTTGTTTGTCTATTTCGTGTCGAAACTTATAAAAGTTTTCGATTTGTGTTCTTCAAAAGAAACACATAACCAAAACGCAATGCCACATCTGTAAAGGTCACGAAATATTCATATCCACATCTAGCCTAGCTAGACATGGGCCCACTTTCTTCACTATGAACTAGGGCTAACAGATCAGTGGCATTTACATTTTTACCAAGTAAATAGTATTTTAGGCACATTGCCCAATAAACTAGATTCGTTGACTTTATTTGAATAGAATCAAATCAATCCGAGTACCCACTCTTCAAAAGTGTGGATATACGAGACTTGTTTGATTGTGTCCAAGACAACAATGCCACAATTAGTCTCTTCTGATGAAATCAGTTTGAGCTATTTGTTTGTCATGTTATATATTTGAGATTTATTTATCTATTCCTTGAGGATAGATAACCCTTTAATAGATTTCCTTACAGGATAGACATATACCTGTCTGGCGGGGGTAGCCATAATTGGAACTTAAACTTAATGAATCCAGATAATTTGGTTGACATAGACATATGGTTCAATTGAGTTAAATTGGGTATTTGTGTCTGACCATCGACAGAGGCTTACATATAATTTAGTGTTCAAGGTTAATGAATCAATATATTACCCAACTCTAAGATAACCACTTCATCTTTAAAATGATATTGGAAGGAATCACAACCCTAGATAGTTTTTTAATATTGAATTTTCTTAATACCTACTTTCGAACAAATTTTATTTACTTGTTTTTAAATTTAGAATCGTCACCATTTCAAATCAATCAAACAACCTGTTAGATACTAGTAATCTTTTGACCTCATAAAATTTATAGATTAGATATTAAGTCCTCGTGGGATCGATATTTTTATACTACTTGAACGATACGTACGCTTGCGTTATACGTGTGTGTTTACGCCGATCAATTTTTGGCCGTTGCCGGGGACTTATTTATCTTTTACTATTAGTTTAGGGGTTAGATACCTTTACTTGTATCTAATTTCTTTTTACTTATTGTTGTTGTTTTCTTGTGTTTCAGGTTTTCAGAAAGTACATGAGACGAACCAGAAGCTTTGAACTTCGACCGCTTGACCCAAAAATTGAAAGAACCATCAGACAGTTGAGAAGGGAAAGGCGAGAAGACCAAGAAGCTTTGAAAGGATAGGGTCAACTTGTGGTTCATAGGCTAAAAGTTGGTCTATTAGATCCGGAGCAGTTCTGGCAGTGAAGAGGAGTTCTTTTAAGGTTTTGACACGAACCCATTTCTCCGGGATCATCAAGAAACACACAAAGAAAATCATAAAATCCATCAACGTTAAATAGTCCAAGCGGTTTTCTGGTGTATGTTCAGGTTCGCCCAAGATAGAACTATAAAAATTTCCTCCAATGTGCCCAAGCCACCTGGCAAAGCGATAAAAGCATCAGCACGGTTAATCATTTCTACCAGTCGTTCAGACATACCTGGCACGATCAGTTCCTCTCCATTTGATGATCCAATAAGATTTGCCTCTGCCAAAGGTTTTGGGATGATTCCCAAAACATGACTGCCTCCTTCCTGTACAGCCTTTGAAACGATCCCCATAAGTCCAAGATTGCCTCCGCCAATATTTAAGTGCATATTCCTTGCAGCTAAGACTCGACCCAATTCCTGTGCTGCTTCTACGTTTTGTGGTTTAGTTCCAACACTACTACCGCAAAACACACAGATGTTTTCAACTCGTCTTCTTGAAGTGGCTTCCATTTTTTTTTATGTATTTCTTTGTCAACTCTGGATGCCTTCATAAGTGCAATGACGGGCTGAATTTATAGTACCTGAAAAGGGTGAGTAAAAATAGCACAAGTATCTTCCAGAAGACGATTAGTAGGGAATTAACATCGTGATAGTAAAAAAGGTCTGGATCATGTCGGAGAAAATTAAAATAAAACAACAAAACGAATCACAATTATTAGGAAAAAGACAAAGAGATATAATATGTACAAGAATTTACAGCTTGATTAACGTCTATGCGTCAGGGACAAGCTTCCCATCCAATTTTCTTATAAACTGGCAAACAGGGTCTTTTTGAGTCAGATTCCCAAGACGTAATTGTTGTCTTTCTTTTTGGAATTGTGTTTGTAATTTACGAATGGCTATGTGAACATATCCACTGGGATGCGTCTCAAGAGTCGAAGATATATCATCTAAAGACTCCTTACTCAAGCCATCCCTAATGAATTAATTTTGTCTTCACGATTATCAGACACCATTCCTAAAGAACGACAAAGAGTATTGCAATTCCAGCGTGCACATTTGTACACAAACACCCATTTGTTTAGCTCACGTTTCTAACTATGTGCTTCTTCCAAAACCAGGCAGATTTTGAAATAAAAGAGTCGAAGCTCACCTGCCAATCAGACTCGTGCTTCAATAATCCAACGAATGTCAGTAGGAATACCTTTGATCATCAGTAACCTCATCCGTTCCAAACGAGCTTTGTAAACTTTCATCAGATATTTTTAGGGAGAGAATGAAATTCTTGCGAAGATTTGCGAGAGCTTATTCCATCTTGAAATGACTAAACTTGCAAAAATTAAACACACAAAAATAAATCACACCAAATCACATATATACAAAAATTGCATGGGTTGCCTCCCTGCTAGCGCTAAGTTTAAAGTCGTCAGCCAGACTTGACTTCTCGAACGTTAAACTGGATCTGAAAGTGTGACACTTTCTTTTTGTCGCTCAAATGATTTTCCCCAGTAGTGCTTGACACGCTTGTTTTTAACTTTGAAAGTTTTCTTAGCGTCGGAGGATCATGTATCTCAACGGCTCTATCTGGTAAAACTTTGGTGATTCAAATGGACCTGACCACCGTGATTTTGGCTTCCATGGGAAGAATTTCACTCTTGATTTGTTTAATAGTACCTTCTGCCCTGGTTCCGGTTGTATGCGCACTAACTTCTCATCATGTCTTTTCTTGCCCTTTTCTTTGTACAATTTGGCATCCTCAAAAGGCTGATTGTGGAATTCTTCCAATTCGTTGAGCTGATGGAACTTTTTCTCTTCTGTTGCTTGTAGTGTAAGAATTGGCTTCTTCAGTACAAAAGACGCTTTATCTTTAGGCTCCACAGGCAATTGACATGTTTTAAGTTGTTAGTAGAACTTTGCATTGCATTAGAGTTCTGAATGGTACTGTGTATCACATCAGTTTGAAACATTCCTCATTCTTTTCATCATCTGGGAAATTCATGGCCTTGAAAACATTGAATGTTACTTCTTGGTCATGTACCCTCATGGTTAGTTCTCCTTTTTGTACATCAATAATGGTTCGACCTGTAGCCAAGAATGGTCTCCCAAGGATGATTGGCACGTCTGCGTCTTCTTCCATATCAAGGACAATAAAATCTGCTGGGAAAATGAATTTGTCAACCTTGACCAGCACATCCTCAACTACGCCTCTTGAAAATACGAGCGTTCTATCAGCAAGTTGTAGTGAGACTGAAGTTGGCATTGTTTCTCCAATCTGTAATTTCCTGAAAATAGAGAAAGTCATCAAGTTAACACTAGCACCTAAATCACACAAAGCCTTACCAAAGTTATGTTCTCCTATGACGCAAGGAACAGTGAAACTGCCAGGATCTTTCAACTTCGGGGGAAGTTTCCTCTGAATGATGGCACTGCATTCTTCTGTTAATGCTACTGTCTCGTAATTTCCCAATCTCCATTTTCGTGAAAGAATATCTTTCATGAATTTGGCATAGGTGGGCATTTGTTCCAATGCTTCTGCAAATGGAATGTTGATATGCAGCTTTTTGAAGATCTCCAGGAACCGAGAAAACTGCTTGTCCAATTTGTTCTTCTGAAGACGTTGAGGAAAAGGTGGAGGTGGAGTGATCTGTTCTTTTTCCTTTGCTTCTTTTTCCTCCATCTGTTGCTTTGTTTCTTTTGGAACTTCCTCAGCAGCTGTTTTGGCTCCAACATCTTTGTTGATTTCAGTACCGCTTTTTAACATGATGGCATGACATTGCTCATTCCCCATGTTCCTTGGATTTAGCTCTGTGTTGCTAGGAAGGGTACCTGGCGGCCTGTAACTCTGAGCATTGGCTAGTTGTCCAATTTGATTCTCTAGTGCTTTGATAGAGGTTGAATGGCTTTGATTCAATGCTACTTGATTTTGAAACAAAGCATCATATCTTGCTGCTTGAGAGTCGTGTTTTGCATCTATCTTTTTCAAGTAGGTCAACACTTCTGTTATTCCTGGTTCATTTGCCTGCTCCTGGCTTTTGTTATGTTGCTGGAATTCAGGTAGTGGATAGTTCTGTTGTTGGCCTGAATTGTTGCTCCATGAAAAATTAGGATGATTCCTCCACTCTGGGTTGTAAGTGTTGGAATATGGATTATTCCATTGTCTGTTGAAATTGTTGACATAATTCACCGTCTCTTCATATTGGTTCGACTCTGGTGCTCCTCCATATGGTGAACTTGTGGTTCCAGCGATGTTCACAACTTGCGTGCTAAGTGTTTCTAGACATTTGCATATCTGATCCAGCCTGGTATTCACTGCTGTGTTTGCTCCAACTTCATAAATTCCTGCAATTCTTTGGATCATGCTCCTTTCTGTTGGCCACAAGGAATTGTTGTTGGCTATTTCTTCAATTAGGTCTCAGGCTTGATCTTCTCCTTTCGCCATTAAAGCTCCTCCAGCAGCAGCATCGATTGTGGTTCTCATTATTCCAGAAAGTCCATTGTAGAAGGTCTGAACTTGTAGCCACTTTGCGATCTCATGATGAGGACATTTCCGGAGTAAATCTTTGAATCTTTCCCAAGCTTCGCAAAGGGATTCTGAATCTTGTTGCATGAAGGATGTGATGTCATTCCTTAACTTTGCAGTTCTGGCTGGTGGAAAGTGTTTTGCAAGGAATTTGGTGGCTAGAGTGTTCCAAGTTGTGATAGACACTGCGGGTAGTGAATGTAGCCAAGCTTTAGCTCTGTCCTTCAAGGAGTATGGGAGAACACGCAGTCTCATTGCTTCTTCAGCTGCTCGGTTGTAATTGAAAGTACCGCAAACTTCCAGGAAGTTGCTGATGTGGGCATTAGGATCTTCAGTTGCATTTCCCCAAAACTGTACTGACTGCTGAATCATCTGGATGCATGTTTTGATGTCACCGCATTTGCTGGTAAGGGAGGAAGTACAATACAAGAAATGAGTCTGTCAACCACCGTAATAGTTCTGTCTCGAATGGGAATCGGTGGTGCAACATTCAAAGGTTCAGGTTCCATGTTCACTAAAGCTTCTTGGTCTTCTCGCCTTTCCCTTCTCAACTGTCTGATGGTTCTTTCAATTTCTGGGTCAAGCGGTCGAAGTTCAAAGCTTCTGGTTCGTCTCATGTACTTTCTGAAAACCTGAAACACAAGAAAACAACAACAATAAGTAAAAAGAAATTAGATACAAGTAAAGGTATCTAACCCCTAAACTAATAGAAAAATATAAATAAGTCCCCGGCAACGGCCAAAAACTTGATCGGCGTAAACACACACGTATAACGCAAGCGTACGTTTCGTTCAAGTAGTATAAAAATATCGATCCCACGAGGACTTAATATCTAATCTATAAATTTTATGAGGTCAAAAGATTACTAGTATCTAACAGGTTGTTTGATTGATTTGAAATGGTGACGATTCTAAATTTAAAAACAAGTAAATAAAATTTGTTCGAAAGTAGGTATTAAGAAAATTCAATATTAAAAACTATCTAGGGTTGTGATTCCTTCCAATATCATTTTAAAGATGAAGTGGTTATCTTAAAGTTGGGTAATATATTGATTCATTAACCTGGAACACTAAATTATATGTAAGCCTCTGTCGATGGTCAGACACAAATACCCAGTTTAACTCAATTGAACCATATGTCTATGTCAACCAAATTATCTGGATTCATTAAATTTAAGTTCCAATTATGGCTACCCCCGCCCGACAGGTATATGTCTATCCTGTAAGGAAATCTATTAAAGGGTTATCTATCCTCAATGAATAGATAAATAAATCTCAAATATATAACATGACAAACAAATAGCTCAAACTGATTTCATCAGAAGAGACTAATTGTGGCATTGTTGTCTTGGACACAATCAAACAAGTCTCGTATATCCACACTTTTGAAGAGTGGGTACTCGGATTGATTTGATTCTATTCAAATAAAGTCAACGAATCTAGTTTATTGGGCAATGTGCCTAAAATACTATTTACTTGGTAAAAGTGTAAATGCCACTGATCTGTTAGCCCTAGTTCATAGTGAAGCAAGTGGGCCCATGTCTAGCTAGGCTAGATGTGGATATGAATATTTCGTGACCTTTACGGATGTGGCATTGCGTTTTGGTTATGTGTTTCTTTTGAAGAACACAAATCGAAAACTTTTATAAGTTTCGACACGAAATAGACAAACAAATCGGCTAAAGTATTAATGACATCACGGTTAGACCATGATGAAAATACTTAAGCAATAAGTTTCTCATATACTTGAAAGAGTGTAGTATTCTTTCAAATGAGGACTCCTTCCGGAACACGTCAATTTGACGGTGTGTCCGAACCGAGTAACCGAATTGTGTTAGACATGATAAGGTTAATCATGAGTCGCTCTGAGCTACCATTTCATTCAACGGATAAGCATACACAGTGCAGAACTTATTTAGAATAAGGTTCCATAAATGTCTGTTTGACAGATATCATATTAGATATGAACGGGAAAGAAACCGGGTTTCTCATTCCTGAATATTTGGGTATGCTGGGCATATGTTTGAATGATACCAAACTAAAACCCAAATTGGATAAGTGCCAATTGTAGGTTATCCTAGGGATACCAAAGTATAGTACTTATACAACTCACGAGAGAACAATGTAATTATCGCTCGCCATGCGGTTTTCCTAAGAGGAATACCGATATGCAGTGGTAAGTGAGAGGATAGTAAAACTCGATGAAAGTCGGAGTAATACTATTCAAGGCACCGATTCCTAATGGAACACAAAAATAGTTCATCAAAGATGAAACTGTACTATTAATCTTCGAATACACAAGAACCACGTAAGTCGGAGAGAGTCAGAAAACAACCTGGGGTATTGGTTTCTGATCTCACCTTATAAAGATGTTTATCTTATTGAGGAACACCTACTGACTACGTATGAGGAAGTGATACAAGGTATCGACTCCCTATTATGGCAAAGTGCCATGAGTCTGAAATGGATTCCATGTATATCAACAAGTTTGGATACTAGTTGATGTACCGCAAGGCATTATGCCTATTGGTACTTTATAAGTCTTCAAGGAAGACATACATGGATGGAAACATACCAACGTATAAAGCTAGGCTTTTAGCGGAAAGGTATCGTTATCAACATTGTGTTGATTACGATTCAACCTTTTACCTGTTGCCATGGTAAATCCATTTGGATAATGTTTGCTGATGCTGCATGTTTCATTTATGAAATATGTCAGCTGAACGGGAAAATCGCTTTCCTGAAAAGGAAACCTTTTGGAGGATGTTTACAATATCATGTCTGTTTTGTCGTACCAAAACTAACCAACAAGGTTTGCAGGTTATTCGATCCATGTTTGGATTGAAGCAAGCATTAGATTCTTGGAATTATCGTTTTGATGTAATCATAATAGTTAATGATTTAATTCAAAATGAAATGATTCTTGTGTATATAAGAGGGTTAGTGGGAGCGCACTGACAGTGACTGTCCTATAAATAATGATAATATATGTCATTTTTTGGAAATGATATTCCCATAAAATAATCGGTGAAAGCTTGGCTTTCAGAAAACTCTCCGCGAAATCGTACATTGAAAAATGTACGCGACCTGGTGTCTCATATGCTTTGAGCATATGAAATCACAATTGGGCCAATCCAAGTGATAGTCACTGGATTGATGTTAAAAACATCTGTTAGTATCTTAAAGATCTAAGGATGTTGCCTTAAACTATGGAGATGGAAAACTTGAAGTGACTGGGATCACTGTAGCAAGTTTCCTAACCGATAAAGACGACTATAAGTCGCAAACGGTACTATACAGTTTGAATAACGCTACAGTGAGCTGGAAATCTTCCAAGCAAGATACTGTTACCGAATAAACAACAAATGCGGGTTATTGCTGCAGCTGAGGCAGCAATAGAAGCCATTTGGGTCGATACAAATCTAATTAGATTAGATATAGTTCTGTTAGCAGTTGAGCTAGGCGTCAGCACAGGCTGAAGAATTAATGGTCTCATCAACGATCCAGATACATACTTCGATATTCATCTGATTCGTTTGGATCATACATCATGGCGATGTGATGATCGTATAAATCACATCAAACGATAATCATGTAAATCCGCTAATGAAAGCCTTTTCTCAGCAGTTTGAGCCAACCGTACATAGTTCAGATGTAAGACAAAGTGGGGGGGAGAGGCTCCTTCTGTTGGACAATTATGACCCATAGCGTCACTATTTGTACAGATCATGGTGTTGTTGTACAAATTAACTATGTGACAAAGGAGATTGCACTCTTATAATTTGTGATTAGATCACCTAGATGTATAAATGATAGGAGGTCCTTACGATTTGTTCCTGGATTGAGAATGATATGAGACAGTATCAATCCACGAAGGATAAATCATTAAATATCCCTAGTCAGAGTATTATCGAGATTGGACATCGATAAATACGTAAAAGACTAGTATTACACTTGTGCGCGTTGTGAGGGCACAACGACATAGATCTCATATATTTGGGTATATGATACTCATGCAATTGTAATAGGAGGTTGTGTTTTACCGATGGTACGGGAAACAGCTTTGCTCTGGATAGACCCCCTCGGAATTCCATTGGTAGTATGACTATGTGTCTATGGAAGTCCGAAATCAGGGTAGGTGTATTTGGTCTTAACTTGAGACTTGCACCGCTAATACTTGCGACAATCAATATACTTTGGTTTTGGTCATCCAGGGCATTAACCGGTTTCTGTGTACGCCTCTTCTGGGTATATCGAGAATCTTAGTGTGTTGGGTGTGATGTCAAGACGGAAGTGTCACTCCAGTCATATGGAGTTGATGATCGCATAGGGATACATAACTGGTTCTCTAAAAAGGTTGCAACCGTCGGGATAATATGACTTGGTCATGATTATCCGATAATAAAGAGACTAGTTGCTCGTAATCCAATATATGTTTCGTACGGGGCAGACACAGTACCAGCCCCAGGCCTTGCATGTGATCCTCCGATACTGAATCGAAATACGCAATACTACGTATACTATACCTGATATAGATCCTTAATTCCTGTAAGGATATTTCTGGAGAATCGGGTAGGCATGGCGCTTTGCTAGAAGCCAACCTTGTCTTGTAAATCGGTATAAACGTAGTACTTGGTACTTACGTGTTTGGATAGTTCGACGACCGAATTTACTGCCAACATATCTGGGGATCTCATGGGTCGCTTCCCGAAGATTCACCGATGACGTATGACTCGCACTTTTAATTAATCTGGGATTAATAAGATGAGAGAGAAAATTAATATGGGATTAATTGCGGAGATATTTTATCTGGGATAAAATATCATATAAAGAGAGATAACGATTAATTTGGAATTAATCGATAAATTTGGAATTAATCGATAAATTAATATATTTGATATATTAAACGAAATTGGATTTCGACGTGGTATTTGATATATTTGATGTACTAAATTATCTTTTATGGAGGTGGCTAAGTGGTATTTTCTTGTAGAGGCTCGAGCTAGATTTTGATGGCCATAAAGTCTCACTAATGGCTTTTCGCCCTTTTTTATAGGCTTTTGGCTGAAGACCCTTCGAAAAATGTGAATATATTTTTAGATTTATCATTAATGCACGTTTTTTTAATCATTGTGCGGATGTATTTCATATTTAAAAGACATCAAATCCAAATGATGGAAGGCACGACTGTTGGAGCAGATGTGGAACCGCTAGGGTCGGATCGGTGCTCCGCACAATGAAAGTGAGTCTAACCTGTGGATATCTAGCATTGGTGTATTTTAAAAAATTTTATGTAAAATTACATTCCATCCAAAACGGAGTCCGAAAACTCTGATACGGAGAAAATGAAGTTTCAGTGTGTATCAGCTCTGCGCGTCGCGATGCGGAAGCTTGGGCGTTTCAGCATCGCGAAGCAGAAGGGTGTGCGTCGCGACATGACTAGGTCTGATGCTCGGTATCACGATGCTGGAGGGGTAAAGTCACGACGCTGCCTTAGAAAGTGAGCAATTTATACTTTAAACCAATACTAAACACTTCCAATTTTCTCCTAATACTTCAAATACACCTAAAATCCAATTTTAGCAACATAACCACCATCAACACATGTTATACAACTAACATACATGTATTCAAAAAACATATATGTATTTGTTTGAATCTACCATAAACCAATTTAGAATCACTATGAAATGTCTCATGAACAATTCTAGTTCACCCAAAGGTAGTTAAATGATTCTAGAAAGGTAGCCATAGCTCTAAGTTTTAATCTAGAGTTCTAAACTCTAATCTAGAGTTCTAAACTTTAATTAATTTGTTTCATCTCCAACATGAACATCTTTGAGCCAATTACAAGCATATTATGTTTATACTTCCAAAGCATCTTAACACAATTCATTAGCCTAATTTCAACTTAAGTTATGTAATTATGCATCCAATACATAATTCATTACTATATGTCTCACTAATTAAAACTCACTAATGAAGAACATAGCTTAGGAGAAGATCAAACATTACCTAGTAAGCTTGATGCAAATATCAAATCTCTTTCTCCTTGTTGAAATTGTTGGAGAAGTTCAAAGGTTTAACAAGTTTCATTCCAATATCTAATCTTGGTTCCAATGTAAGTAAGCTTCACTCCAAGATCCAATCTTGATTTCTCCTAGATGAAATGTTATAGAGAACTTCCAAAGCTTCTCTAAACACTTCTCCAACTCAGGCTAATTTCTCCGAGAATTACTTGTATTTAGCTTTCACAAGCTTAGCATTCTCAAGCTTATTTAGCTTCGCTTATTCTTAATTAAAACCTTCCTCAAGCTTGCTATTTATAGTAAAAATTAGGCAAATTTTAAATAAGTAAAAGTTTTAATCAACTTTTAGGTGGGCTTAATCCAATTTTTCCAAATATGAATAATTAGGCATGACTAATCACCTTTACTACTACTTTGATTTAATCTAATTAAATCAAGACACAAATTAGTAAATGGAATAGTTCAATGTTTGCCACTTTGATTTAATCCAATTAAATCAAGCCAAAAACATATATAGTTACATATTTACAATTACCAAAATATCCTCAAATGGTAGAAATATTTATGAATTTACAATTAATCCCTTGTGTAATAATCGAATTAATCCAATTAGGTTAAAATAAATAATCAATATTATCCAATAACACTTGATTATCTTAGTTGATAATTATAATATCGAATATTATCTTCTATCAAAATTAATCGGCTACCCAAGTGCTAAACGAGAACACTTCATATTGGGACTCTCTAAGTTCAGACATGTTCGTCATATAAGCCTAGCTAATATGTACGTAATTCGGCCACCTATGAATTCGCGAAGAACACGAATGACCTTTCTGAACTATACAAATCAAGGTCATCACATATGTTTAACAATCCATCCGTCATAGGCTATCCGAGTTGTGCTTAGGAAACATAAAATACACCGTCAAGTTTCCAAGCTGCACATCTCATGTTGACATATCCATGATTCTTTATAACTTAATCAGAAACCATTTCGAATAAAAATAATTTGCTCTACGTGATCGGCTTTGGCTTCAAAGTCTTGAGAATCGTGACTTACTCACATGGATACCTAAACCCTTTATGGTACACATAGGGCCGACAGATCCTATCTTGGTATGAACATGATTAATGAATGGATCGGTCTACACCCAACGAACATCTAGAGGTCAGACCATGAAAGGTTTCTGAAATACATGACATCAAAGTGTGGAAGATATCATAGAAAACCAATCATATCCTATGGTCAATGGATCACATATGCTACTAGACTCCAAGAGATTTCTATTGACGGTAGTGTGTACTTCCAACTATTAGGAATCACTTGTAAGTCATTCAGTATTCGCTCCAACGAATACTCACATGTCTATATGAGCTTCATATGCTCATAGTACATCGGGTTAAACCATTAGAACTCCAATTCCAATTCTGATATACGACATGTGTTTGTCTTCCTTGTTATAGGCCAACGACTAGGAATATTTACTTTAAGAATAGTTTATATTAGTAATACTAAATTTATCTCAATATCGGACCACCCAGTGTCCAGTATTAGTAAATGACTATTCTAAGGTCGATGTCATTTTCAGCATATATATCCATCTAATATGCATAATGACATTACCATTAATAAGGTTTGAAATAAAAATATAGTTATTTTATTAATAAATAATAAAATATAATGTACTATACATTATTCGGATTGACGCTCCAAGCACTAACTCCAACAAACTCCCACTTGCTTAGTGCCAATCTGGATGGTACCACAGTCTCGTCTCCTCCACATGTTTATCGATTAAATTATGAGGTAGGCCTTACTAAGTGGGTCTGTTATATTGTCTAGTCCTTGAACCTTCAAGACCACTATGTCTTCTCATTGAATAAACTCTAATAACGTGTTATTTCCTATCCACATGTTTAGACTTGGAATGTGCTCTCGGCTCCTAAGCCTGCGCAATGGCTCCATAATTATCACAGTACAATGGGATTGAATCCTTAATACTGGGCACAATGCCAAATTCTATGATAAAGTTTCTAATCTATAGAGCTTCTTTAGCAGCTTCTAAAGCCGCTATAAATTCTGCCTCAGTGGTGGAATCAGTTGTTGAGCCTTACTATGAACATCGCCAACTAACTGCACCATTATTAAGGGTAAATATATATTCGGATATAGACTATCTATCATCTGGATCTCCTTGAAAGTTAGTGTTTATATAACCCTTAAATTGTAGCTCATCTTCTTCATATATGAGAAACTTATCCTTAGTAACCTTAAGATATTTCAGGATATGTTTCACGGTTGTCCAATGATTATTACCTGAATCAGATTGATATATGCTAATCACAATAACACCGAAACTGATGTCAAGTCTCGTACATAGCATAGCATACATAATGCTTCCTAGAAGCATATGGCAAGTTAGAAGTTCTAATTGTCTCTTCCTCAGTCTGAGGTGCCATTTTCTTCGAAAGATGTATGTCATATCGGAAAGGTACATTTACTGACTTGCAGTTGGTAAAACTATACATTTCTAACATTTTATCTATGTACGTGGATTACGACAACCCTATATGCTTCCTAACTCTATCACAAAAGAGCCTTATACCTAGTATATAGGAAGCTTCACCCATGTCTCTTATGGATAAGTTCTTGCAAAGGTAGGCTTTAACACATTGCATCAATCTTATGTCATTTCCAATGATAAAGATGTCATCTACATACAAAACAAGGAAAAATATCATGCTCCCACTTACTTTCTTATAAACACATGGTTCTTCCTCATTCTTGATGAATCCAGATAATCCAATTATCTTATCAAAATGACGATTCCAGTTTCGAGATGCTTGTTTAAGTCCATAAATAGACTTCTTGAGCTTACAAACCTAGTATGAAGTCTCAATAGATACGAAACCCTTTTAGTTGTTCCAAATATATATCCTCCTAGAGGAATCTATTTAGGATAGCGGTTTTCACATCCATCTGACATATCTCATAGTCATGATATGCAGCAAATGCTAAAAAGAATCCTAATGGATTTTAGCATGGTTGCTAGTGGAAAAGTTTCCTCATAGTCAATCCTAGGACATTAAGTGTAACCTTTAGATACCAGTCGGGCATTAAAGGTTTTCACATTTCCATCGGGTCATCGTTTCCTTTTATAAACCCATTTACAACCAATAGGTTTAACTTCTTCAAGAAGTACAACCAAGTCCCAGACTTTGATTATCATGCATAGAATCCATCTCGGACTTCATTTTTCCGAATCGATATCCAATATCGTCTATTTATACGTAGTCAGATCCGTTTCCTCCAAGAGGAGAACATCAAGGCTCACATCAGATGTGAAAAAATAATCTCTTAGAAGACCTTGATATTTTATTCGACTTACGTAGAACCTGTGTCGAAGATCATTCACCTAGTTGGATCTAAGGTTTCATCTTAGGTTCTTTTCTATTGGGATTAAACTTATCAAGTTCAATCTTTCTACAATTCTCACTTTCTCTCAGAAATTCCTTTTCAAGAAAAGTGGAAAATTGAACAGCAAATACATTTCCTTGCTCGGAATCGTAGAATTGATATCCCAAAGAATTTTCAAGATATCCAATAAACCTATATTTATACGCCACTGGGTGCTAGTTTATCCTACTGCGCAACTCTAACGTATGTAGACAACCCCAAATCTCTAAGACTTAGATTTCTATTGAAACATATCTAATATAAAGTTGTAGAAACAGCTTTCGATGGAACTATATTAAGTATGTGGGCAGTAGTTAAGTAAAGCATAACCCTGAAAGATCTGTATAGCTTACATAGATCGCACCATATCTAAAAAATTATGATTTATCCACTCAAACACACCATTGTGTTGAGGAGTTCCTATTGGGCTATATCGGGCGAGAATTCAATTCTCCCATAAATAACTTCTGAATTCGTTGCTCATAAATTCACCACCTCGATCTAATCGAAGGCACTTGATGAATTTATTGATTTTTCTACTTCGTTTCGAAATATTTTGAACATGTCAAATATTTCCGATTTATAGACAAATATATATCTTGACTTATCATCCGTGAAAGTCACGAAGTATGTAGAAACAATATGAGCGACATGATTTAATGGACCACACACATCGCTGTGTATTAGTCCCAATAAATTTTCAACAAAGTGTCCGACACCAAGAAATGGGGCCTTTATCATTTGCCCTAGGAATTATGGCTCATAAATCAGATAAGGATCTAAGATAAGATCTTCAATCAAACCATCCTTAACTAATTTTCATAGACGTCTAACACCTATGTGGCCCAATCTCATATGCCTTAATTCAGTATTATTTAATTTAGATATATTAATTGTATTTTCCTTTACATTAAATGCATCTCTATATGTTTCCAAAATACAATGATCGTCAGATAAAGAACATTGTCTTTATCATATAAATATAAAACATCATCTTTAAAGTTTATTTTATATCATTCTTTGTCTAATATCGGTAAAAATATTATCTATCTGATAAGAGAAGAAATATAATAACAGTCATGTAAATCTAATTTATATTTATTATGGAGATCTAGAATAACTGTTTATATGGCTTTGACATCCAATGTCTCACCTTTGCCAACTCTAAGCAGGATCTCTCTTATGTTTAGCCTTCTTTTAACTCTTATGGAGTTGCAAATATGAGTATAAATATCGGTGTCTAACACCCAACCACTATTCATCACTATATGTCTCACTAATGAAAACTCACTAATGAAAACATAACTTATGAGAAGATCAAACATTACCTAGTAAGCTTGATACAAAGATCCAATTTCCTTCTCCTTGTTGAAATTGTTGGAGAACTTTCAAGGTTTAGCAAGCTTCATTCCAAGATCCAATCTTGATTCCAATGCAAGCAAGCTTCACTCCAAGATCCAATCTTGATTTCTCATAGATGAAATGTTGTAGAGAACTTTCAAAGCTTATCTAAACACTTCTCCAACTTAGGCTAATTTCTCCAAGAATTACTTGTATTTAGCTTTCACAAGCTTAGCATTCTCAAGCTCATTTAGCTTTGATTATGCTTAATTAAAACCTTCCTCAAGATTGCTATTTATAGCAAAACTTAGGCAAATTTTTATTACTAAAAGTTTTAATCAACTTTTAGGTGGGCTTAATCCAATTTGTCCAAATATGACTAATTAGGTGTGACTAATCATATTTGTCTACCACTTTGATTTAATCCAATTAAATCAAGACAAAAATTAGCAAATGAATTAGTTCAATGTTGCCACTTTGATTTAATCCAATTGAATCAAGCCAAAAATACTTATAATTTCATATTTTCAATTACCTAAATATCATCAAATGGTAGAGATATTTTTGATTTTACAATTAAGCCCTTGTGTAATTATTGAATTAATCTAATTAGGTCAAAGTAAATAATCAATGTTATCCAATAACACTTGATTATCTTAGTTGATAATTATAATATCGAATATTATCTTTTATCAAAATTAATCGGCTACCCAAGTTTTCAACAAGAACACTTCATATTGGGACTCTCTAAGTTGAGACACGTTCATCAATTCGGCTACCTCTGAATTCGTGAAGAACACCAACAACCTTTTTAAACTATACAAGTCGTGGTCATCACATATGTTTAACAATCCCTCTGTCGTAGGCTATCCAAGTTGTGTTTAAGAAACATACAATACACCGTCAAGTTTCCAAGGTGCACATCTCATGTAGACACGTCCACGATTCTATACAACTTAATCAGAAACCATTTCTGATAAAAGCGATCCACCCTAGGTGATCAGTTTTGGCGCCAAAGTCTTAAGAGTCGTGACTTACTTACAAGGACACTTAAACCCCTTATGGTACACATAGGGCCGATGGATCCTATCTTGATATGCACTTGATTAACGAGTGCTTTGGTCCACACCCAATGAACATCTAGAGGCCATACCATGAAAGATTTCTGATATATATGACATCAAAATGTGGAGGATCTCACACGAAATCAACGCCATCCAATAGTCAAAAGATCACATATGCTACTCGACTCGAGGAGATTCCTATTGACGGTGGTGTGTACTTCCAACTATTAGGAATCATCTGTAAGTCATTCAGTATTCGCTCCAATGAATAACCACATATCTATACGAGCTTCACATGCTCATGGTACATTGGGTTAAACCATTGGAACTCCAATTTCAATATACGACATGTGCTTATCTTCTTGTTTATAGGAATTCAACCGTATTCCAAAACCAATGACTAGGAATATTTATTTTAAGAATAGTTTATAATAGTAATACTAATATTTTCCCAAGATCGGACCACTCAGTGTCCAATATTACTAAATGATTATTCTAAGGTCGATGTGATTCTCAGCATATATATCCATCTAATATGCATAATGACATTACCATTAATAAGGTTTGAAATGAAAATGTACTTATTTTATTAATAAATAATAAAATATAATATATTATACATTATTCAGATTAGTGCTCCAAGCACTAACTCCAACAACGACATGAGAAGCTCTGCGACACGTGTCACCACACTTAAACACCATTTATTTGAAATAAATGGTTTGATATGAGGAGTTGATGTAGGTGTTCCAATTAGACCCTTCTATGGAAGATACGTGTCTCCATTATGAATAAAGCTTCCTTCACAAGATACTATAAGTGGGCCTATCGTAAACAGAGATTGTACCAATTGGGGAGTGACATCTACTACGATATAGCTATAACACATGATAGTTCAGAACATCTTCTAGTGTCCATGTACTCCGGAGTCAATCTATTTCAGAGGAATATCTCAAATCCCTCCGAAGAAGTGAAGAATAATTCTGAAGTCGAGAAGGCAACCCTCCGAGGTGAATCCAACTTGGAAGAAATGTCATTCTGGAGTCTGGAAGACCAGCTCAGATCCACTCTGGTCTCTATGTCAATGTTAAATTCCTCATAAGATAGTGGATTTATCTGACAATCCATTTTCCTGAATATAAAAATATAATTCAACATGTATAATTACATGTGTTAAGATACTTAATCTCGTATTTAAGCATGCCATTTGTCATGTGCACATCATGCAAGTGAACATGTGTCAACCGAGGAGTAAAACCTCAACACTATTTACCCTATAAATATCATAAATCTTGTCATAATGGGATTCAGCTGAAATATAAAGAAATCATTACTTATAAGCAAAAACTCTTATGATAGATTAGCGAAAGTTAAGAAAAGAGAGAAAAATGACACTAATTAATAAGGGTTTGTCCATATTTGCAGGGCTAATCTTATGCTGGATGTGAGGAAGCCTAGCTAGTACTAGTGTGAGGCCAGTTACAACAGGTAAAGTCCATGACTTTCCTCATATTTAACTTTATATCACACTTTTATCTCTTACATGCATTAAGACTATGGTTTAAATAATAAAAAAAAATGGTTTTTTTACACTAAATTCGTAATCATGCAATTAAAATTTTATAAAACTTGATCAAAATATCACCTCTATAACCATCACTACGACTAAACCACAACCTCTAAAGGAAAGACCAACCTCCATAAGATAAAAACCAAAGCCAGAAGTTTTATATAGATAATTCCTACCACTAATAGTCTCCGGCAAAGTTATTTTTTACCAAAGAGCTTGACATGATCTCTGGATTGCACACCAATCCTATTAAATGATGACTCTGCAAACAAATTCAACAGTAAAATGTAAGATCTTGGGTATTTTTCAATTAAACAATGGAAAAAAAAATACTTAATTTGTAGCTTCAGCCAAAGACTTAGTAAAATAAATAAATAATCATAGAATGTTATTTAGTAATTAATATGAAATAATAAATCATTAAATTCATTGAATTTTCAAGTGTTATTAATAGTATATAGATTAACAAATAATAAATTAATATGAAATAATTAATATGAAATAACGTATCATTAAATTCATTGAATTTTCAAGTGTTATTAATAATTTTTATGTGAAGATTAATATGTTTTCTCATGTGTGGTTAATTAAATGCTTTTGTTGTTTGTTGAGTAATGTATGGAATATCTTAGTATTTTATTGAATCATTTTTGTTTGTAATTTTTTTTATTTTATATCCTACTTGAGTGTACATTAACTTAATTAATTTTAATTTTCAGGAACATTGAAAGTGAAGTTAAGGATTCTTCAAGGATATGATTATTGATGAGGTTATTAATAGTATATCAGTTAATAAACAATAAATAATAAATTAATAATTAATAATTAATATGAAACAATGTATCATTAAATTCATTGAAATTTCAAGTGTTATTAACAGTTAATTAATTATCAATTATTAATAATGATCAATTTAATAATTGTATCATTAAGTTTATTGAATTTTCAAGTTTTCTTAATAATATATAGATTAATAAATAATAAATCAAGAATTAGTAATTAATATGAAATAGTGTATCATTAAATTCATTGAATTTTCAAGTGTTATTAATAATTAAATAGCAATTAATTAATAATAAATTACGAATTAGTAATTAATAAATTAATAAACCAATTAGAGCTCATCATATCCTTTGAATCAATGGGAGAGCTCTATTAGGTTTTGTTTTATAATAATATATAGATAAATAGATAAGTTATCCGAAATGAAAATTCTAGTTTAGCTCGCTTATGAACATAAGAATTACATATTACATGCTCCATGAGTATGCTCAATCACTACTTGCTATAATCTAGCAATAGATTCATGAATATCTATGATCATCCAATGAATCTATTTCACACTATATCTTTTATCTTGCACCAAATTAACAAAATTTAAGGAATCGAATTCGATGATCAATGGAACACAATTGGCTTTCAGTGCTACTTTTAGTTCCATTTTTATTGGCAAATTTCGTAACAAAATAAGGTCAATTGAGTTGTAATGAGTCTTGAAGATCTTTGAGCAATTGGACAAGTATTTGGACAAAATCTGATGGAGTTATCCGAGCAATATTAACTAATTTGAATATTTTAGATGATTTAGAGGTCAAATTGATATGAGGTCAGCTTCATTGGAAATTAGACTCGAAGACGATCGTGTACATATAAAGAATGCATGATTTGGCTAAGGGATGAGAAAGTTACAAGTGTTTCAAGTTACCCCTGAAAACCAGTCCGCGACCTGCGTTAGTGTGGTGTTCATATTTTAGTTCGAATGTTTCGAGGGAGAAACTTTGCGTTTGAGTTGCAATTGAAGTGTGTTCGAACTTTCTTGTGTAAGTAGGTTATTTTCGACACGTTTTAAAGCCAAAATAACATTAGGAAATCCTTTCCATTGCCTTACTTCTATAAACAAACATTGAGCCACATTCACAAGTGTTGAAAACACATTCCTTTGAGCCTAAACACATTCTTAGTTTTCAATCTCTTTGTTTGCACCTTGAAGACTTCTTGTTATCATGTCTTCTTTGTTTGAGTGAAAGCGCTCTTTGTTAGACCATCAACACAACAAACCCAATTTCCTAAACCTTCAGAGTTTTCAAGGGGGAAGATTGGTAGTCGGAGTTATGGCGTTCAGAGTTTGCAGAGTTGATTTGCTCAGAGACTTCAGAGGTTCTGAAGAAACTGTAGGGTACGGGCTCGAGGATTTGTTCTTGCAGTCTAGAAGTACTAGAGTCGGTGGAGTTGCCGCCATAAGTCTTTTACCATCACTGTAAGTTTTTCTCATATAGTAGATTTTGGGGTGGTAGCCGAGATACCCGAAGTGATTTTTTACTCGAACGGGTTTTCCACTTCGTTACCAAAATACTAGTATTGATTTTTTGTGGTTGATATTTATTTTCTGCATTATTATTTATTGCTTGAACATTCTGATTTGATCTATAATTGCGTAGACTTAAGGTTGGGTGGTTGTTAACATATTAATCCATAGACACATTAATTAGGACTTGTCTTAGTTAATTTTGATAAATTCTGCATAGGGTTAGAACCTTAGACAATTACGAACTTTCAATTGGTATCAGAGCCTGAACTCGATCATTGACCCGTTAGCTATGGAAAGAAGCCAACTTTTAAATTGTCTCACATTCTTTGATGGGAATGAATATTTGCATTAGAAGGTTCGCATAAGAGTGTTCCTTAAGTCCTTAGATGAGAGGGACTGGATGAAAATAGTACTAGTGGAAACCTCCCGTAGTTATGGTTGATGAGGTCTCTTCCCCTAAAGACAAAATGACCTGGACTAATGATGAATTTGACGCTAGCAACATGAACATCAAGGAAATTAATGCCATTCATGGTTTTATGTGCTCGGCTGAGTTTAAGAAAATATCAATGTGTGAGATAGCCAAGGATGCATGGGATATCCTGTAGACTGTGCATGAAGGCACACTGTCTATTAAAAATAATAGACTTCAAGATCTTACTACTAGATTTGAGGTCGCCAAAATGAAGGATGATGAGACCTTTTCCAAGTTTTATGCTGAGATTAATGACATCATTAACTCAAGTTTTAACCTATTTGAGATTATTCCTACCCATAGGATATTGAGGAAAATTCTGAGATCTCTGTCTGACGAGTTCTTACCCAAGATTATAGCCATCGAGGATAGTAACGACCTAGATCACCTTAAATTAGAGGACCTCATAGGAAAATTGTAGGTAAATGAAAAGAAAATTTCTGGTTATAAAAATTCCAAGACTATAGTAATGAAGATCACGAAGGAAGTTGTCCATGATCCGCCAAGTCATGATGATGATACCCTCAGGGATCAGGATCTGGCCATGTTTGTAAAGAAGTTTAAGAAATTTCTTAAGCTAAAGAAGAGTGGTCGTGATAGGGATATGAATGATAAGCCTAGAGAGAGTGGGCATAGTATGAGAGAGTCTAGAGAGGGTATGGGTAGCAAACCTTGTGGTATTCAATGCCATTAGTGTGAAGGGTATAGGCACATTAGATCTGAGTGTTCTACATACCTTAAGGCTAAAGGTAAGAAAGCCATGGCAGCCTCTCTTAATGATTCAGAATGTGGCTATACTTCTGATAAGTCTCCTAAATATAAGAGGAATTTTATGGCCTTTGCTGCTAGCGTGTCCGGTGAGAGAGAGGATAATGTTAGTGATGTTGATTCATAATTCTCTCACGATGAGTCTGTAGATGAGGATAATCTTCAGGTATCATATCCTGAATTATTTAGTGAGAGTTTAACTATCAAGAAGACGAATATACAGGTCAATAAGAGGCTGAAAGAAATGGAGCTAGAAAAGAATGAAGCTCAAACTAAGTTTGAGTAGAGCCTTTTAATGATTGATAACCTTGAGGAGAGGAATAATGGGCTAGTTGATAGAGTCAACTCTTTAGAAGCTGAACTTGAAGATGCTAGAATACAGTTGTCAATATTTTCTAGTGAGAATAATAACCTAGACCACATGTTAGGGACTAGTGTTGAGTCAAAATTTCATAAGGCGTCATCATCTAGAGTTGTGCCAATTCCTCCTAAAGGTTACTTAGGTAAGAAACATGTTGAATGTAGTCATGTGATTTCTAATTTTGTTCCTTATCTCGTGTCCAACCTCAATCTAGAGGTGTTGTGGGTAAACTTCGCTCTCATCCGAGGTTTGTGCATGTATGCCATCATTGTGGCAAGGCATGACACATTAGGCCTATGTGCTTTATGCTGCATAAACATAAGAAAAGGTCTAAGATTTTTTCACCTAGATTTGATACTGCACATCTAGTTTCTCAAGTTTATGCACTAACTAAACAAACACAATTTTTTAGTGAGAAACTTGTTTTATTGACTGGGAATACTCAGGTAAAAGAGATTTCTAAAAAGGTTTGGATGAGGAAGCAAGATGTCTTCCCATCTACTTCTGAATGCCTTGATCCTGAAAGGAATAATGTGAGTGCACTTCGGTATAACTCTTCGTAGAAGTTGTATTTGTTTCCCCATTGCATCTGTGTGCGTGTGTTTTTATATTTTTTTTGCACGTCTATTTTTTACTGCATATGGGTGGGTGTGTTTTTTTTGTTATTTATCCCTTGGTATATATGATGGAAACCCAGACATAAATTTCATAGCCGATTCCGAATGGATGGTAGTATGATCTGCACTTGGGATATAACTCCACGTATCATTGGATATTGACAAGCTGTTTTGTGTTAAAAACTGAAAAATAAAAAAATTAGAAAATGAAAAAGACCAAAAATATTTTTTTTGACTTGTTAGAGCATGAAAAGCTTGTTGCATATAATCCTAGTATGTATGATATATGTTTATGCATGTGTAATGTGCTTTTATTTTCTTATGTTTTATGTGCATAAGTGTGTATGATATAATCATTGCTATATCTTGTGGTTGCACTTTACATACATGTTTTTATTATTGTCAAGACTTGGTCGCATGTATGAGTTTTTAGACTGACAATCTAATCTCTATCATACTCAGCTCACTAAATAGTGTGACCTTTGACTAGATGACATTGTGCTATCCCCTTGCAAAAGTAAAAAGAAAGAAAATAAAATATAAAAATAAATACATGAGTCTTAAGTGTAAAAGAGCCAATGTGTCAAATTCAAAAGATAATGGCAACACCATTCACTCGAAAGTGTTTTTATTTATGAGCTCATGATAATTAGGGGGAGAATAACATAGCATGCAACCTGATGAACACTAAAAAGTACACATTTATTAAAAGAAAAATCAATCATTTTACACTTGTAGTTTCATTAATCCCCTTAATTTAGCATATTAATTAAATTTATATTTTATATATTTTTATTGTGATATTTATCTTTTGTCTATGTGAAATAATACTTTAGATGCAGATGTAGAAAAATGGACTTGACATTTGGATTTTGGAGGCCAGAAATTTAATATGGCGTTCTAATAGTGTACAACTTCGGAAATCCCAACCTTGTGCAATGTTCGTATTTTGGGCATAACGTTTTACTCCGATATCGGATTGAAGTGATTCTAGTTCCAGATGAAATAAGACTTAAAGATCTACAACTTTGAAGTTTACAAGATTTTCTAATTCGAAGGTTTTCAAGGCCGAAATTGATGAAAAATCTAAAGTGTATTATATGTAATTATTAAAGTCATTATCAAAAAAAATTGGAAAATGACAATTTACAATTTTCAAACTTCCACAAACATGAAATGGTGGAAAAATGGTCGAGAACTAGTGGAGGAAATGATGGAGAAAATGGTGGAGAAAGCTTGCAAAATTTCTATAAATATAGGAACTCTGCACCTCATTTTACTAAGTCAGATTTCCATAATTTTCTCTGAAAATTTGTGAATTTATAGATCTTGTTTATTTTATATTTTTAAAAGCTTTATTGTAATTTATTTTTCTTTCAGTAATAAAATTATGTGTGTTTTCATTCAAATTATGAGTAGCTAATTATTTTTTGTTGGGGTAAAGGGTGAAGCTTTTAATATGAAATTTAGATTAATCTCACTTATATTATAATATATAAATTATAATCTAATGATTAATATTTAATTTAATTTTGGATTAATTATTGACAAACTTTGTTACCGCCTATATGGCTGGTTTTATTTATTTTGCATAATTGAGTACCCAACTAGACTTGTTATAGACAAATGTTATCACCGCCTTTATGGCTGATTTTATTTGTTTTGGCATAATTAATTCCTGAAATAAATTAATTGGGTAATAATGACAATTTATATATTATAACAAGTGAGATTTCTAAATTTAATATTAAAAGTGGATCCCATAACCCAATATTTTATTTTCTTTTTGTAATCCAATTTAAAATTTTCCAATCACTTCAAAAAAATCAAGTCTTTTAATTTTCACTCAAATTGTTAATTTATTTTACTAAATCTATTCCTTGTGGATCGACTCCGGTCTTACCGGGTTATTTTATTACTTTGACACTCTTATACTTGGGAGTAAATAACCATTTTTGAGCGTGTCAACTTTTTGGCACCGTTGCTGCGGAATAAAATTTAGTAGATATAATAATAATTTAACATCCTTGTATATTTTTTCTTTTCTTTTCTTTTCTTTTTTTTTTTGTATTTTTTTTGTATTTTTTGTATTTCATTTTTTTAACAATACATTTGTATTTTTTTTATCATTTATGTTAACTTTTTCTTTCATTCACTTGTTTATTATTTTTTTATTTTTGTAAGAATTTCATTTGTATTTTTAAATTTTAGTAAATAGTCTGTATTTAGGTTGCATGAGACATTGGTCTTGATCATCTAGCGGTAGATTAAATAGAGAGTCTCCATCACCTTCATCGTCAGTCAAAATGACCGAGAATCAAAATGAAAATCCACCAGCCCTCAGTTGATCAGAAAGAAAATGAGTCTCAGCATGGCGATTTTAATCATCCTAGGACATTCAGACAATTCATGAATCCCGCTAGGACAGGATCACCATCTTGCATTGTTTTTTCCCACAAGTGCAACACATTTCAATTTTAAGCCAGATGTCATCCAACTTTTGAAGAGGTATGTAACACTTGCACATACCAAAATTACAGCATGAATATAATTCGATTAAAATATTTTCCCTTTTATTTAAAGGATAAAGCTAAAATTTGGCTGCATAACCTTAGGTCAGGGTCCATCAGAACATGTAATGATTTGCAAGGATAATTTCTGAAAAAAAAAATTCCCCCTCACATGACAAACTCATTTAAGAGGAGAATCACAATTTTCACACAAGAGTCGGGGAAGCACTTTACCAATATTGGGAGAGATTTTAAGAGATGTTGAATGTTTATCCACATCATGGGTTTGAAATATGGAGGCTAGTCACATACTTCTGAAAGGGTTTATAACACCCAAATGTAGACAAATAGTAGAAATGATGTGTAATGGTGAGTTTAGGGACAAAAATCTTGAAGATGAACTAGATTTCCTAGAACACATAGCAGAGAATGCACAACAATGGGACATAGTTGGCACTTATGAGTCATCTATAAAACCACAGCCATCTGGTAGAGGTATGTTTAACCTTAGGGAAGACCATGACCTTTCTGCTAAGTATGCATCTCTAGCTAAAAACGTTGAGGCATTAGAAATGAGGAAGAGTGATCATGTCAGGTCAGTTCAAGAAGTCACGTGTCAAATCTGTAATTCAAATAACATGTCACACAAGTTTTCCCCACCTTGCCAACTCTGCAAGAATGTCTTCATGACCAAGTCAGTTCCATAAACACTTTCAATAGACCAAATTCAAACTCATACTCCCAAACTTACAATTCTGGTTGGAGAAACCATCCAAACTTGAATTGGAGGAATGATAACCAAGCACAACCATCGCAACAACCTCCCCACTGGGTATAACAGAATTTCCGAAATTTCTAGAATTATGCACCTTATGCCCCACCACATAGGAAAATCCTTGATGATACCTTGCATGTATTTATTGAGAAACAAGAAGCAATCAATAACTAAAATATGCAAACATTAATTGATCTAAAAGATACTTTCTCCAAAATCATATCTGCTTTGACCATTAATGGGAAATGAAAGTTTCCTGCACAACCACAGCCAAACCCTAAGAGTCATCAAAACCCTCACGAGGGTAGTTCTGGTTGTCGACATATAGACCATGTCAAATCTGTTATTACTCTTCGTAGTGGTAAGGTCATCCACAGACCTATTCTTGAACCTCGTGAAACTGAAAATAAATCATATTCAGAGGGTAATGAAGTGATTGATGAACCATTACCCATCATTGATGATAAAAATTTCTCTCATGCACCTATATTTCCCCAAGCATTGAAAATAAAGAAATTGAATCATT
The DNA here is from genome assembly GCA_019454045.1 of Zanthoxylum bungeanum. NCBI lineage: Eukaryota > Viridiplantae > Streptophyta > Magnoliopsida > Sapindales > Rutaceae > Zanthoxylum > Zanthoxylum bungeanum. The sequence goes on along the minus strand of SKCR01023478.1, from coordinate 394,894 downwards.
CCCCAAAGATATATGAAATATTCAAACAGGTAAATGTCAATATTCCTTTGTTAGATGTCATCCAACAAATATCATCTTATGCCAAATTTCTGAAAGACTTGTGAACCGTTAAAAGAAAACATCAGGTAAGAAAGAAAGCTTTTCTAGCTAAACATGTAAGTTACATTCTCTCAACCAATAATGCATTAAAATACAAAGACCTTGGATGTCCAACTATTTTATGAATTATTGGAAATCAAAAAATTTAACATGTTTTGCTTTATCTTGGACCCAATGTCAATTTGCTTCTATTTTCGATTTATCAACAACTTAATATTGGCGAGTTAAAACCAACCTCAACTACTCTCTTACTTGTCGATATATCAGTCAAGGTACCGAAATGAATTGTGGAATATGTGTTAATACAAGTCAATAAATTCATATATTATTTGGATTTTATTGTCTTGGAAACACAACTTGTAGCTGACAGTTATAAGCCAATTCTTGTAATACTTGGTCGTCATTTTTTAGCAACAGTTAATGCTTTAATTAATTGCAGGAATGGAATCATGAATTTATCTTTTGGCAATATGACATTGAATCTTAATGTTTTTAACATGTGCAAACAACTATACAATGAGGATAGTGAAGATGAGAACATAGAACTAATTGAACCAATTGTGGATGAATATATTCAAGGGAGTTTATCTGATCTTACGAAAATTTATACAGCTAATTTTTTTAAAATCAAGTACACAATTAGATTCGGATATTCCTAATGAATTTTTACTTGATTCTACACAGGTACTGGAAGATGATGGAGAGAAATAAAATCTTGAGGAGCTAGGAACATTGTAAGAAGAAAAATAAGAGGAAGCACCCAATTTGGAATTGAAGACTTTGCCAGAAGAATTGAAGTATGCATCTCTTGGAGATGAACAAACTCACCATGTGGAAATTTTTTCCTCTCTCATAAGCGATCAAAAAGGAAAAATACCTCCAGACTTGAGCCATCATGGTATGGAAGAAACTCTTGCAAAACTCCACATACATTAATACTCTGATGAAAATTTACAAAGCACGCACCAAAATAATGAGGCTTCTGATGATCCATGGTATTCCTAGTGATATTCATTGGGTAATTGAAGCAATGGTTCACTTGGCAGGTGATTCATCTGACTCTTTCATTTCTTATATGTCTGGTTTAGGAAAAAGCACTTATGCTAAGAAACGAAGAGCTAAACAGTTATGTGTTTGTTATAAATGTGCATGTTAGACGTCCAACACTCGTTGTCGTTCTCTAGGAATGGTGTCTGACAATCGTGAAGATAAAATTCAATTCATTAGATATAGCTTGAGTAAGGAGTCTTTAGATGTTATATCATTGACTCTTGAGACACATCCTAGTGGACATGTTCATCGAGTAATTCACAATTTGCATACACAATTTCAAAAAGAAAGACAACAATACAGTCTCGGGAATCTGACTTTAAAAGACCATGTTTGCCAATTTATAAGAAAATTGGATGGGAAGCCTATTCCCGATCTATAGAGGGCGTTCAAGCCGTTACTAGATGTAAAACCAGAGGAAGATGTGAGCCACAATCACAACTACTAGTAAATATTGTTTTAATTTATGGCTTTGATTTCTTTTCATTTAAATTACTATTTTGATTTATTTTAATTTACTATTTTGATTTCCTTTACTTTACTTTTAGCCGACAGTATCTAAACTTTTTGACTTTCACGATCTATTTTACTGACAATTGTCATTTGCAGGTACTAGTGCATTTATTACTCACCCTTTTTCAGGATCTATAAATTCAGCTCGTCATTTCTCTCTTCTACACATCTAGATAAGAAAGATTGAAAAAATAGAGAAAATTTAAAGACAACGAGTTACTAATATTGTGTAATCCGTGGAACTAGCTCTGGAACTAAACCAGAATTTATTGAGGCTGCACAAGAATTGGGTAGAGTTATGGCGGAAAGAAACATGCACTTAGTATATGGCGGTGGCAATCTTGGATTGATGGGGTGTGTTTCAAAGGTCGTGCAAGAAGGTGGCAGTCAAGTTTTGGGGATCATTCCAAAACCTTTGGCAGACAAAAACCTCATCAGAAAATCAAATGAAGAAGAATGTATGGTCTCAGGTATGTCTGAAAAAATTACTAAAATGATCAATCATACTGACATTTTTATTGCTTTACCAGGTGGGCTTGGCACGTTGGAAGAAATATTCACAGTTACGTCATGGGCGAACTTGAACATTCACCAAAAACCCATTGGACTACTTAATATTGATGGATCTTTCAATTTTCTTTTTGTATTTCTTGAGGATGCCAAAAGAAATGAGTTTTTTCAAAATCGGTAAAAGATATCTTCCTAACTGCAAGAAAAGCTGATGATTTAATTACCAACTCTTACCTTATAAACCAAAAATCGACCCCATTTTTTTCCAAGTTAAACTAGTCTGGTAACGATCGTGGAAATAAGCGTAGAGTGGACTTGAATCTTAATTTGTAATTTTTTTTTCTTTTAAATAGTCGTAGATTCAATTGTCAATTCCACACTAAATAGGTGATGCCTTACAAACTCTACTTCTTCTTTTTCAGACATTGGGGACAATGTCTCAAATTGGTTGGGGGGAGGGGATAGTTGACTAGATAGTTTTTATTTTCATGTTGTATTTTTTTTCAAAAAAAATGTTTTCATTTTTTTATTGTTGTTTTATAAAAAAAAAATATTTTATATTGTTCTTGCTTTTTTGTTATTTTGTTTGTAAAAAAAATATTTTGTGTTGATTTTCTTTTGTGTTTTTCAAAAAAAAAAAATACATACAAACTAACAACAAATTTTCGACTAACCAAATGGAATTGTTGTTCGGAGATGGCAGTATAAGGAGTTTTCGCTCCTAAGACGTATCTCAATTTAATTCGTAACAAGTTATTTTTATTTCTTTCCTTTTGAATCATTTAAATTTATGAATTCTCCACAATATTGATTAAATTTTATCTTCATAGCCTCATTTGACAGGTATTATCAACATACACGGTAACATATGATCATGAGTTGTAGGTGAAAATTTTATAATATTCAATTCTCTAATTTGTTGGAGGTAGCACCTAAAGGCAATGAAATTTGTGTTTTTATTTAAAAAAAAAACAAAAAACTAACCTTACTTTTACTTAGTAACCGGACATCTTGTCTCAGCAAGCAGTGATTATTCGCGTAAAATGGTAGAGCTTGAGTTAGTTTAATTAAAAAAAATGTGTGAATAAGTTTAATTTTGTAGTCTCTCTGACTCAAGTAATTAAGTCTGTAGGGGTGTTTTAACACTTAGTGCCCTAAGGCCAACTGGCCTGGGAGTCACTGGCTCAAAGCTCGTTACATGAGTTAAGAGAAAGCTTAAGGAAATGAGACTTTTTTTTTAATATCAGAGATCCAAGCAATTAAGTTCGTAGGGGTGTCTTAACACCTAGTGCCCTAAAGCCAACTGGTTTGGGATTGAAGATGTATTATTTTTATTATAAAAAAAAACTATTTTTGTATTTATAAATAAACTTTCATTGCCAAAAAGTTTGAATTCTAATATAATTTTAGGACAAAAATATTATTCTCTTTTCAACAAGTCCTAAGAATATTGTGGGCACAATGAATTGATTGATACATTGTTTTATGTGTGTATGGAAGAAGGGTAAAAAGTACATGAGACTTTACTTGTTTTATCATTTAGAAAGAAAGAAAACAATTATTAATTTGGATAAGAATTTGTTTTTTTAAAGTTTTTCACTTAAATTACTATGGACTAGTAATAAGCTTATTGTGGGGTGTGATGAACACTAAAAAGTACACATTTATTAAAAGAAAAATCAATTATTTTACATATGTAATTTCATTAATCCCCTTAATTTAGCATATTAATTAAATTTATGTTATATATATTTTTATTATGATTTTTATCTTTTATTTAGGTGAAATAATACTTTGGATGCATATGTAGAAAAATGGACTTGACATTTGGATTTTGGAGGCCAGAAATTTAATAAGGCGTTCTAACAGTGTACAATTTCGGAAATCTCAACCATGTTCAATGTTTGTAATTTGGCCATAACTTTTTACTCCGATATCGGATTGAAGTGATTCTAGTTCCAGATGAAAGAAGACTCAAAGATATACAATATTGAAGTTCACAAATTATCTAATTCTAAGGTTTTCAAAGCCGAAATTGATGAGAAATCCAAAGTGTGTTAGATATAATTATTAATGTCATTATAAAAAAAATTGGAAAATGACAATTTACAATTGTCAAACTTCCACCAAACATGGGTGGAGAAAATAGTGGAGGAAATGATGGAGAAAATGTTGGAGAAAGCTTGCAAAGTTTCTATAAATAGAGGTACTCTGCACCTCATTTTACTCAGTTAGATTCCATAGTTTTAACTGAAAATTTGTGGATTTCTAACTTTTGTGTGTTTTATTTTTTTTAAAGCTTTCTTGTAATTTCTTTTTCTTTCAGTAATAAAATTAGGTGTGTTTTCATTCAAATTATGAGTAGCTAATTTCTTTTTGCTGGGGTAAAGGGTGAAGCTTTTAATAAAAAATTTAGATTAATCTCATTTATTTTATAATATATAAATTATAATCTAATGATTAATATTTAATTTAATTCTGGATTAATTATAGACAAACTTTGTTACCGCCTACATGGCTGGTTTTATTTATTTAGCATAATTGAGTACCTAACTGGACTTGTTATCGATAAAAGTTATCACCGCCTTTATAGCTGGTTTTATTTATTTTGGCATAATTAATTCCTGAAATAAATTAATTGGGTAATAATGACAATTTATATAAAATAACAAGTGAGATTTCTAAATTTAATATTAAAAGTGGATCCCATAATCCAGTATTTTATTTTATTGTTACAATCCAATTTAAAATTTTCCAATCACTTCAAAAAAATACAGTCTTTTAATTTTCACTCAAATTGATATTTTATTTTACTAAATCTATTCCTCGTGGATCGACCTCGGTTTTACAGGGTTATTTTATTACTTCGACACTCTTATACTTGGGAGTAAATAACCACATTTTGAGCGTGCCACAACCAATTTTGCTAATTTTCAGGTACTAGTGGTGCTAGGTTTTGATGGAGTTGTTGCTTGTAGTGCCAATCCGAATTGTACATTTTATTATTTATTAATAAAAATAACTACATTTTTCATTTCATAGCTTATTAATGGTATTGTCATTATGCGTATTAGATTGATGTATAGATATGCTAAGAATGACATCGACCTTATAATAGTCTTAACACTAGGTGTAAATTATTCTTTAAGTAAATATTCCTAGTCGTTGGTTTTGGAATACGGTCGAATTCCTATAACCTAGAAGACTAGCACATGTCGTATATTGGAATTGGAGTTCCAATGGTTAAACCCGATGTACCATGAGTTTTGGAAACTCGTATAGACATATAGGTATTCGTTGTAGCGAATACTGAATGACTCATAGGTGATTCCTAATAGTTGGAAGTACACACCACCGTCAATAAGAATCTCCTCGAGTCGAGTAGCATATGTAATCCTATGACTATAGGATAACATTTATTTTGTGTGAGATCCTCCACACTTTGATGTCATCTATGTCAGAAACCTTTCATGGTCTGGCCTCTTGATGTACGTTGGGTGTGGACTGATGCACTCAGTAATCAAGTGCGAAGCAAGATAGGGTCTTTCGGCCCGTATGTGTACTATAAGGGGTTTAGGTATCTAAGTGAGTTAAGTCACGATTCTTAAAGACTTTGGCCAAAGCCGATCACATCAATTGTAAAGAATTATTGACATATCGACATGAGATGTACGCCTTGGAAACTTGACGGTATATTCTATGTTTCTTAAGCGCAACTCGGATAGCCTACGACAGAGGGATTGTTAAACATATGTGATGACCTCGACTTGTATAATTCAAAAAGGTTATTCATTTTTCGTGAATTCGGAGGTGGCCGAATTGCATACATATTAGCTAGGCTTATATGACGAACATGTCTGAACTTAGAGAGTCCCAATATGAAGTGTAATCGTTAAGCACTTGGGTAGCCGATTAATTTTGATAAAAGATAATATTCGATATTATAATTATCAACTAAGATAATCAAGTGTTATTGGATAACATTGATTATTTACTTTGATCTAATTTGATTAATTGGATTAATTCAATAATTACACAAGAGATTAATTGTAAAATCATAATTATCTCAACCATTTGAGGATATTATGGTAATTGTAAATATGTAATAATAGGTGGTTTTGGCTTGATTTAATTGGATTAAATTAAGGTGGCAAACATTTAACTAATCCATTTCCTATTTTTTGCCTTGATTTAGTTGGATTAAATTAAAGTGGGAGACAATGGAGATTAGTCACACCTAATTATACATATTTGGACAAATTAGATTAAGTCCACTTAAAAGTTGATTACAACTTTTATTAATTAAAAATTACCTAAGTTTTGCTATAAATAGCAAGCTTTATAAATGTTTTAATTACAAGTAAAAATATAAGAAAATTCTTAGAGAAATTAGCCTAAGTTAGATAAGTGTTTAGAGAAGCTTGTGAGGCCTTCAATACATTTCATTTAGGAGAAATCAAGATTAGATCTTGAAGTGAAGCTTGCTAGCATTGGAAATCAAGGTTGGATCTTGAAGTCAAGCTTCCACACCTTGGAGGTTCTCCAACAATTTCAACAAATGAGAAGTAGATTAGATCTTGTATCAAGCTTACTAGGTAATGTTTGATCTTTTCCTAAGCTATGTTCATTTTTGTATTAGATGCATGATCACATAGCTTAATGTTGGAATAAGACTAATCAATTGTGTTAGGATACTTTAGAAGTATAAACACAACATGCTTATAATTTAGGTCAAAAATGTTCATGTTAGACATGGAACAATTAATAAGAGTTTGGAACTCTATATTAAAGTTTAGAGTTATGGCTACCATTCTAGAATCACTTGACCACCTTTGGGTGACCTAGAATTGTTCATAAGACATTTCTGATTGGGATTCTAATTTGGTTTGTGTATTGGATTCAAAATTTACTCAAATGCTTATTTAGAAAAAAATTATGTTTTTATAAACATATTTGATATTTTGAAAAACTTGATTTTTATTCTATAACATGTGTTGATGTTAGTTTTGAAATTAAAAATTAATTTTGGGTGTTTTTGAAGTGTTTAGGGAGAGCTGGAAGAAATTAGGGTAAAAGACCATAATTCCTTCAGCTCATTGGAATGTGAGATGAAGGAAACAGAAAGAAATAATGAAAACAAAAAAATAAATAAATAAAAGAAGAGAAGACAGACTTGTGCGCTACAGTACGCGCACGCGCGTCACGTGTTGACGCGCCTGTTTTTGTTTTCGCTAGTTCTGAAGCTTCCAGACTTCGATTCAGTCTCGATTCTTTCCTATACACTCGTAATGGAATACAATATTTCATTAAAAAAATTTAAAATTACACCCATAATTGATATCCATGGGTTCGACCCATTTTTCGCTGTGCGGGACACTGATTAGACCCTAGGGGTTTCACAACTACCCCAACAGAATGGTATCAGTAGCAAATGCTTAATCACACAACACATATTTTAAATCTATGCCATAGTAATTTTAATTTAATTATGCATAAGACATATTAGATATGTATTGCATGTTTTAAATTAAAACTTTGACCTAATTAAGTTAATGACTTGATTGTCATAAATCTCCTATGATCAGGTGATTACTTTTAAGTAATAGTATTAATAATGTTGGAGCATTATTTGATGGTCCGTCTTGTCAATACGGAGATGAATGAGTTTTTACTACTTATATCCAATATCATAATTAGTGTGAGGGTATAAGTGCTCGGAACTTAGGTAGCTCCGGTAAAACATTAGATGTAGCGTGATGAGTTAATGTAGCCACCCAATATCATCATTAGTGTGAGGGTGTACATACGAAGCTCATTAGTGCACATTGACAAGTATACAGCTAGAACACGTCTTAATCCAATATCGTCATTAGTGTGAGGATAAGAAACGGTTCAGGACCAAACCAGGAGTTACATGAAGTGATTGACCTTGGAGGTCTACCTAATGAGTTTACAAAGGCCAATATCGTCATTAGTGTGAGGCTGGAGTAAATTTCATGGGATCAACTTCCCGCTATGAAATTTTGATAGTCAAATTTCTATTTTTCCGTTAAGGGAGATTACGAAATTACGTAAAGTAGTGGGAGGGCACTAATAGATTTAAAATTCCATAATCAATTAGTGTTATCACTTTTGAAATGAAAATTGTTCTGCTACTACTCAAAAATATTATCTTGTAGATGGCTGCCACTAATCCATTGATGGAACTTTTGGATTCCAATAAGCTAAAAGGAGCCGAGAACTATTTCGAATGGCGAATGAACATACGCCTTGTCTTGGAGTATGAAAAGTTGACTTATGTCACGATCAATCCACTGCCTATTGATATCGATCATGACTCCACTTCAGAAGAGCGAGAAACGTTTGATAGATGGAAGGATGATAACCTAAAGGTGAAATCCTACATTTTAGGATCGACGGTTCCAGATTTGCTGAGATAGTATATTGAAGTATCGGATGCTTGGAGCATCATACAAACACTTAAGGAGTTGTTCGAGGCAAATCAAGAGATGGAACTTTATCGAAGGTCTAAGGAATTTTTCTGTGCTGAACTCAAGGAGGGTGAGCTGTCAGCACTCATATTTTGAATATGATTGACCAGATTCGATATCTAGAACGATAGAGCATTGTGTTTGATGAACGGCTGGGCCGTAATTTGATTATGTCTTCTTTGTCTGGTCCTTATGCTAGTTTTGTATTAAATTTCCATATGCATTCAATGCAAGCCACATACGATGAACTTCATAACATGCTACATATGGCGGAGCAAGATTTGAAGAAATGCAACCCCACACTATATCTTCATGGTGGAGCTGGCTCTTCAAAGACTTCTGGGAAGTCAAAGAAAATAAAGATGGGGAAGAAGAAGATATCAAAGAAAAACTCCAAGAAGCGCAAAGGCGCAAAACCGAAAGTAGCTCATGATCAATGTCTACAATGCAAGAAGTCTGGACACTGGAAAAATGACTGTCCAGAACTTAAAGGAAAAGCATAACCATCAAGTACGCTTTGTATTTTTCCAATTATTGACATCTCATTAGCCTTAGATGCAAATAGTGGATGGGTGTTAGACACTGGCAGTCCTACTCATATTTGCAATTCCCTGCAGTAAATGATGGTTAAAAGAAGGCTGAATAAAGAGGAGATCCAGCTTAGAGTTGGCAATGGCGAGACATTGGATGTCAAGGCCATAGGAACAATTGTTATAGATCTCTCAAATGGATGTAAATTATATTTGCATGACTATTATTATGTTCCCTTACTTATCAGATAAATAATATCTCTGCCAATATTAGATAAAGAGGGATATAAAATAAACATTAAGGATGAAACTTTATATTTGTATGATAAAGAAAATTTATTGAAATGTGAATGTTCTTTATCAAACGGTCACTATATTTTGGAAACAAATAGATATGCCTTTAATATAGAGAAAAATACAAGTAGGAAGTCTGAATTAAATAATAATTAATTATGGCATATGAGATTGGGCCACATAGGTATTAGACGTCTATCCAAATTGGTAAAGTATGGTTTGATTGAAAATCTTACCTTAGATCCTTATCCTATTTGTGAGTCATGTATCCAAGAAAAGATGACAAAGGCCTCATTTCTATGTGTTGGACATTGTGCTAGAGATTTATTGGAGCTAATACACAGTGATATGTGTGGTCCATTAAATCATGCCGCTCATGATGGTTCCACATACTTTGTGACTTTTACAGATGACAAGTCCAGAAATGGATATGTCTATCCGATGAAACATAAGTCGGAAACATTTGACAAGTTCAAAATATTCCGAAATGAAGTAGAAAAGCAAACCAGTAAATTCATCAAATGTCTTAGATCAGATCGAGGCGGTGAATACATGAGTGAAGAATTCAAAAATTATTTAAGGGAGAATGGAATTCTCGCCCAATATAGCCCACCAGGAACACCTCAACACAATGGAGTGTCTAAGCGTAGAAATCGTACTTTATTGGATATGGTACGAATGATGATGAGCTATACAAATCTTCCTTATTACCTTTGGGGTTACGCTTTACTTACTGATGCCTCCATACTTAATAGAGTTCCATCAAAAGTTGTTTCTATGAGCCCCTATCAAATATGGTTCGGTAGAAATCCAAATCTTAAGCATTTAAAGATTTGGGGTTGTCATGCATACGTTAGAATTGTGCAGCGGGATACACTAGCACCCAGAGGGTATAAATATAGGTTCGTTGGATATTCTGATAATTCCATGGGATGTCAATTCTACGATTCTGAGCAACGAAATGTATTTGTTAAAAGCAATTTTTGAGAGAAAGTGGGAATTGTAGAGAGATTAAACTTGATGAGTTTGATCCCAACATTAAGGAACCTGAGATTGAACCGGATATCCAATTAGATGAAGGATCTACAACACAGGTTCTACGTAAGTGGAATAGAATATCAAGGCCTCCTAAGAGACTATTTTTAACATCTGATGTGAGCCTTGATGTTCTCCTCTTGGAGGAAACAAATCCGACTACGTATAAGGAAACGATATTGGATATCGATTTGGGAAAATGGCAGGAAGTCATGAAATCTGAAATGGATTCAATGCATGCCAATCAAGTTTGGGACTTAGTTGAACTTCCTGAATGAGTTAAACCTATTGGGCCCAATGGAAAGGTGGAAACCTTTAAGGCCCGAATGGTAGCGAAAGGTTACAATCAACGTCCTGGGATTGACTATGAGGAAATTTTTTCACCAGTAGCCATACTAAAATCCATTAGGATTCTTTAGCCATTGCTGCATATCACGACTATAAGATATGGCAGATGGATGTGAAAACCACTTTCCTAAATAGATTCCTTGAAGATGATATCTATATGGAACAACCAGAGGGTTTCATATCAAGTGAGACTTCAAACTTGGTTTGTAAGCTCCAAAAGTCTATTTATGGACTTAAACATGCATCCCGAAGCTGGAATCGTCGTTTTGATGAGATAATTAGATTATCTGGATTCATAAAAAATGAGGAAGAACCATGTGTTTATAAGAAAGTGAGTGGGAGCATGATAATTTTCCTAGTCTTGTATGTAGATGACATCCTTATCATAGGAAATGATATAGAGATGATGCAAAGTGTGAAATCCTACCTTTGCAAGAACTTCTCCATGAAAGATATGGGTGAAGTTTCCTATATACTAGGTATAAGGCTCTACCGAGATAGAGTTTGGAAGCTTATAGGGTTGTCACAATCGACGTACATAGATAAGATGTTATAAAGGTAAGGTTTTACCAACTACAAGGGAGCAAATGTACCTTTCTGATACGTCATACATCTTTCGAAGAAAATGGCACCTCAGACTGATGAAGAGAGAGTTAGGATGTCTAACTTGCCATATGCTTCTTGTATTGGAAGCTTAATGTATGTTATGTTATGTACTAGACCTGACATCAGTTTCAACGTCAGTGTGACCAGCCGATATCAATCTGATCCAGGTAATGATCATTGGACACCCGTGAAACATATCCTAAAATATCTTAAAGGCATCAAGGATAAGTTTCTGATAAATGGAGAAGATGAGCTACAAGTTAAGAGTTATACAGATTCCAACTTCCAGGGAGATCCAGATGATAGAAAATCTACATCATGATATATATTTACCCTTAACGGTGGTACGATTAGTTGGTGTTGTTCAAAGCAAGGCTCAACAGTTGATTCCACCATTGAGGCGAAATTTATAACGGCTTCAGAAGCTGCTAAAGAAGCGGTTTGAATTAGAAATTTTATCACAGAACTTGGAGTTGTGCCTAGTATTGCGAATTCGATCCCATTATACTGTGATAATAACGAAGCCATCGTGCAGGCTAAGGAGTCGAGGGCGCATTCTAAGTCTAAACACATGGAAAGGAAATATCGCGTAATTAGAGAGATTATTGAACGAAAATACATGGTGGTCTTGAAGGTTCAAGGACAAGACAAAATAGCAAACCCGCTTACAAAGGCCTTACCTCCTAAGTTATTCGATAAACATGTGGAGGAGATAGGACTACAATACCATCCAGACTGGCACTAAGCAAGTGGGAGTTTGATGGAGTTGGTGATTGGGGTGCATTTTTCATTTCATACATTATTGATGGTATTGTCATTATGCGTATTAGATTGATGTATATATATGCTAAGAATGACATCGACCTTAGAATAGTCTTGACACTAGGTGTAAAGTATTCTTAAAGTAAATATTCCTAGTCGTTGATTTTGGAATACGGTCGAATTCCTATAATCTAGAAGACTATCACATGTCGTATATTGGAATTGGAGTTCCAATGGTTAAACCCGATTTACCATGAGTTTTGGAAACTCGTATAGACATATGGGTATTCGTTGAAGCGAATACTGAATGACTCATAGGTGATTCATAATAGTTGGAAGTACACACCACCATCAATAGGAATCTCCTCGAGTGGAGTAGCATATGTAATCATTTGACTATAGGATAGCATTGATTTTGTGTGAGATCCTCCACACTTTGATGCCATGTATGTCAGAAACCTTTAATGGTCAGGCCTTTTGATGTACGTTGGGTGTGGACTGATGTACTCAATAATCAAGTGCGAAGCAAGATAGGATCCATTGGCCCGTTTGTGTACCATAAGGGGTTTAGGTATCCATGTGAGTTAAGTCACGATTCTTAAAAACTTTGGCCAAAGCCGATCACCTATGGAGGATCGCATCAGTTATAAAGAATCATGGACATGTCGACATGAGATGTGTATCTTGGAAACTTGACGGTTATTCTATGTTTCTTAAGCACAACTCGGATAGTCTACGATTGACGTATTGTTAAACATATGTGATGACCTCGACTTGTATAGTTCAGAAAGGTCGTTCGTGTTCTTCGCGTATTCGGAGGTGGCCGAATTACGTACATATTAGCTAGGCTTATATGACGAATGTGTCTAAACTTAGAAAGTCCCAATATGAAGTGCACTCGTTGAGCACTTGGGTAGCCGATTAATTTTGATAAAAGATAATATTCGATATTATAATTATCAACTAAGATAATCAAGTGTTATTGGATAACATTGATTATTTACTATGACCTAATTGGATTAATTGGATTAATTCAATAATTACACAAGGGCTTAATTGTAAAATCATAATTATCTCTACCATTTGAGGATATTATGGTAATTGTAAGTATGTAATAATATGTGGTTTTGGCTTGATTTAATTGGATTAAATCAAGGTGGCAAACAATTAACTAATTCATTTCCTAATCCTTGGCTTGATTTAATTGGATTAAATTAAAGTGGGAGACAATGGAGATTAGTCACACCTAATTATATATATTTGGATAAATTAATTGTGTAGGATACTCTAGAAGTATAAACACAACATGGTTATAATTTAGGTCAATGATGTTCATGTTAGACATGGAATAATTAATAAGAGTTTGGAACTTTAGATTAAAGCTTCGAGTTATGGCTACCATTCTAGAATCACTTGACCACCTTTGGGTGACCTAGAATTATTCACGAGATATTTATTATTAGGATTCTAATTTGGTTTGTGTATTGGATTCAAAATTTACGCAAATGCATATTTAGAATAAATTTATATTTTTGTAAACATATTTGTTATTTTGAAAAACTTGATTTTTATTCTATAACATGTGTTGATGTTAGTTTTGAAATTAAAAATTAATTTTGGGTGTTTTTGAAGTGTTTAGGGAGATCCGGAAGAAATTAGGGTAAAATACCCTAATTCCTTCAGCTCACTGGAATGTGAGCTGAATGAAGCAGAAATAAACAATGAAAACAAAAAAAATAATAATAAATAAAAAAAAAAAAGACAGACCTGTGCGCTATAGTGCGCTCGCGCAGACTATAGCGCGCGCACTATAGCGGGTGTATTGTTTGCGCATCATGCACTTGACGCGCGCTGTTTTTATTTTCGCTTGTTCTGGAGCTTCCGTACTCCGATTCAATCCCGGTTATTTCCAATACAGTCGTAATGGAATATAGTCTTTCATTAAAAAAATTTAAATTTACACCCATACTTAATATCTATGGGTTAGACCCATTTCTGCTGCGCAGGGTACTGATCCGACCTTAGGGGTTCCACAACTGCCCTAACAGGTTTGAACAACTATTTTGTGGACTTGGTTTGTTAAGAGATGGGATTTCTTTGGCAGTGTCTCGCTCATAAAATAAGGTCTTAATCCTTGTTTTATTGTGCACTTCTTTTTCACAGAAATACTTATTATGCTTTGGTGTTTATGTTATATGTATGCGTGTAGTATTTAGCAAAATTTAAAATAATGTGTATTATTTCATATCCTAAATAGCTGAGTACTGACTGGATATCATTGTGCTTGCTTGAAGTGTTGTTTCAATCATTCTTATTTATTGATTTTTTTTTACTCATTGTGTGCTTCATGTTTTGGCATACCATTTTTTTATGCACATCTATGAGAGATTACTCCTCATGTGTTATTTCTGCCAACTTAGTAAGGTTGTTCGTGAGGGGGAGTAACTTTTGTTTGAATATTCTCTTGCATGTGTCATCCCTTTACCCCTTGTCATTTCGTGACAAAAAGGGGGAGAATAGTTTGAGGATTAGTTTGAGAGTAGTAGTATATCCTTGTTTTTTTTATATCGCCAGTTTAGGGGGAGTAGAATTAAGAGGGAGTAGGATATCTACTATCTATTTATACATGCATGCAGTAGTTTGAGGATTAGTTTGGGAGTAGTAGTATATCATTGTTTTTTTTTTTACATCTCCGGTTTAGAGGGAGTATGATATCTACTATCTATTTGTACATGCATGAGTTTTATCTCTGCTTTATCTGTTCTTTATAATCCATGTGCTTTTCACGGTATGTTGTTGTTTGTGGATGTTTCAGGTAAAAAGATTTGGTAGTTGAGGTGGCATTATTTTCAAGACTACTCGGTTAGGTATTAGATCGAGTCTTAATATAATAAGTCATTATTGTGATGGTTGGTAGTTGGCTATTTTCTTTTTAGGTCTTTTACCGTAGTATTTGTGTTAGGTAGTATTTTTTAACGGAATGACAAATGGAGAGATGGTTAGTTCCATTTTTATTGGCAAAGTCCATAACAAAACAAGTTCAATTTAGTTGAAATGAGTCTTGAAGATCTCGGAATAATTGGACAAGTATTTGGACAAAATCTAATGGAGTTATCCGAGCAATGTTCACTCTTTTGAATATTTTAGACGATTTAGAGCTCAGATTGACTTGAGGTTAGTTGTATTGGAAATTAGACTCGAAGACGATCGTGTACATATAAAGAACGAATGATTTGGCCAATGGGCGAGAAATTTACAAGCGTTTCAAGTTACCCCTGAAAACCATTAACAACAACATACCGTGAAAAGCATAGGGATTATAAAGAACAGATAAAGCAGTGATAAAACTCATGCATGTACAAATAGATAGTAGATATCCTACTCCCTCTAAACCGGAGATGTAAAAAAAATAAGGATATACTACTACTCCCAAACTAATCCTCAAACTACTACATGCATGTATAAATAGATAATAGATATCCTACTTCCTCTTAATTCTACTCCCCCTAAACTGGCGATATAAAAAAAACAAGGATATACTACTACTCTCAAACTAATCCTCAAACTATTCTCCCCCTTTTTCACGAAATGACAAGGGGTAAAGGGATGACACATGCAATAGAATATTCAAACAAAAGTTACTCCCCCTCACGAACAGCCTTACTAAGTTGGCAGAAATAACACATGGGAGTAATCACTCATAGATGTGCACAAAAAAATGGTATGACAAAACATGAAGCGCACAATAAGTAAAAAAAATCAATAAATAAGAATGACTAAAACAACACTTCAAGCAAGTACAATGATTTACAGTCAGTACTCAGCTATTTAGGACATGAAATAATATGCATCATTTTAAATTTTGCTAAATACTACAGGCATGCATATAACATAAACATCAAAGCATAATAAGTACTTGTGTGAAAAATAAGTGCATAATAAATCAAAGATTAAGACCTTATTTTATGAGCGAGACCCTGCCAAAGAAATCCCATCTCTTAACACACCAAGTCCACAAAATAGGTGTTCAAACCTAGCACCACTAAGACCTGAAAATTAGCAACATTGGTTGTGACACGCTCAAAAGTTGTTATTTACTCCCAAGTATAAGAGTATCGAAGTAATAAAATAACTCTGTAAGACCGAGGTCGATCCACGGGGAATAGATTTAGTAAAATAAAATAACAAATTGAGTGAAAATTAAAAGACAGGATTTTTTTGAAGTGATTGGAAAATTTTAAATTGGATTGCAACAATAAAATAAAATATTGGACTAGGGGATCCACTTTTAATATTAAATTTATAAATCTCACTTGTTTTAATATATAAATTGTCATTATTATCCAATTAATTTATTTCAGGAATTAATTATGCTAAAACAAATTAAACCAGCCATAAAGGCGGTGATAACTTTTGTCGATAACAAGTCCATTTAGGTATTTAATTATGCCAAATAAATAAAACCAGCCATATAGGCGGTAACAAAGTTTGTCATTAATTAATCCAGAATTAAATTAAATATTAATCATTAGATTATAATTTATATATTATAATATAAGTGAGATTAATCTAAATTTTCTTATTAAAAGCTTCACCCTTTACCCCAGCAAAAAGAAATTAGCTACTCATAATTTGAATGAAAACACACATAATTTTATTACTGAAAGAAAAAGAAATTAAAAGAAAGCTTTTAAAAAAATAAAACACATAAGAGTTAGAAATCCATAATTTTTCAGATAAAATTGCGGAAATCTAACTGAGTAAAATGAGGTGTAAAGTACATATTTTCAAGTTACCTCGTGTGGCGTTCATTTTTTCGTTCGAACGTTTCGAGGAAGAAACTTTGCGTTTGAAGTGCGTTCGAACGTCCCTGCGTAAATAGGTTATTTTAGACACGTTTTTAAGCCAAAATAATACTAGGAAACCCTTTCATTTGCCTTACCTATATAAACAAACATTGAGCCACCTTCACAAGCATTGAAAACATATTCCTTTGAGCCTAAACATTCTTAGTTTTCAATCTCTTTGTTTCACCTTGAAGACTTCTTGTTCTCATGTCTTCTTTGTTTTGTTGAAAGCGTTCTTTGTTAAACCATCAACACAACAAACCCAATTTCCTAAACCTTCAGAGTTCTCAAATGGGAAGACTGGTAGTCGGAGTTCCGGCGTTCAGAGTTTGCAGAGTTGATCCGCTCAAAGACTTCAGAAGTTCTGAACAAAACCGTAGGGTACAGGCTCGAGGAGTTCTTTGAGTTCTTGCAGTCTAGAGGTACTAGAGTTGATGGAGTTGCCGCCATGAGTCTTTTACCATCACGGTAAGTTTTTCTCATATAGTAGATTTTGGGCCGGTAGCCGAGATACCCAAAGTGGTTTTTTACTTGCACGAGTTTTCCACTTCGTCATCAAAATACTTGTGTTGATTTTGTGTGGTTGATATTTATTTTTTGCATTATTATTTATTGCTTGAACATTCTGCTTTGATCTATAATTGCGTAGACTTAAGGTTGGGTGGTTGTTAACTTGATTAATCCATAGATACATTAATTAGGACTTATCTTAGTTAATTTTGATAAATTCCGCATAGAATTAGAACCTTAGACAATTACGAACTTTCAACTACCTTGATTCCGAAGGTTATGGCTTCTGCTTCAACTTGTTCAACATTAGTCCTAAAACTTCCTCTCTTAACAGCCCCAACAATCACCCTTCCTTCGCATTTTCTGATCACCAATCCAAGACCTCTCAAATCTAACTTATGATTTATTGAAGCATCAACATTTATCTTGAACCACCCACTGGAAGGAGGGCACTAGATGTTCACTACAAGAATTATGGCTTTTAGCGTCCAAATATTTAGCGTCGAATCAGTATTCGACGCTAAAACTCACTTTTAGCGTCGAAAATCATTTTCGACGCTATATGTCATATTTTTAGCGACGGAATAAAATTTCGACGCAGAATATTAATGTTTTAGCGTCGAAAAAAAATTTAGACGCTAAAACTCACTTTTAGCGTCGAATACTGATTCGACGCTGAATAATTATATTATTGCAATAATTTTTGGCGCCAAATATTACACTTTTAGCGTCAAAAAACGGAGTCGACGCCAAAAATATACTTTTATTAGCGTCGAACATATATCGTCGCTAAAGGTTTATGAAGTTTCCACCACCGACAAATCCTTGATTCTTTAGCGTCTACATTATATTCGACACTAACTTTTTTATATTTAGCGTCGAAAAAACGGTTTCGACGCTTAAAACGTCAATAATTAGCGTCGAAATTGAATATTCGACGCCAAAAATATACTTTTAGCGTCGAACATATATCGTCACTAAAGGTTTATGAAGTTTCCACCGACAGGTCCTTGATTCTTTCGCGTATAAATTAAATTCGAGACGCTAATTGTTGATATTTAGCGTCAAAAAATGTTTTCGACGCTAAAAACGGCAACAATTAGCGTCGAATACTCAATTCGACGCTAAAGATAGATTAAAATGCAGATGGTCACCAACCCTTCTCCCCCCCTGTTTTTTCTCTCATTCTCTTCATTTTCATCCTCTGAAATCTGAGAATTTCTCCTCTACAGCCTCACATCTCTCCTAAAAATTTTCAATAAAATTGTAATCAATTTCCGATAAGGTAATTCTTCTTTCATATTTCTTTATTATTTTCAATTTTTATGATTATATATGTTGTTTATATGTTGTTTGTTAGTGATTTATGATTCATATATGTAGAGTAAGTATATTAATTAATAAAATATAATTTTTTTGTAAACTATTTAATTTATCAACCAAATATATATATATATATATATATATATATATATATGCTTAAATTAAGTATTACTGAATTAGTAATGTTGATTACTGTAAAATGATATCTAATAATTATATTATATATTTAGGTATTCTGCTGAAATGGATAGAAATTGGATGAGCTCTCTGGATAGATTGTGTGTTGAATATCGTAATAGAGTGTCTGAGTTTATGGAAGTCGCAAAGCAACACATTGATGCAGAAGGTCGTGTTCGTTGTCCATGTGCTAATTGTTTGAATAGGAAAAGGAAGCGGTTAGATGAAGTTCATAATCATTTATACATGCCAGGAATATCACCGACTTACCGTACGTGGATTTATCACGGTGAGCAGTATCATTCTCAGTCACGGTTTTTTGATGTCGGCGAAGGGAGCAGTAGTTACAATCAACCTGCAAACGATGAGATCACCGATATTTTGCATGACTTACAAGGTCCACAACTTGGTCATAGTGTTAGTGGTGACATGCCAGTGTTAAGTGGAAATGATCAAAATTTATTTAGTGAACTACTTGATGAGGCAAAAAAATTTCCATTCGAAGGTGCTGGAATGTCGATCTTGAATTTCGTTGTGAAATTATTACACATTAAAGTGATCAACAGAATGACCAACAAAAGTATCGATATGATGTTAGAGTTACTGGCCCAAATGTTACCGGTTGGAAGCGAATTGCCTAAGTCGTACTACGAGGCAAAGAAAATGTTGCGTGATCTGGGAATGGGGTATGAATCCATTCATTCTTGTAAGTTTGATTGTGTATTATTTCGTGCCGAGTATGAATCACTTGAACATTGTCCGATATGTGGTGAAAGTCGGTACAAAGTCCGTGGTATGGGGAAGAAAGTGCCTCAAAAGATATTGCGATATTTCCCTTTAATGCCCAGGCTGCAGAGATTGTTCATGTCACGACACACAGCAACTGATATGATGTGGCATCATGAAAAGAGGATCGGTGCGAAGGGCATACTTAGACATCCTGCGGACGGAACCGAATGGAAGAATTTGATGACATGTACCCCCGTTTCGCTGAGGACCCCCGTAATGTCAGGTTAGGTCTTGCCTCTGATGGTTTTAACCCATTTGGGAATATGTACAACTCTTATAGCATTTGACCCGTTATTGTCATTCCATATAACTTACCTCCATGGAAATGTATGAAGGATCCGTTCATGTTTATGTCATTGCTTATCCCTGGTCCACGTTCACCTGGTAAAGATATAAATATTTACTTGAGACCATTGATCGAGGAGTTACAAACATTATGGAATGTGGGTGTGCATACCTATGATGCAGCTTCAGAGCAGTATTTTCATATGCATGCCGCATTATTATGGACCATTAATGATTTTCCATCCTATGGTTCATTATCTGGATGGAGCACTAAGGGATACATGGCATGTCCAGTTTGTGCAGATCATACACCTTCGCAACGATTACGGAATAAAATCGGATACACGGGGCACAGGAGATTTCTTGAGTCGAGTCATCCTTGGCGGAGGAGTAAATTATTTAACGGGCAACATGAACCTCAGAGTAAGCCCAGTCGATTGTCTGCATTTGACATACTTTGCCAACATCAACATCTCAAAGACAGCACACCAGGTAAACATCCTAATAATAGAGATAAAAATCAAAAACGGTTACCTGAAGAGTTGAATTGGACAGGAAAGAGTATTTTCTTTGAGTTAGAATATTGGGGGACTCTGAGTTTGCGACATAATTTGGATGTAATGCATATAGAGAAAAATATTTGTGAGAGTTTAGTGGGTACACTATTCAATATTCCGGGTAAGACAAAAGACACTGTAAATGCTAGATTGGACCTAGAAGATCTTAGAATTCGCAGTGAATTGCATTTACAAGACTCCTCTCGAGGTTTTATTAAGCCTCCTCCTAGTTATGTGCTCAATCAATCGGAGAGAAAATCATTCTGTGATTGGCTAAAAATGGTTAAATTCCCTGATAATTATGCATCCAATATTGGGCGTTGGGTCAGAGATGATACAATAACGGGATTAAAGAGTCACGATTGTCATGTGCTGCTCGAGATTCTCCTTCCTGTTGGCATTCGACCTTATCTCCCCCCGAATGTATGCGACTTCGTACTTGATCTATGTGGCTTCTTTAAACAATTGTGTCAGAGGACATTAATCACATCTGTTATTGACGACCTTGAGCGAGGAATCGTGATAATCCTATGCAAGCTGGAGCGAATTTTGCCACCCGCTTTCTTTGATGTCATGGTACATCTGGCTGTGCATTTACCGGCTGAAGCTAGAAAGGGAGGTCATGTCCATTACAGATGGATGTATCCCATTGAGAGGTACTATATATATATATATATACAGTTTTATATAAGAATATTTTATATTTATTTTGACATTTCAGTTTGTTATATTAACATTAGACATTTCAGTTTGTTATATTAACACATATATTTCATTGTCAGATTATTAATCAAGTGCAAAATTGTCAATTGGACTCGCAATCCTCGTTGGTTTCTTTGGCTTATGGGCCTCAAAAGCAGGCGTATGAGTACAGTGGATGTATTGTCAACGGAGTTAGATTTCATACCGAACGGCGAGATGTTAATCATGTGACTCAAATTCTGGAATTGTAGTCCAAGGAGAACATGGCTCAGATGTAATTGACTTCTACGGCGTATTGCAATCGGTCATTGAGTTGGTATATCGACCCAGACGACATATTGTGCTATTCCAATGTAAGTGGTTTGACACAAATGCCAGAAAGAGGAGAATTCAAGTTAGTAATCATCTCACGTCAATTAATGTTCAACGTTGTTGGTACAAGAATGATCCATACATTTTTTGTACGCAAGCACGTTCAGTGATATATATACCTGATCCTAAGTTAGGAACTGGATGGATGGTGGTAGAAAAGTTACAACATAGGGCCATTTGGGACACGCAGGAGAAAGATAGAGTTGACATATCAGATGAAACACAAGAAGTCTCCGGCAATTTTGAAGTTCCTGAACAGATATTTGTTGGACCAACTGTCAACGTTCCTGAAAATATAACATTAACTCGATCTAGTACAGACGTTGAGCTAATTCCTCATTCTGAAGTGAGCGTTGAAGTAGCAAGTGAAGAACAATTTGACACTGAAGATGACTTCGATTCCAGTCACGAATCCTCAAATACCGACGATAATAGTGATTAATTATGAAGTTACAGTATTTTTGTGATGGATGAATAATTTTATGGATTAATGTATGGTTGTTGATTTTAATTACTCTTTAGATATGGTTGAAATATTAACGTAATGATTAATAGTATAACTATGATATGAATGAGTTTTTGCTGCTGAGCCGAGGAAGAAGAGAAGCACTGGTTTTAGGAATTTAAAGGACATTTAGCGTCGAAATAATTGACTTTTAGCGTCGCAGTAGTCGACGCTAATTGTTAAGCGGGTTAATGAAAAATTAGGGTTTTTTTCCGGGAAATTTAATTTTTATTTAGCGTCGAAATACAATAGTCGACGCTAAATGTAAGATTGCTGCTGTTCTGGGCAAGAACAGCAGCATTAGCAGCATTTGCTGTTGTTCTGCTGTTCTTGCCTTGCCAAATCAAAATCGTCATCATCATGTTTTATAACTGTTTGATCAAAATCGGCCGTTTATATAATGTTAAGTTTGAATTTGTGCCCTCTTTGGTTAATTATAACTGTTTGATAGATCAATTATGTGGTTTTTCGCGTGTTAGTAATGCTCATAAGTTGGTTTATGATTGCGGAGGATATGCCGCAAGGGAAGAGTGTTAATGAGGACTTAGCTTATGGACATATGATTGACTCGCTTTGTGTGGCTTGTGATGTATTGGTGATGTGAATAATGAATGCATATGTGAAATGAATAAATGAATGAATGAATTTGAAAACGAAAGTGAGCATTCGATGTTATAAGCGCTTTTGTTAAGTTGTATTGACTTGTATGGATATGTATGTATATGTATAAGAACTTTGGAATTTGATGACGCTAATGCGACGGGTTTTTGCAGATGGCACCGGGCAATCGCAAACGGGCTACCGCGACTCCATCTACATCAGCAAGGGCAACTGGCCCTGGTGATTTCTCTGCTAGCATAGGTGAGTCAAGTACAGTGAAGGGTCGAGGACGCACCCGTGGCCTGGGGTTGGCTAAGTACATTAAGGCTCACGGGCGTATCCGAATAGAGATATCAGATGATGGACAAACTCAAGTCGGACAACATAATTCAGCGTTTAATACAGCCATAGGAGCTACAGCTCGATATGAAGCTCCCCAAAACTACGTATCTTGGAGAAAGATACCGTGGGAGACGAAACTGAACCAGCTATTCCCTTCGCTACTTATAAGTTTTCGATATTGTTTGTTATTTAACATTTTTATTTTATACTTATTTTTACTCGAATTTTCATGTAGGAATGGTTCGACTTCGATCTGACCCAAGTGAATGTCCAACAATATATTGACTACCACATGGGGAAAAGTTATAAAGATTATAGAACAAAAGTCCTAAAACCAATATTCGACGAACATGGACATTCAAATGCTCCACAACACAAGCCTGATTTTATAGAGGAACAAGATTGGACATTCTTATGTGAGCTTTGGTCGAGCAAAAAACACGAGGTAAATTTTGAAATAAACGGAAATTTATAATTGTCTTTGTTTTCGGTACTTACAGTGTTCGT
This sequence comes from Zanthoxylum bungeanum, assembly GCA_019454045.1. Classification (NCBI taxonomy): domain Eukaryota; kingdom Viridiplantae; phylum Streptophyta; class Magnoliopsida; order Sapindales; family Rutaceae; genus Zanthoxylum; species Zanthoxylum bungeanum. The sequence goes on along the minus strand of SKCR01023478.1, from coordinate 371,140 downwards.
GAATACAGGATAAATGTCACGCAAATGCGGAAAATCGAAGTCACTTGCGTTTTAACCACCGTGGAGGTTCGAAGCCATTTATCCAACATCGTGCTGAACATTCTGAGGTAAATATATCCTAACGTAAAATTTAACAGTTAATTGTTTTTACTATCTGGAATAATATTGAATTTATTTTATGTTTATAACAGAGTAGCACATGTGAGGTGCAATCATTTCCATATTTTTTCCGTGTGACGCATTACAATGACAAGAATAAATGGATAAATGAAGAAGCCGAACGCTGCTATGTAAGTTTCAGTTTTTAAAATAAAATAATTAATATTATATATGTTAATTTTTTTTCTCAAATTCTAATATTAACTTATTTTTTGAAACAGAACGAAATGATGGAACTCCAACATCAAACTCTGGAGACAGGGACCGACCCCATACCAGATGAGAAGCTGTCGCAATTGGTTTTCCAGAATCAGATAGCTTACAACATTGGTCTTGGCACTCGTAAGAAGCCAACGTCATCTGCACGCAATAGTGGTAATTCGGACAATGTCTCTCTTCGAGACGCGTTAGTCACCACCAAAGACGAGCTGCAGCAGACTAAGGAGAAGCTACAACAGGTCACGGTGGACCACGAGAAGAAGATGATGGACCACGAGAAGAAGATGGAGCAGTTGGAACAGCAACTGCAGGCTTTCCGTCAGATGTTCGAGGCCTCAATGAGTCATGGTGCATTGGGCTCGAGCGTCCCCCCATCACAGTAGTAATTAATTTTATATTTGGTTTTGTATAAATATTTTGAACAAATAGATTTAATATAATATTTCTTTTTTCTAAAATAAATTTCAATATAATATTTCGTCATTTTGTTATTAATTACATTTTTTTCAACTAAATTAAATAATTTAGACCAAAAATAAGTAAATCACTAATTTTTTTTTAAAAAAAATTTGTCTTTAGCGTCGAATATTTCGACACTAATAGTATACAAAATGGCCGCTGTAAGCGTTCATATAATTCTTTTTTAATATACGTTAGCGTCGACAGTTTTCGACGCTAAAAGTAATTTTGGCGTCGAAATATTTTGACGCTAATGTTAACAAAATGGTCGCTGTAAACTTACATATAATACTTTTTTAATATACTTTAGCGTCGACACGTTTCGACGCTAAAAGTTTTAATTTTTGCGTCGATATAGTTCGTCGCCAAATATACAATATAGCGTCGAATAATTTTTTTAGCGTCGAAAATAATTGGACGCAGAATACTGTTTTTTTGCGTCGCATTACATTATTTCGACGCTAAAAGTGCTTTTCGTCGACATTTTATCGTCCATTGTTTGCGTCTGATTTTTTCGACGCTAAATGTTATTTGCGTCGAAATGGTAACTTATTGCGTCGAAATTCTTCGACGCTAAATGGTCTAATTCTTGTAGTGGTTCATGCACATCTCTGTTTCACTGCCTTTCTCCTAGCTCGGATCACTATGAATCAGGCCATAAAGAGTTGATTGTTGCCTCAACACTGGCCAAGACATTATGATAGCTAGGCTTACAATAATTATTAAAATATTTTTTACATTTAATTTATATAATTATTAAAATAACCTTAAATTTAAATTTAAATTACGAAAATAAAATATTAAAATAACCAATATTGATAATCCTAAAATTTCACTTTACCTCCATAATGCTTTTACATCCCTCCATATACCTGAATTCATCTTCCAACTCTAAAATCAAAACCCACAATCATCAATGTTTTCCATCAACTCTAAATTCATCATCCATTGGCACAATCTTCAACTCAACTCGCGAGCTCGTACCAGGTCACCGTTAGTTCGTACTCGTCAACTTCGTCGATGAAGTTGACTTCGAAGCATTATTACTTGTAGCCTTGTATTATCAGAGAAGGAATAACAACAGCTCTGGAGTAGCCAATGAGAACTGGAATTAGAAGAAGAAGTAATTAATAGAATTCAAGGATGAAGACGACGATACATTGTCAGTTTATTTTATTTTATTTTATTCTGATTCTCCTTTTCAATTGTGAAGCAAAAAATTGACATAATGTATGTTGTTTGATAAATTGCAGTACTTGGGAAGGAAGCTAAATGTGAGAAAGAGTATGCTTGTAAACCAAATGATAGGTCAAAAGTTTTTAATTGTTAAGTAAGAATAAGCCCCAAACTACACGTTGTTAGAAACATATTTTCAAGATAGATTTTGATGATGTAACACTAAAAATTTTCAACGCGCATTAGTAGACATTAAAAAAAGATGTCGAAGTACATTGGTGGTGAAGAGAAAATGAAAGTGAAGACTCAAGCGACAAACAATGAATATCTTGTTTGGTCTTAGCTTATGGCTCTCTTTGTAAGTGAGTTGTTAATTTAAGTCTCTAAGCTCATAAGACATATATACATTCACTTAGATGTATTAGAGTCATGTGGAAAATATTTTTTAAATCTTCAAATCATGTATTTTGGCACTGAAACTGACATACTGGTCCACTACACTGGCATACCGGTGACCCTTCTCTGTTCTGAGCAGTTTTGCATCGCCTATGAAATTGGGCTACTCCATACCTGTCACTCATGGGTTTGCACAGTTACTGGAACTGTCTTAGAGTATACCGGTCTTCATATCGATGAACCTTCATATTTTACAAGCTTTTGGAAACCGGCATGAGTCATACCGGTCAATAAATCAATCTTGTTTGCACTTATCGATGTCAAATGATAATATTTTATACCCGTTGTAATGGAAAACTGGTATATCGGCCTCTGCAGACCGACATACCGGTCTCAGCGTAAACATTAGGGGACTGCTTTCATTTTCTTTATAAATGGAGTCCCAATTTCATTTTTGCTACCTTATGAACCTTCATACAATTTCTTCTAAGGTAAAAACAGAGAGTAAACCAAATCTTCTTTATCATACACTCCCGTACTGAAGCTCACACACACTTCACCATTATATCATTTGTAGTGAGCTTAGATTTATTCGGTTAGCAACTCACATTAAATCTTCATTATCTTTGTGAGTGCTCAAGCTGTACTTAAACTTCCATTATCAAATACTTGTAGTTGGGAAAATCTTTGTTGAGTGGGTATACTTAAAAGGGCAATTTGTAAAAGGTTGTGAGTGAGCCTAAGAACAAAACTCATAGTAAGGGTTTAAAGAGTGAGTCGTTGGAAAACTCTTGTGTAAAGGGTTTGGAGTGAACCTAGGGGATGAAACTCTTGGTTGCGAGTGAGCCACGGAAAACTCGGTGTAAGTTATGGATTCAACTTAGTGGAAATCTTCAAGCGTGGCTTGAGGGAGCGGACGTAGGCAAAGAGTTGGCCGAACCTTTATAAATTACCGATGTCAATTTCTATATCCATAAACTCTTTATTTATTGCAAGTCTTATATGTATAATATTTAGAAACTTGTATTTAGGCGATATATTTTGATTGTGAAAATTGACATAAGCTTAATTAGTAAAGCTACTAGTTTAGTAGCGTAAAATCGGTAAGAATTTTTATTTTCGTAATATTATGCAATTACTCAATTCACCCCATATTAGGTATATAGTTGTGTTTGTTTTATGCTTGTAGGTTATTTCAATTGGTATCAGAGCGAGGTATTCTCAACAAAGACCTAACCATCCGAGAATAGATCATGGCCTCTACAAGCTACTCAACAAATCTTGCCGAGGGATTTTCAACCACTAGACCTCATTTCTACACTAAAATCGATTATAGCTATTGGAATATGAGGATGTTGAACTACCTTCTAGTTGTTGGTGTGCAATCCTTCAAAGTGATCACAAATGGTACAAGAATGCCAATGAAGAATGATAGCAATGGTGTGGAGTTTCTGAAGTCACATTTTGAATAAACCGATGAGGATTTCATGGAAGCCTCCTCAAATGCTAAGGTACTCAACCATCTCCTTTGTGTAATTGATCAAAGTCAAATTAACCAGCTTCCGGAGTTTGGAAATGCATCTGAATTGTGGAAGTATATAAAAATAATCAATGAGGGCACAAGCCAAGTCAAAGAGTCAAAGATAAATCGGTTTATATGCAAGTTAGATAACTTTAAAATGGAAGCCATTGAAGATATTAAGCAAATGATTTAGAGTTTTACAATAATTGTGAATCATCTTAGCACTTTAGGGAAAAATATCGACTCTATTGATCAAGTAAAGAAGATTCTTAGGTCACTCCCTAAAGAGTATAGGATTTGCACATCCTCTATTAAGGAATCAAATAATATCAATAATTTGAAATTGAATGATTTAGTAAGAAAATTATTGGAATATGAGATGGAGCTCAAAATGGACTTAAGGGAAGAAGAAGAAAAGAATAAAAGGAAAATAACCCTAAAGTGATTTGTGAGAAAATAGGATAAAGCTAGCTCAAGTGATGAAAGAGAAGATAGTGATGATGAGTTGGCACATTTGACCAAGAAGTTCAAGAAATTCCTAAAATCCGAAAAGTATAAAGGGAAATCTCGGTTGGATGAAAAATTAGCGACAAGCACAAGAAAGATAAATTCATATGCTATGAGTGTGAAAAATTGGGTCATGTGGTTGCCGATTGCCCAATGAGGAGATTCGAGGGTAAATTCAAGAAGAAAGCAATGAAGGCAACCTGGAACAATAACGACACTAGCTCATCTGATCAGGAAAGTGATGAGGGATCAAGAAATCTTTCTTTTATGGCTATTGATGAACTTTAAGAGGAAAGCGATGAGGATAAGGTACATGATTCCCTTGAATATGATGAATTGCTTGATACTTTCAATGAATTACATGAGTTGTATGATTTTCTTAGAAAGAATCATAAATTGATTAAAAATGAGCATTCATCACTAGTACATGATCATGCATCAATTATTGAGGAAAATGAAATACATGAAAAAGAAATTGCATGCTTAAAAGATGAAATACTAAAATTGAAAAGAGCATATCTAACATTTCATCTAGTTCAAATACATTTGATAGCAAATCTATTATGAATGAAAATATTATTTGGAATAAAAAGATTGTGGATTTGCATAATATTGTTACAAAATTTACTTTGGAAAAGAAAAATGTTAATATGTTGATTGGATCCCAAAGATGCATTTTTAAAAGAGAAGGATTATGACATAAGTCTTACATCAAAAGAAATTTTTTGAAGAATTATTTTATAAAGGTATCTAATTCTCATACGCATGTCACCATTGATGAAAATGTCACATGACATGCAATAACAAAGGACATAAAATATTTGATTGCATATATAAAAATACAAAAGTGAATGCATAGGTTCCCCAAGGAACTAAGAGTAACCTCCATGGACCCAAGAAAGTTTGGGTACCAAAATATACTTGAATGATTGTGTAGGGGAAGCTTTGGGAGAGGCATTCAATAAGAAATTTAAGTGGTCCCAAAGACTTGACAAAAATAAGGAAAGAGCTCAAAAAGAGAAGAATGTCAAATGCAATCATAAAAATGAATGAATTTGAAATTAGTGGATTTGTCACTAAGTGACAACGGTAATAGGTAAAATTGGTGTTTACGGAAACATTGATATTGTTTATTCCAACTTATATATGTATGCTTATTGATATGAATTGCACTTGATTGTGAAGCATACTAGTGATTAGGTAATTCAAATTTAATTTGATATCATCCTATGCTTAATCATACTATCAATCTCATTTGGTATCAATTGGTATCACATAAGACTTAATTGTTTATATGAAATAAGTGAACCTTTTTGAATTTTCAGCATTGAGTATGCCTTGTCATTGATATTTATTCGTTAAAAATGAAATGCATGGATATTGGTTTATTTTGAATGATTTTGATGATATATGCATGGATTTCATATTGTATGGCAAAATGGGAAAAATAGAGAAGAAAATGCTAAGTGTTAAAGGTTACCATCATCAAAAAGAGGAAGATTGTTAAAGACATATTCTCAAGATGGATTTTGATGATGCAACACTAAAAGTATTCGACGCGCATTAGCGGACATTACAAAAAGATGTCAGAGAACATTGGTGGTGAAGAGAAGATGAATATGAAGACTCCAGTGACAAACGATGAATATCTTGTGTGGTCTAAGCTTAGGGCTCTCTTTGTAAGTAAGTTGTTAATTTATATCACTAAGTTTATATGACATATGCACATTCACTTAGATGCATTAGGCTCATGTGTAATATATTTTTAAATCTTCAAATCATGTATTTTGGCACTGAAACCGGCATACCGGTGACCCTGCTTTGTTATAAGCAGTTTTACATCACATCTAGAATCAGGCTATCTTATACCGGTCACTCTAGGGTTTGTACAGTCACTAGAACCGACCTAGAGCATACTGGTATTCATACCAATGAACCTTCATATTTTACATGCTCTAGGAAACCAGCACGAGCCATACCGGTCTCCATACAGGTCTTGTTTGCACTTACCGATGCCAAACAGTATGGGTGTTCGCAGTGCAGTTCAGGTCAGTTTTTTCGTTTTACACTTCAAACCGCGTGGGTTGGCGGTTTGGGAAATTAGAAACCGAAACTGCAAATTTGATAAGAAAAATATCTTAAATTTCATGGTTAAAAAAGAAGAAAAATATAAAATAATGTCTAATTTGAATTTTGAGTCGGTGATTTAGCGGTTCGGGTCACGGGGTCGAGTCAAAATTTACGATTTGGGCGGTTTAAGTCGCGGTTTGGGTCAAAATCGTGCAACGACCCAAAATTTACGATTCGATTTAGGCTGACCCGAAATCATTTTCAATATTTTTTCAAACCTCGTGGTTCGGTTCGGTTAGTGTAGTTCGGGTCGGGTTTCGGTTTGAATTGAAACCCTAAACAATCCTATCAAGCGGTAACATTTTATAGTCATTGTTATGGAAGACCGATATACCAATCACTACATATTGGTATATCAGCCTCACCGCAAACATTATAGACTATTTTCATTTTCTCTATAAATGGAGTCCTTATTTCATTTTTGCTACCTTCTTGAACCTTCATACAATTTTTTCTAAGGAAAAAACAAAGAGTAAACAAAATCTTCTTTATCATACACTCTCATACTCAAGCTCACACGCACTACACCTTCATATCATTTATATTGAGCTTAGATTTCTTGAGTTAGAAACTCACACTAAATCTTCATTATCTTTGTGAGTGTTCAAGTTGTACTTTAAACTTCCATTATCAAACACTTGTGGTTGGGAAGAGCCTTGTTGAGTTGGTATACTCAAAAGGGTAATTTGTAAAAGGTTGTGAGTGAGCCTAGGAATAAAACTCATAATAAGGGTTTAAAGAGTAAGCCACAGGAAAACTATTATGTAAAGGTTTAGAGTGAACCTAGGTGACAAAAATCTTAGTTACGAGTGAGCCACAGAAAACGCGGGGTAAGTTGTGGACGTAGGAAAAGAGTTGACCAAACTATTATAAATCACCAGTGTCAATTTATCTATCCCTGAACTTTTTGTTTATTGCAAGTTTTATTTTATATATGCATATTGTTTAGAAACTTGCATTTATACGATATATTTTGATTGAGAAAATTGATCTAAGCTTAATTGATAAAACTACAAGCTTAATAGCGTAAAATCGGTAAAAAAAAAATGTATTTCCGCACTATTAGGCCATTACTCAATTCACCCCCTCTTGGGTATAGAGTTGTGTTTGTTGTATGCTTGTATGTTATTTTACACGTACGACACTGTACTCTTGGTATATGTTCTAGTTTAGAGTATCCCGTTAGATTTTTCTTAGCCATAATTTTTGACATTTCGTATCAAATATAGCTGCTTTACAGTTAATATTTTTAAGTTATATTATAAGAAAAATGATATTTAGCATTCAACGATTTAGCGTCGCCAAGAAAATCGTCGCTAAATATATCATTTAGAGTCGCCAAATATATCATTTAATGTCGTCAAAAACAAGTGACGCTAAAAATAACAACATTTTACGCCGAACTTATTAGTGATGTTGTATGTTAGTTTTAACTTCGCCTATAAATTTGGCGATGTTATATGTAATACATTGAGCGTCAACTTTTTTAGGCGATGCTAACATACCTATAATAATAATAATAATAATAATTATTATTATTATTATTATTATTATTATTATTAATAATTAGTGTCGCTTATTAAGTTGGCGACGCTAAAATATATACATTTAGCGTCACTTATTGTTGACGACGCTAAAAATCCTTTAATTATTATTATTATTATTATTATTATTATTATTATTATTATTATTATTATTATTATTATTATTATTTAGAGTCGTCTATTTTTGGCGATGCTAAATTTATTACATTTAGCATCGCCAAAAACATAGGCGATGCTAAAAAATATGTTGTTGTAATAATAATAATAATAATAATAATAATAATAATAATAATTGAAGGATATTTATGTGCATTACACGCGCACACATATATATTATTCTTAACATCTTGTCACAATAAACTGGTCATAGCAATGGTTATAAAACATATTCTCATATATATATATTGAGAATAAGTTTCCAATTTATGGAGATAATTATCTGCAATCATTAGAGTTTACACTTAGAGTCTGATGAATATGGTAGATAGTCCACATTTTAAGAGTCAGAAAAGATACAGTAAGAGTATCACAACATATTACACTATATAAGTGGAATTAGTTGTAACTTTCGAAATTTCGACTTATGAAGTTACAAAGTGACATTATAAATTAGAAGTATTAATATTAGTATTATACTTATAGTTCTAGTTCTAGTTGTCTTAAAAAGAATTATGGACCTAGTCCTTAATTACTTGGACAACTTATTGACTAAATCACAATATCATAAATACATCTGACAACTAATGATGTCGAACGTTAGTTTCATATTAGATCTGTGATGTTAGTATAGGGAGAAATCTAGGTTTGTTTAGATAAATCAATCATTCAATAACAGTTATACTCTCTAATACCTACCTTTTAAGTAATGGTAAACTATTGAGGGCCATATATACGGGATGTTTATTGGTATGTGTATACGATACTATGGATTGACACTAGAACAAGTGGAAAAACATTATTAGGGTTGGTGCTTAGAGTATCAATCCGTATTGTATTTTTAACCTTATCAGGAGTATGAACATTTTCATTTTCCATATTATTAGTTATTTAAGGGTATTACCCCTTGTATTTTATGTATATTATTGATCTAATTAAGTTTAGATCGATATTATCGATATAAAAATTAGGCAAAAACCCAAGAATATTTATTGTAGTGACACAATTACATGTGGTATGTAATTTACATTGAAATGTTTCACTATTAAGTATATTCTCAAATATATATTGTTCTTGGTTAAGATTTGCTGACATGGGTCAGTTAATAAATCTGTTGAGATCAGTACATGTCGTATATCAGATCGAGATCTAATAGTTTCATCATAATATACATGAGTCTTTGAGACTCGTATAGACATGTAGGTATTCACTAGATGAACATTGAACGACTATATGGAAGATTCCTAATAGATGGCATACCAACGTCAATAGGAATCTTCTAAAGTCGAGTAGTATATTAGATCCTTCGACTTGAGATACCACTGTGGATATATGAGTGATTCACCACTCTCGATGGCAGTCATATCACAGATCATCAGATCAGACCTGTGCCTATTTGTCGGGTATGGACCGAGGTTCAAGATATCCATGTTGGTCTCTAAGACAATCCAAGATCAATATAAGCAATGAAATAATGTGAATACATAAAGAAGTATGGCGGAATCATACTTACATTGAACGGATTTAAGATGCGTCAAAAACAAAAAATTTTGTTCCAAGTTTTCGGCCAAGCTCCAAGCTTTGTCCTTTGATTCCAAGCTTTTGGGATGGTTTCCCTATCACCTTGGATGATTCCTTTATGTGCTAGCAACTAAGAAATTTTGCAACAAAACTTCGTCTTTTCTTCCTCCTAGTTTCGGCCAAGATGAAAGAAAATGGGGAGAGTGTTTTTGCTATAAAAACTGTGAATGAAAGAGTGCTGAGTGAGTGTGTTGACTTTTTTTTTTTTTTTTTTGATTTCAAAAATCAAATAATCATATACCAAACATTTGGTATTAGTCAATCAAGCCATCAACTTTAAGAAGTGAGTTGAACAAGTCTTCACTAACTTCACCAAAACCCATCAATTAAAGTGACAAGTGATGTGAAAAGTGATGTGACATGTGGGCCCCACTTGATTCCAAATCCGAGTAGGCCCGCAACACATCCCGGGCTCGGGTTCGTTAATTCCGAATTAACGAATTATCTGTTGCGACGTAATTAAATCAAATTTAATTAAATAATTATGCCAAGCAAAATTACTATTCACGTCGCTCGCGAATTAATTCTAAATTAATTCGTTTGCCCGAATTAAAATCCAATTTTAATTTCGCGTCGAAATCTAATTTCGTTTAATATATCGAATATATTATTTTATCGATTAATTCCGAATAAATCGTTCTCTCTCTTCAAATAGTATTTTATCCTAGATAAAATTTCTCCGTAATTAATCCCAGATTAATTATGCTCGAATCATACGTCATCGGTGAATCTTCGGGAAGCGACCCAAGAGATCCCTGGATATAGGGGTGAGCAACGGTTCCGGGTCTACCCGGAACCGGTTGGAACTGGACCGGTTTTCCGGGTTTGGAACCGGAACCGGTTGTAATCGGGTAGGTTCTGGTTCCAAAAATGAAGGAACCGATTTTATCCGGGTAGGTTCCGGTTCCAAAATGATCGGAACCGAAACCGGACCATGGAACCGGTTTGGGATTATGAAACCAAAACTTGTGTACAAATCTTAGAAGGCCACACAAACAATGTTACTGCAATTTGCTTTCATCATGAGCTTGGCATCATAATTACAGCTTCCGAGGATGGAACCATTCGCATTTGGAATGCTGCTACTTTTAGGTAACAAGTTTTCTGATTGATAACTTGTAACTTCTAGCCATGTTTGATCTGTTTCATGCAGAACCGAGTTACTAATTGAAGCATTTCATTTTAAGTACTGTAAACTAAACTACTCTCCCAGTACCAAAAATTCCAATAGCCATCCATTTCTTAAATTTTCCTTAATATGCAGGCTCGAGGATACACTGAACTATGGCCTTGAACGAATTGATAGAGAGTACAATGATAAAGAAATTTGCTCACTTCCTTTTTATTCATTTTTTTAATCACAAAAATGCAATATCAATTAAAAACTTCATTTTTTTCGTTCTTGAGCTTCCGCACTCCGATTTGGTCCCCGTTTTTTCCTACGGACTCGTATTGGAATGTAGTTTTCATTAAAATAGTTTAAAATAGGGTAATTTGGAACCGGACCGGAACCATATTGGAACCGAATAATAGGGTACCTTGTTTAATTTGGTAGGTTCCGGTTCCACTTAATGCGGAACCGAATTTTTCCGGGTAGGTTCCGGTTCCATGCGGAACCGGAACCGAAACCGGTTTTGCTCACCCCTACCTGGATATGTTGGCAGTAAATCCGGTCGTCGGACTATCCGAACATGTACGTACCTCGTACTACGTTTTTATTGATTTACGAGACATTGTTGGCTTCTAGCAAAGCACCGTGCCTACCCAATTCTCCAGAAATATTCTTAATGGAATATATAATCTTTTTCAGGCGTTATATACGTAGTATTGCGTATTTCGATCCAGTATCAGATGTCACAAGTAAGGCTTGAGGCTGGAATAGTGTCTGCCCCGTACGAAGCATATATCGGATTACAAGCAACTAGTCTCTTTAATCGGATAATCATAACCAGGTCATATTATCCCGATGGTTGTAACCATTTAGAGTACTAGTTCTGTATATCTGTGTGATCATCATCTCCATATGACTGAAGTGATACTTCCATCTTGACATCACACCCAATACACTACGATTCTCAATAAACCCAGAAGAGGCGTACACAGAACCTGTTAAAGTCCTAGACGACCAAAACCAAAGTGTATTGATTGTCGCAAGTACTAGCGATGCAAGTCTCAGATTAAGACCAAATACAACTATCCTGATGCGGACTCCCATAGACACATAGTCATACTACCAATGGGATTCCGCGGGGTCTATCCAGAGCGAAGCTGTTTCCGTACCATCGGTAAACACAACCTCCTATCACACTTGCATAAGTATCCAATACTTAAATATATGAGAACTATGATGTTACGCTTCCATAACACGCACAAGTGCAATACTAGTCTATTCCGCATTATCGATGTCCAGTCTCGATAATACTACGACTATGGATATTTAATGATTAAACCTTTATGGATTGATATTGTCTCATATCTTATAATCTGGAACTAATCATAAGGACTTTTATCATTTATATATTTAAGTAATCAAATTACAAAATGATAAAATGCAATTTCCATTGCTACATAATTAATTTGTACAAAAACCACAATGTCTTTTACAAATAATGACGCTATGGGTCATAATTGTCTAATAATCCATTGATGTATCTAGAGATGATTTGTCAGTTTTATATGCATGATTTGGCTATCCACTTCGTGAGTCTTTTAAATCCATGAAAACAGTATATTTTGGAAAAGGATTTTGAATGTGTTAAAGAACAATCAACGAATGCAATAAGTTTTATTGAAAATATTGTAAATGGTATCAATAACACAAATAAACCAGAAAGTTACAATGTAAAACAGAAACTTACAAATCAAAACAGAAACTTGCAATGCAAGTAACTAAAATTAATAAACACACTAACTTGTAAAGATTAAGGCTAGCTTATGAGGCTATGACCTATAGCAGAAATTCGCCTCTACTCTTATGCTTGTAGTTCGTTGGACGTCTGCCACCAAGATACAACAATCTGCAAGTCGGAAATCTGCACTGGATGTTTCGACCCCTTGCGAATCTACTGGATGTTTGGTTTTTTATTTTCAATGATCAATATATGGAAAATTCTATCAATTTCAGAAGTTCTGTGTATTCCTCTCTGCAATACTGTTTTATATTTATATATACAAAAAATGAAAAAAAATGTCAATGATAAGTGCAAAACGTTTTCCAGTTATTTCAGAAGGGTTGTGTTGATCAGACACAACCTTTTGATTTAAAATCAAAATTCTATAAAAGAAAAAATATTTTTCAAGTAAGCAAGGTATTTAATGAATCCCCAAGAGCCCCAATGCCCAAGGCTCATCTTTGATTTAATTAAATATATTAATTAAATCTAATACCAAGCTGACCAACCACACTCATCCAAGCCCAAGCCTTGCTTTTTCCAATTAAATTTAAGTGTTTAGAGAACACTTATAAACCTTTCATTTCCTATTTGTATTTTCGAAGTGAGACTACTCTCTCTATTTACTATACAAACTCTTACATAATTTGATTAAAAGATCACGAATATATCGTGACACATATTTTTTTTTATGAACTGAACAATGGAGATTTGACGTTTTATCTATATCTCCGATACAATTTGGATAGTTTATGACGGAAGGATTACACATATTCAATGAACTCGATTTTTTAAAAGAATATTCGTTTAGGATTCGTTAATTAAAAGATTAGAATATAAATCATAATATTAGGATTTGTTTACGAAACGAATCAAATATGAATCCATCATATTTTGATTAGATTCATTTATGATTCGACACAAATTTGATTTGTCAATTCATTGTCATCTCTAAGCTTTGAGCAATTTCTTTTACTGTTGATTTTTAATTAAACTATCCATTGGGCGATAGTACTGAGATTTTTCAGTAATCTTTCTTCTCAGTTAATACTCCTTGCTAGGGGACCACTTCGATATTCCCTTTGCACAATTTCAGTAGTTAAAAAAAAAGGCTTAAAAAAAATAAAGTAGTACAAATCTTTCTTCTTTTGTCGTTTTGATTAGCCCAAATCCAAAATGTGATTCCTAAGCAAAATGATTATCATGCTTGAAAATTTTCCCTTTGAAATAGAGACTGGAAAATAGTTGAATAAAGGGAAAAAGTCATTCTTGATCAACCACAACATTCTAGGCTCAATTTAGTTGCAAAAAAAAAAAAAAAACCTTCAAGTCAAAGTAAGTGAGCTGAGATTTGGAATTTAATGGACAAACAAACTGGAACTGGCCCAAAACTAGACCAAAGCCGATATTGCTCCCATCACTCAGATAAAGACTAGATAATGAAAAAAGAAAAAGTAAAATACCCACATTATTATCAATATTGAATCAAAGACGAAGACAGTGAGTCTATAGGGGTTAAAACAAATTAAAGACTATATTTGTTATTGGACTGTTCAAATATTGTGCCAAATTAATAAAATGGTTCCAAAAAACACAAAATGGAAGATCATTTATTTTTTACTCTTTATTTTAACACATATTTAAATTTAGATTAACCATGACCCTATAATCTAAAAGAACCCACGTCAAATGGTCTCCGGTCACCATCAATTAAGGGGGCAATTTAGGTTATAATTCGTTTATTCATTCGATTCGATTCATTTTAAAATAAATATGGATTTGAAAAAATTGATTTGTTTAATAAATGAGTCAATTATATTCGATTCGTTTATTAAACAAATCAAATACGAATATAAGCTCACTAATTTCATTTATTTATTTTTCTTTATTATTTATTGTTATTTTCAACAAAGATTCGATAAATCATTACTAATTAACATATAAAAAATAATATTATTTATATTTGATGAATAATTTTTAGTAAATTTATTAATTTCATATTTAATATGTATACATTTATAAAGAATAAATGTAAATAAATTATGTTAATTTATGTTATTAAATAATATTATGAGTAAACGAATATTTATATCCAATAATGAATCGAATACGAATCGTGTTTAGAATTCGTTTAGTAAACGAATCGAATACAACTTTATGATATTTTGATTCGATTTATCAATTCGTTTTAACTCCTATCATCAATCCCTAGGGAGAAGGACACAAATGACTTTTCCTTTCTGTCTGTCTGTCTGTCATACTCTCTCTTCTTTCAAACTCCAAGAAAATAAAAGAAAAAGTGAAGGCGGTGCAATGTTAAGTTGAGCCTACCTATATCCCGTATTTTCACTGAAGTGAATGACATTTGTACCCTTAACCTGGACCCCACTTATTACTATAAGCCCCCCAACCAGCGGCGCCATTAGTCTTTACTTGGTTTCCAAGCTCACTCACCTCCCCCCATTCTTCTCTCTCTCTCTCACAAGTTTATCATAAAATAATTTATAAATCGCTGCTGCTTCTATCTTCTCCCAATCTGTGTCTACATCTCTCTATCTTCCATTGTATCTTCTTCTTTCTTGTCTCTTATTTTATTTTTATTATATTTTACCCCTACAGCCAAAAACCCAGGTTACCAACCAATCATTCATGCGTTTACATCAAAAGCTTATTAAAAATAATATAAACCTACAACTGAAAATAATATAAGAACACCCCAAAAATAAAAAAAAACATGAAAAGTGATTATGTAGAAACCAAAAACACAAATTCACCCAACATGTTCTCAAAGCTCCACCACCCCCACCCCCACCCCCACCCGTTATCTCATCACTTCCAGCTGTCACGTGACTCGCAGACCTCTGAGGAAGAAACCAACAGCCACAACTCCGCCGCAACTAACGCAACACCCACCACCACCGCCGGAGTTAAATCAAGACAAGTTCAAGAACCCACCAGTGGTGCCGCAGCTGGAGGCGATGGAGCCACCATAGAAGTCGTACGCCGCCCCAGAGGCAGACCCCCGGGTTCCAAGAATAAGCCCAAGCCTCCGGTTTTTATTACCCGCGAGCCTGAACCTGTTATGAGCCCTTACATTCTTGAAATCCCAGGCGGAAACGACGTCGTGGAGAATCTCTCTAACTTCTGCAGGGGCAAGAGTATTGGTATATGCGTGCTCACTGGGTCGGGCACCGTCGCCAACGTGACCCTCCGTCAGCCCTCCGCCACTCCTGGGTCCACTATCATGTTCCATGGGAGGTTCGAGATTCTCTCCATCTCTGCCACGTTCTTGCCTCAGAACGCGGCATGTCCGCCCGTTCCAAACATATTCGCGATATCTTTAGCGGGCCCGCAGGGGCAGATCGTCGGTGGGTCCGTGGTTGGCCCGCTCGTTGCAGCTGGGACGGTGTTCGTCATCGCCGCCACGTTTAACAACCCGTCGTATCACCGGCTGCCCGTGCAAGAAGAGCAGAGGACATCGGTCTCACCTAGCGGTGAAGGGCAGTCGCCTGTGGGATCCAGTGGTGGAGGCGGAGCGGAAAGTGGACACGTGGCAGGAGGGGAGTCTTGTGGGATGTCTATGTATAGTTGTCATTTGCCTTCTGGTGGTGGTGGTGACGTCATATGGGCTCCAACTGCAAGACCCCCACCACCGCCTTACTGATTAGCCAGTCGTTAATTTGTTTTTTTTGTTTTTTTTGTTTTTTGGTTTGGTTGATGTCTTTTCATTATCAAGAGATCCATGATTTGATTACATGTTAAATTTCTTTAATTTTGATGTTAATTAATGAATTGATGTTTAGAATTTAGATTAGTGAAGCTAGTGTTGATTACCACTTTGAAATTAAGCAGTATAAATTTTTCCCTTGTTGGCGTCTATTATTACAATGGTTAGATAAAGGTTTTTGTTTGCATTGCTTAGCTTAGTTTTGACGTTTGAAATTGGGGACCGGTCACTTCTCTGTGGTGTCTGCATGCTCTGCCACTGGCTAAAGAGATAATGCTGATTCAAGCTGCAGCAGCTGCTACTACTTGAATTGGAAAAAGCGTATGGCAGTAAAAAACGTGGATGCTGGCCAGGGACAGTGTAATCAATGGGTCTTGCTTTATCCAATTGCAATGACCAATATGTTCTTCAAAGCCTCTTCTGATGATGATATGTTCCAACTTCCAAACTCAAAACCAACCTCTATCATATCTCTCTCTCATTCTCTTCTTTCTGATCCAATATGTGTACTTTGGCTTGTCTCTTTCTTGTGTCTTAAAAAAAAAATGCAATGAAAGCAAAGATAAGGGTGTTTCTATCTAACATATCTATTCGTCCCCAGCTGTCCATGCTTGCGCCCATTTCTTTTTTCTTAGAGTACACATATAGGGTATCAAATATCATCGGATATAAACATGCTCTTTTGATCATGGAATATGTAATTTAAATCTTTAAACATGTAAATTTTATCAATATATATAAAATTGGTTTTATATTTTCAAAAATTTCATATTTATTGATAGACTTTACATATTTAATATTTTAAATTATATATTTAATAAATAAAATAATATATTTATATCCAAAAATATTTGATACCCTTGATATCATAACTGGCGTTTCTTAGAATATTTAGCTGCTGCTCATTGTAATAATAAAGACACAATAGGGGATGTGTATTTTAGCTTAGAATGGTCACTGACGATGATGATGCCATATTCAGCAAAAAATCAAAATGTGAATTGATGATATTTGATCGACTTCATTCTGTCATTTATGGGACCACATTTCTGTAACATCCGTGTGCTAGCAGTGCCCACTCACATTTCTGTAACCCAACAAAAACTTGACATATTTATAAAGTGATTTTTTTACTCCTAAATATAAGAGTATCGATGTAATAAATAATTCGATAAGCCCCGGGTCAATCCACAAGAAATAGATTTAGTAAAATAAAATAACAATTTGAATAAACATAAAATGATAAATTGTTTGAAGTGATGATAAATTTTTAAATTGGAATATAATAAAAAAATAAAATGATGGGTTTAGGAGATCCATTCTTAATATTTCAAATATAAAGAAATCTTACTTTTTATAATATATAAATTATCATTATTATCCATTTAATTTATTTCATGAATTAATTATGGAAAAACATATAAAATCAGTTATAAAATCGGTGATAATATTTGTCTATAACAAGTCGAGTTAGGTACCAATTATGCAAAATATATAAAACTAGGCATAAAAGCGGTAACAAAGTTTGTCAATAATTAGTTTAGATTTAAATTACTCTCTCACATTATATGGAGTAAAGTATTAACTGTGTCAACCAATATGAGATTGTCTACAGCGAATCAAGACACCCATAAATATAAAAGAAGATTAGTCTTCAGATTACAATTCATATATTATGATGCAAGTAAGATTAATTTATATTCTCATATTAAAAGTTTTACCCATTTACCCCAATAAAATGAAATTAGCTACTTATGCTATGAATTAAAACACACATAATTTTATTACTAAAAGAAAAAATTACAACAAAGCTTGAAAAATAAAACACACAAGACACTTCTTCCAAATTTTTCAAGACAGAAAATGAAAGAAGCATCAAAAAATAAGAGGTGAGCACCTCTATTTATAGTAGAAGTGCTCATTCCTCCATTATTAATTACAACTTTCCAAATCAAATTTAAATAATAAACTTTTACTAATTTATTTTTTATTTTTCTTTTTTTGACCTTTTTGTTTATTTTATTTTTATTTTTTTGATTTTTTACTTTGTTTTCTAATAATTTAAATTACATGCAATACACATTGGATTCTTCATCAATTTCAACCTTGAAAACCTCAGAACTAGAAAATCTTGTAAAAGACAAAGTTGTAGATATTTGAGTCTTCTTTTATCTGGAACTGGAATCCCCTCAATCCAATATCGGAGTAAAAAATTATGGTCGCAAATTTAGAATTTTCGAAATTGTACACTATTAGAACGTCATTTCAAATTTCTGGCTTCCAAAATCCAAATGTCACGTCCATTTTTTAGTTATGCATCCAATATATGATTTCACCTACATAAGAAATAAAAATCACAATAAAAATATATATAATATAAATTTAATTACTATTTCACGAATGTGCTAAATTAAGGGGAATAATGAAACTACATGTGTAAAATAGTTTATTTTCCTTTTAATAAATATACACTTTTTATTATTCATCACACTCACAACCAGTTTATTACTAGTCTCTAGTAATTTAAGCGAAAACTTAAAAGATAAATTTTTATCCAAATGAGTAATTGTTTTATTTCTTTCTAAATTATCAAATAAGCAAATTCTCATGTACTTTTTACTCTTCTTCAATACACTCATAAAAGAAAGTATTAATCAATTTGTTTTACCCACAATATTCACAAGTCTTGTTGAAAAGAGAGTAATATGTTTGTCCTAAAGTTATATTAGAATTCACGCCTTTTGGTAATGGTAGTTTATTTATATATAAAAAATAGTTTTTTTTAAAATAATAATACATCGTTAGCCTTTGTAACGAGCTTTAGGCCAGTGACTCCCAAACCAGTTGGTTTTAGGGCACTAGGTGTTAAGACACCCCTACAGACTTAATTGCTCGGATCTCATATGTAAAAAAAGAAGAAGTGTTTGATTTTCTTAAGCTTTCTCTTTAACCCATATAATGAGATTTGGACCAGTAACTCCCAGGCCAGTTGGCCTTAGAGCACTAAGTGTTAAAACACTCATACAGACTTAATTGATCGAGTTAGAGAGGCTACGAAATTGAACTTATTCACACACGCATTTTTTTCTTAAACAACTCAGACCCTACCATTTTACGCGAACAATCACTGCTTGCTAAGACAAGATGTCCGATTACTAAGTAAAAGCTTGATTATTATCACTTTTTTAAAGTAACTCAAGCTCTTCCGTTTTACGCGAATAATCATTGTTTGCTGATGCAAGATGTCCGATTACTAAGTAAATGTTTGGTTAGTTTCTTTGAATAAAAACATAAATTCCACTACCTTTAGGTGCTACCTCCAACAAACTATAGAAGTGAATATTACAAAATTTTTACTTACTCTCATGATCATATGTTACCGTGTTTGTTGATAATACCTGCCAAATGAGCATATGAAGATCAAATTTAATCAATATTATGGAGAATTCACAAATTTAAATTATTCAAAAAGAAATTAACAAAAAAACTTATTACGAAATACATTGAGATGCATCTGAGGAGCGAAAACTCCTTACACTGCCATCTCTGAACAACAATTCCACTTGGTTAGTCAAAATTTTATTGTTGGTTTGTGTGTAGTTTTTTTTAATAAAAACACAAAAGTAAATCAACACAAAATATTTTTTTCACACAAAACAACAACAAAATAAAAACAACATAATTTTTTTAAAAACAACACAAAAATAAAAATATTTTTTTACAAAAAGGAAAACACAAAAACGAAAGCTATCTAGTCACTATCCCCTCCCCCAACCAAATTGAGACATTATCCCCAATGTCTGAATAAAAAGAAGTAGGGTTTAGAAGACATCACCTGGGTAGTATGGAATTGACAATTGAATCTACAACACTGCTACTAAAAAGAAAGGTTACATATTAAAACAATAAAATGAAATCAAACAGTAAATGATATGTACTGATAGTTGTGATTGTGGCTCACATCTTCCTCTGATTTAACGTCTAGTAATGGCTTGAACGCCCTCTATGGGTCAAGGATATGCTTCCCATCCAATTTTATTATAAATTGACAAACATGGTATTTTAAAGTCAGATTCTCGAGACTGAATTGTTGTCTTTCTTTTTGAAATTATGTATGTAAATTACGAATCAGTTTATCAAATCCATTAAGATGCTTCTCAAGAGTCAATGATATATTATCTAATGAATCCTTACTAAAACTATCTCTAATGGGTTGATGAAGAAATTACCACAGGGTAAGTTTGTTCATCTCCAAGAAAATCATATTTTAATCCTTCTGATAAAGTCTTTAATTTCAATTTGGGTGCTTCCTCATTTTTCTCATCTTCAAATTTTCATAGTTCCTCCAAATTTTACTTCTCTCCATCGTCTTCCAGTACCTGTGTAGAATCAAGTAAAAAATCATTAGGAATATACGAATCTAATTACGTACTTGATTCAAGAAAATTAGATGTAAAAATTTTCATAGGATCAAATAAACTCCCATGAATATATTCCTCCACAATTGGTTCAATTAGTTCCATGCTCTCGTTTTCATTGTCCTAATCGTATGATAATTTGCACATGTTGAAAATATTAAGCTTCAATGTCATATTGCCAAAGAACAAATTCATGATTACATTCATGCAATTTATTAAGGCATTAGTTGTTGTTAAAAATGGACGATCAAGTATTACAAGAATTGGCTAGTAACTGTCTGCTACATATTGTGTTTCCAAGATAATAAAATCCACATTATATATGAATTTATCGACTTGTAATAACACATCTTCCACAATTTCTTTTGGTACCTTGACTGATCTATCAGCAAGTAAAAGAGTAGTTGAAGTTGGTTTCAACTCGCCACTATTAAGTTGTTGGTAAACTGAAAATGGAAGCAAATTGATACCAGAGAATTTCTCTAGCAATGCATGTTCAATTTTATGATTTCCAATATTACATGAAATAGTTGGACAACCAGAGTGTTTGTATTTTAATACATTATTGGTTGAGAGAATAGTACTTACCTATTCGGTTAGAAAAACTTTTTTTCTTACCTGATGTCTTCTTTTAACAGTGCACAAGTCTTTCAAAAATTTGACATAAGATGATATCTGTTAAATGACAACTAATAAAGGAATATTGACCTTCACTTGTTTGAATATTTCATATATCTTTGGGGAATTGTTCAATTTCTTTATTTTTAATACTTGAGGAAATGAAGGTGCATGAGAAAAATCATTATCATCAATGATAAATAATGATTTATTAACCTCTTCATTATGCTCAGAAGCTGAATATTCACGAGGTTCAAGAATAGATCTTTGGATGACCTTACCACTGCGAAGAGTAATAACATATATGACTTGGTTTATGTGTTGACTACCAGAATTACCCTCATGATGGATTTGATGACTCTTGGAGTTTGGATGTGGTTGTGCATGAAACTTTCCTTTCTCATGAATGGTCAATGCATATGTGATTTTGGAAAAAAAGTATCTTTCAGATCAATCAATGTTTGCACATTTTGGTTATTGATGACTTCCTATTTCTCAATGAATGCATGCAAGGTATTCTCAAGGGTTTTCCTAGGTGGTGGGACATATAGTGCATAATTCTGAGAATTTTGGAAATTCTGGTATACATGGGGAGGTTATTGTGATGGTTGAGCTTGGTTATCATTCCTCCAATTGAAGTTTGGATGGTTTCTCCAACCAGAATTGTAGGTTTGGGAGTATGCGTTTGGATTTGGTCTCTTAAAGGTGTTTATGGAACTGACTTGGTCATGAAGACATTCTTGCAGGGCTGGCAGGGTTGGGCAAACTTGTGTGACATGTTCATTTGAATTATAGATTTGACATATGACTTCTTGAATTGACTTGACATGATCACTCTTCCTCATGTATAACGCCTCAACTTTTTTAGCTAGAGATGTATATTTAGCAGAAATGTAATGGTCTTCCCTAAGGTTAAACATGCCTCTACCAGATAAATGTGGTTTTACTGATGACTCATAAATACCAATTGTGTCCCAGTGTTGTACATTATCTGCTATGTGTTATAGGTAATCTAGTATATCTTCGGGACTTTTGTCCATGAATTCACCATTACACATTATTTCCATATCTTGTATACTTTGGGGTGTTAAACTCTCGTAGAAGTAGGAAACCAACCTCCATGTTTCAAACCCGTTATGTGGATAAATATTTAATATTTATTTAAATCCCTCCCAACATTGGTAAAGTGTTTCCCCCGACTTGTGTGAAAGTTGTGATTCTCCACTTGAAGGAGTTTGTCCTATAAGGGGGAAATAATTTTTTTAGAAATTGCTCTTATAAATCATCCCATGTTCTAATGAATCCTGACCTAAGGTTTTGCAACCAAATTTTAGCTTTATCCTTTAAAGAAAAGGGAAAAATACTTGAGTCAAATTATATTCATGCTGTAATTTTGATATGTGCATGTATTACATACCTCGTCAAATTCCCTTAAGTGCTGATAAAGATTTTCTGATTTTAGACCATGGAATGTGGGTAAAAGTTAGATGACACCTGGTTTAAAATTGAAACGTGATGCATTTGAGGGAAAAGCAATGCAAGATAGTGATCTTGTCATAGTGAGATTCATGAATGCTCTGAGTGTCTTATGATGATTAAGATCGCCATGTTGAGAGTCACGTTCTACCTGATCAACTGAATTTTCATCTCGGTTAGGTGGGTTTCCATTTTTGTTATCAGCTTTTTAACTGATGGTGAATGTGATAAAGATTCTCTATTTAATCTATCACTAGATAACCGAGACCAATGACTCATGTAATCTTAAAAGCAGATTATATGCTAAAATTTAAATATGCAAATACAATACTTACAAAAAAATAATAATAAACAAGTGAAAAAAGTTAAAAATAAATGACAAAAAAAAAAGAACACAAATGTAGTGACTAGATCCTAAAAACATCATATGTTCTTGTCAATTTAGATCTCAACTGAATTTCTCGTTCGACTGTCTCAATTTCTCGAATTAAGTTCTCACAAAAAATTATGGAAGAATCTCTAGATTAGGATGGTTCAAGAAATTCTTTGGTAAAATACGAGCTCCATTTTAATTAAGTTTTTTACCTCATGTAACCTTGAAGAATTAAATACAGAGTTTGTCTATATGTAGGATGTTTGGGTTCAGGATTCATTTAGGATCAATCATGACATCTTTGATCTACACAAATACAAAAAGAAAAAAAGTGAGATGCGGAAAAATACAAAAAAAAAAAAAAAGAAAGAAAGAAATACAAGTATGTTAAATTATTATTATATCTACTAAATTATATTCCCCGACAACGGCGTCAAAAACATGACACACTCACAAAGTAGTTCTTTACTCCCAAGTATAAGAGTGTCGACGTAATAAAATAACCCGATAAGTCCGGGGTCAATCCACAAGAAATAGATTTAGTAAAATAAAATAACAACTTGAGTAAACATAAAAATGATAAACTATTTAAAGTGATGGTAAATTTTTGAATTGGAATGCAACAATAAATTAAAATGTTGGGTTTATGAGATCCATTCTTAAAATTTCAAATATAAAGAAATCTTACTTTTTATAATATATAAATTATCATTATTACCCATTTAATTTATTTCAGGAATTAATTATGCCAAAACATATAAAATCAGGCATAAATGCTGTGATAACATTTATCTACGTCCAGTTAGGTAACAATTATGCCAAATATATAAAACCAGCCATAAATGCGGTAACAAAGTTTGTCAATAATTAGTCCAGATTTAAATTACTCTATCATATTATATGGAGTAAAGTATTAATTGTGCCAACCAAGATGAGATTGTCTACAACGAATCAAGACACCCATAAATATAATAGAAGATTAGTCTTCAGATTACAATTCATATATTATAATATAAGTAAGATTAATTTATATTCTCATATTAAAAGTTTCACCATTTTACCCCAGCAAAATGAAATTAGCTACTCATGATTTGAATTAAAACACACATAATTTTATTACTAAAAGAAAAAAAAATTACAACAAAACTTGAAAAATAAAACACACAGGACACTTCTTCCAAATTCTTCAAGAGAGAAAATGAAAGAAACATCAAGAAAATGAGAGGTGAGGTCATTTATTTATAGTAGAAGTGTTCATCCCTTAATTATTAATTACAACTTTCCAAATCAAATATAAACAATAAACTTTTATTGATTTATTTTTTCCTTTTCCTTTTTTATTTTTGATTTTTGATTTTTTACTTTGTTTTCTAATAATTAAAATTACATTAACACACATTGATTTCTTCACTAATTTCGACCTTGAAAACCTCAGAACTAGAAAATCTTATAAAGTAAAAAGTTATAGATATTTGAGTCTTCTTTCATCTGGAACTGGAATCACCTTAATTCAATATCAGAGTAAAACGTTGTGGCCAAAATATGAAACTTGCATAAAGTTGGAATTTCCGAAATTGTACACTGTTAGAACGCCTTTTCAAGTTTCTGAACTCTAAAATCCAAATATTACATTCATTTTTCTAGTTATACATCCAATGTATTATTTCACATACATAAGAAATAAAAATCACAATAAACATATCTAAAACATAAATTTAATTATTATTTCACAAATGTGTTAAATTAAAGGGATTAATGAAACTATAAATATAAAATAATTAATTTTCATTTTAATAAATGTATACTTTTTAATGTTCACCGCCTAACAAGTTGCCTATTAACCTGGCTCTCTCTTTTCTGCATTTGAATCCAAACCCTCTTTGATTAATTTCTTTTCAATTATTTTTCACATAGCGAAACGACTTTTCACATACTTTTTAATAGTTTAGCTCCACTTTATAATTATTTGATGAACTAATGCGCTTGGGTTTGCAACCAATCACTATGCCTATCAATGTATTCTAGATCTCCACATCATATTGGATTTGAATAGTACATGCCTAGTAACCGTTTCCTCATGCATGATGCTTCATATGGAACACAATTGAAGGCAAAAAAAAATATATCTTTAGTAGGTAGTAAATAAAATATTATATATAATTAAATCTTATATGTTTATATTTATTAATACAATTATAGAAAAAAGATAATAAAAAATTTAGCCAGTGTTCGAAAACGTTTTCATTGATCCGCTTAGTGCTGTCGTGATTACAACTTATTCCCGCGGTAGAGAAATCGACTACTCGACCGCGTAAGGAAACCACGCACGGCACCCCTGGTTTTCATTTTTTTTGCTTTTTTTAACCCTCCAAAACGTCGTGGTTTTGGGGTTTCATTACCCCAAAATGCTATGTTTTGAGGATTTATATATTAAAAAAAAATTTCCCACATCCCTCTTCTATCTCTTTCTCACGCGTTAGCTCTCTTGTTGTGATTCTCTGATCACTTTAGAGTGTGTTTGAGGAAAAACCGAATTAATATCTATTACTACAAGAATAGATTTACAAAGTTTACAAACTTGAATCTTTACAAAAACCTCACTAACACTCTCTAAGCTCTCTACACATGGAGCTTACTCACATTTTGGGGTATATTAAGCTCAAAAACCGAGCTCTGAATAGTACATTTCCTGCCCAAAATGTCAACAAAGCTACAGTAAACCCACCAAAAGTATATTGTCTTCACTCTTCAAATTTCAACCCCCATTGATTCTTGACAATCACCACCTCAATGTTCCATGGTATTTTCTTCATGGTGTATGGCAGTTGGCTGAACATGTGGGCAAGTGGAAGCTTCATAGTAGCTTCATGCATGGGACATGTACAGTAGTTTCCATCATGCAAGCTGGACTCTACAATTCTCCCCCCAGCTGCATCTGAAACGATCTTCATCTGACAGTTATCCTGGCTATGTCTCTGCACAGCTCTAGCTTGTCTCGATCACTGTTTCTTTGTTGACATGTCGGCTGTGTCTCTGCACAGCTCACTTCACTGCATCTAAATACAATATTCTTCTTCTATGTCTATGCATAGTACAATCCACTGTGTATCTGAACAGTAATCTTCCGTTGTGTCTCTGCACAATTCTGCTGCCATGTTTCTTCACCCATTTGTTCTTCAGTGCCTTCTTGCCTTGTGGGAAACTCTCTGGCTCCCCCTCATCAGTAAACAGAGTATATTCGGATCCCGGATATCTGGTTGATAGAATCCTGCCTCGCTCAGATCTTCTTGTATGAGGTCCACTGGTTTCAGGAGGTCTATCATCATCCATCTCTGTGAATGATCTTGTAGCTTCTAGTGGAGTGGGTTGCGGCTCCCTCTGTTCAACACTATCTTCTATAATCTCTGATGGAAGAGGCTGTGTCTCTCCCTGCTCAACATCCTCATTTGCCTCATCTGGTTCTACTTCTGGAATTTCATCGTGCACCATATCTGTGGCCAATTGTGCTGGTGCTGGGTCTGGATTTCTGTCGGCACTAGAATTGGAAGACATCTTGGGCATTTCAATGTCTTCAATTGTCCGGTCTTCAAGAAACTATACTTCCTGGCTTCTGATGACCATTTTTTTTCTTTGGATCCCATAGTCTGTATCCAAATTCTTCATCTCCATGGCCTAGGAATATACATGGAGTTGTCCTTGCATCGAGCTTCTTCTCGAGCTCATTGGATACATGTGCAATGGCTAAACAACCGAATACTCTAGGGTGAGTGTATGATGGATTCTTACCAGACCACAATTTCTCCGGAATCTCCAAGTTCAACGATAGAGATGGTGATCTGTTGATCAAGTAGTAGGCGGTACGAACAGCTTCTCCCCAGAATGGCTTTGGCAGCTTAGCCATACTGATCATTCCTCTGACTTTCTCCATAATGGTGCGGTTCATTCTCGCAGCTACACCATTATGTTGTGGTGTGTGTGGAACAGTTCACTCATGTCGAATGTCATGTTTCCTGTAGTATGCTTCGAACTCCCTGGAACTGTACTCGCCTCCATCGTCTGTGCGAAGACACTTCAGCTTCTTTCCTGTTTCATGCTCTACCATGGTGTGGAACAGCTTGAACTGATCTAGGACCTGATCCTTCGTCTTGAGAAAATACACCCAGATGTTTCAAGAAGTGTCATCAATGAAAGTCAGAAAATACTTGTTACCGCCCAATGAATCAACCTCCAAGGGACCACAAACATCAGAGTGCACCAGACTGATCAACTCTGATATTTTCTCTGAAGAGAAATCAAATGAGACTCTGCGTTGTTTATCAATCAAGTAGTGGTTGCAAGGACCTCGTGCAGCATCCTTGGTAAGCTCCTTATTGATCAGGGTAGACGACCCTTTCTCGCTCATGTGTCTGAGTCTCTGGTTCCACAGATTTTGAGAAACCTCTTTTTCAGCTACATTGAGGTTGTTTGCATAAATTTTCACATGAGTCTTGTATAGTGCGCCGCAAGCATATCCTCGGACGACAACCATGACACCTTTCGTCATTCTCCATATGCCATTTCTGAAGTGATTGTCATAGCCCTGTTTGTCAAGAGCTATCCCTGAGAGTACATTCAGCCGAAGTTCTGGAACATGCAGGACATCCTTCAAGGTCAATGTACACCCGATATTTGTCCACAACTGAATATCACCAATTCCTACTATCCTAGAGGAACTAATATTTCCCATCTTCACTGATCCAAAGTCTCATGCTTTGTAGGTTGTGAAGAAATGTCTGTGAGGAGTGACGTGGTAGGATGCTGCAGTATCTACCACCCACTCAACATCTTGGGTTGCATTGTGAAGGCATGTATCTTCATGCATAGAGCATATTGCTACATCTGCTTGGCCAACGACTAGTGTCTCTCTTTCATCATTCTTCGGCTGGTGATTGCCTTGTCTCTGTTCTCGTTGCAGTTTTCGATAATTCTTCTTTAAGTGACCTATAATACCACAATGATAGCACTTATATGTAGGCTTCCTTCCATCTTAGGATCTGCCCCTGGTTGTGCTTCTGTCTCTCTCTTCTTCTCTTCTTTGATGTCTTCCTCGAGTCTCTGTGACGAAGACTTCTGTCTGTTCTGAGCCAACATCTTTTCTCCTGGACTCCTCATTCGTCCGGGCATCTTTTACCATAGACATGGTAACTTTACCTCCTGGAGCGGAATTGCTGAGAGTAACCAATGTCTCACAGCTATCAAGAAGAGAACTGGATAGTAAGAGGGCTTGAACTTCGTCTGCCAGTTGCATGTCTACTGCAGACAACTTGTTCACCAGGCTTTGGAACTCGTTTGTGTGTTCTGCAATGGAAGTTCCACTCCGTAACTTCAGGTTCACCAAACGCCTCATAATTAAGGCTTTATTCCGAGCTGTTTTGGCCTGGAACATGTCTTCCAGCTTTATCCACATCCCGTAAGAATCTGAATCCTGTGCTACGTGGTGGAAGACACTGTGACCGATCAACTGCCTAATCTGACCCAAAGTTCTGTTGTTGAGTTTATTCCAGTCTACTCCTTAACAGACTGTGGTTTCACTCCCTTCATCTTGATGATATCGAACAGATCTTTGCAGTGCAAATAATCTATCATCTGAGGCTTCCAGAGGGAGTAATTGGTCGCTGTCAGCTTGATCATTGCACCAGAAAAGGAATCTTCCATTTCCATTTTAAGTTTTTAAGTTTAAAATGCAAATAGGGTAAACTAGGGGCTAATTTTCACAAATCAGAGGTCACCGTTGCGTCCGGAACGGTAAAAAATGGTGGAATAGATACTTCGTTGGTCTAATTCCGACTCAGAGGACGATTTGTAATTTCTAAAACTTCATAGGCAAAAATATAAATTTCTGAAACTTTAGGGGGCTAAATGAAATTTACCAGGTGATGTTGACGTGGTAGAGGTGGACTGGTAGCTGACGTGGCGCTGACGTGGTGCTGAAATGGCAGACTCCTTGCTGACGTGGCAGATGACGTGTCGCTTACGTGGCTGACACATGGCGCTGACGTGGCAGACTCATTGCTGACGTGGCACTGACTTGGCGGATGATGTGGCGCTGACTGTGCGATGACGTGGCGGATGACTAAATGCTGACTATGCGCTGATGTGTCGATGATGTGGCAGACACGTCAGCGTCTTCAACCTTCAGC
Organism: Zanthoxylum bungeanum; assembly: GCA_019454045.1. Taxonomy (NCBI): domain Eukaryota; kingdom Viridiplantae; phylum Streptophyta; class Magnoliopsida; order Sapindales; family Rutaceae; genus Zanthoxylum; species Zanthoxylum bungeanum. The sequence continues at coordinate 341,609 of SKCR01023478.1, read as the reverse complement.
CGCGCGTGTGGCGCGTGTCTTCAACTAGTTCCCACGCGCCGGCGCTTGAAGGCGCGTGCGCCACCGTCCGATATCCGTTTTATCACCAGAAAATACCATCGAGCTCATCTCGACGTGAACTAGCTGATGGTACGCTCAAAGTTGATTTTTGACAACTTTGTCGGAACCCAAATTTTCCGAACCGAGCTCCGTTCTTCGGTTTTTCGACCCCAAAGAAGAACCAAAGTTACTGATACCACTTATTGTGATTCTCTGATCACTTTAGAGTGTGTTTGAGGAAAAACCGAATTAATATCTATTACTACAAGAATAGATTTACAAAGTTTACAAAAAGAAACTTTACACTTAAAACCTCACTAGCACTCTCTAAGTTCTCTACACATGGAGCTTACTCACATTTTGGGGTACATTAAGCTCAAAAACTGAGCTATGAATTTATAGTACATTTCCTGCCCAAAATGTCAACAAAGCTACAGTAAACCCACCAAAAGTATATTGTCTTCACACTTCAAATTTCAACCCCCCTTGATTCTTGGCAATCACCACCTCAATGTTCCATGGCATTTTCTTCATGGTGTATGGCAGTTGGCTGAACATGGTGGGCAAGTGGAAGCTTTATAGTAGCTTCCTGCATGGGAAATGCATAGTAGTTTCTATCATGCAAGCTGGACTCTACATCTCTTTGCTTAGCTCTCGTTCTGCACTTCTGCTTAGCTCTCGACTCTCGTTCAAGTAAGTAATTTTATTTTTTAAATATCTCACAAAAATAAAATATGATAACAATGATTAATTTATAAAAATAATTATAACTAGTTAACTACAACCCTAATTGTTAATTTGACCTAAAATCCTAAATCCAATTACTCACTTTAATTTTAAATTTGAGGATTTTTTATTGTTAATAGTTAAAAACTAATTAAATGTTAGTAGTTACTTACATAATTAGTTAATAAATTTGATTAATATTTTAAATTTTTAGGATTTATGATGATAGTTAAATAATTAATTATTATTTGGGCATATTAATTAATAACTAATTAACTGTCCATAGTAATTAATTACTTAATTGTTTTCTTTAATGCCAAGTTTAAGAACAAACACAAAAGGGAGAATGATATTAAATTGGATGTATAACTCACAAAAGATGCTAATAAAGCACAATGATGGATTATAAAGGGTGGTGAATCTGGTGATGATGAAGTAGAGCCCAGTTCGGGCCTTCTTTGGAGGATGGTTGGAGAAGCATCTGAGACAGATGGAATGTTACAACCTCAGAAAAATACTAGGAATGCTGAATATAGAGAACTTGATGAATAAGATTTTGATTTTGATAATGAGTTTGACTCAGATGAAGAAGAATTAGAGGATGATTAAAAAATATTTAGTAACTTTAACTTTGTTTTATTAATTTTATTTTTTTAGATTTTGAGTTTGGCCTCTAATTCTTGACTTAATTAAAGGATGTTTGATGGATTGACTTTGAATTTTGATGTTTGATATGGTTGATTGAGTTTGGATTTTATATTTTATTACATTTTGATTAAATTTATATGATTTTGATTATTTATGATATTGAGAAATATTATGTTTTAACTGTTTTCCGACTAATTGCCTAGGCTCCGCCTAGGTGTCTTAGGCGTTAGGCGTTGGGTCGCCGTCCGACTAGCGCATAACCCGTTTTAGAACACTAAGCACAATTCAGCTTGTATTTATATTTTTATATTATTTTTTATTAACATAATTTTAAAGTCATTATCAAGTATTATTTTACAACATGGGTAAAAAAAATTTACAACACCATCATATACCAAATTAAGCTTTAGTGCTCATGCTTTTGAATAGCATGAAAGATGGGGATATTGTATATATGTTAATGACTTCAAAATTTAGATGATGTGGGAGTATGAGTTCCTAATAATAATAATAATATATAAATCTAAAAACATGAAACAAAATTATTCTAGGCAAAAGTCCCTTATCTTTAGTTTCTTATATTATATATATTTTTTGAGAAAGGAACAGAATAGTTGGTTTGGCCTTTTGCGTAGTTCAACTTCTGGAAATTAATTTAATTAAAGATTAAATGGGACAAAAAAATTGTTAGAAGACAAAACTTAAGGCTAAAAAAACAACTCTATAAACAAGGCCACCTAATAATTTCCCGAGTTGGTCATTTTCTTCTTCTTCTTCTTCATCATCATCTCACCACAAGCTATATTTGAGGTATTAAACATATATTTTTGAACCATATGAGACAAAGTGATTGCGAAACCAAACTTGGTGTTCTTAGTATCTCTTATAATTAAGAACAAGCGACATATATATTAAGTTACAAAGCCAATATATATCACATTCACAATATTCACATGCAACTCATTTTTGTCTTCCCAAATCTTGCATGGTTAATTAGATAGTAAAATATTAAAGTCAAAATTGGTTGCTCGAGCTAGCTCTTAGCTAGTTATCTGCCATCTGCCATTATCCACTCTTTTATGATGCTGATAATGCAAGCATGCACTTCAAATGCGATCGACATTCATTGCCAAAGACATGGCACCCATTTTCTTTGACCATTTCATTTCGTCGATTTCACACATTTTGTACCCTCAAGTTTGTCGTTCAATATGGGTTGGAGTATCATATGATATGTGTATTATTTATTTGATTTTTTAATAATTATTTTAGCATATATGTTAATATATTATTGAGTTGCTATATAAGGTAACATGATATCACTACTGCAGGGTAGAATTTTTTCATCAATTTGTTGTATGATACGTCATGATCCGTAAAAATTCTAAAATACAAGGATGATACCACAACTAATTCAATGATATCTTATTATGGATGTGAAAATATTTAAATACTACTAAATAAATAAAAATTATATTTAATATAATTACACATATCATATACTTATTAGCTAACAATAACTCGTCATCAATACCAAGAAATTGCTCTCACGATCTGGTTATATGATTCTGTTTGTTGGTCATAAAAATGCTTTAGAAAATCTGATATGATACTCTACTTGTAGCTGTTTGTTTCTAGTTGACTTGACTTCCCATTCTGTCGGCAATTTCGCAGTGCATTTGAGATTCGCAGACCAAGATGCGTCTCCTGGATCATTTGTAAGCTAATTTTTAACTCTTGATTACAAAAAAACAACAGGCTTATTAATCTCATCATGTGTTGCTGGTATGATAAAACTTCGGATCCGTTTGATGCTGATGTGGTTCCAAAGCAATTTTTTATTAACTTTGCTTTGATAGCGATATATACATACTAAATTTACCCTTACCCAATCGATTCATTCAGTTCCCATTTATAAGTTATAACTGAGATAAATACTTTAGCGCTTGCATAATTTAAAAAATTCTTCATCTGCATAAGGGATATAAATATATAAACATTTGTACATTTATCTCATAAATCAAGGTGGAGAATATCCGTATAATAGTATGTGATCATGGGAGGTTTTTCAAAAACTTTATTAATGCTTTATAGGCAGTACTTCAAATAGGGTTGATAAAAAAAATCTAAATCATTTCGTAATATTTGATATAGGATTTTAATTTTATTTCAATTAAAATATTAATATGAGATTCATGATGTTTTTTTGTCTTAAATTTATGATTGATCGAGCCAGTCTTTTAATATAAAAGTCTCAGAATTAAAATTTGGGATCTCAAACATTTTAATACGAGATTCGAAATTTTTTTTTATCCCGATTACATAATCAGATCGGATAGCAAATCTCAATTATATCCAACGGTAACTCCAAGTAGTCACTTTTTTGAAAGAAATGTATATAATATTTTAATGTTCCTTTAATGCATGCGATAGAAGACTTACAAGTTTATATAGTGGATAAGACAACCAATAATTTGGACATATTATTTAGATTGTGCAACGCTTTGTTTTAATGTTTCCTAAGTGGGCTACATGATATCTATCAAATGTGACCTAAATTTAATTCAAGGAGAACAAAATCTTAATATATTTTTTCTTGTGAATATAAGATCATAACACATTAACTGTCAAATATACCATAAAATTTATTAATTATGTTTAAATTATTGAAAGCTAACCATCCCGGGTTAACATAATGATAAAGATGAAGGAGATAATATGTGATTAAGTGTACGATATTGAGTTCAATTTTCCATGAAAACAAACAAATGACTTAACATTATAACCACGACCCCTAAATTTATATATTATTATTTTGAGAGTTTAATTACATATATTTGTAAATCCTATATTAATGAGAATATAGAAAAATAATCAAGTCTCACTACTGTTGTAGGGATTGGACTCATGCTGTCATCATGTTGGAGCATATGCCTATATATTGTCCTTGCAACATCCAATTGGGGCAAATAAATGCAAATTATTGTTCTTTGAAATAATTAACGGTTAATCATTAATGGACACTTAATTAATACCTAAAAATAATTGTTAATGAAATATTACACAAACAAAAATGCTACTTCCTAAAAAATTTCTCAAGAAATAATTTTTGTCTTTTTTTTAAACCCAAATTACATTTAATTCCCTTACTCTAATCTCTACGGTCAAAGCAAGAGATTAAAAAATTCCCTCGAAATAGCTTCGAAAGTATGTGTTTTTTTATTTGTGATTGCATATCAAGTTAACTTCGAAGGAATATATATAGCCATGACAATAAAATGACAAATGTAATAATATTATGTTACATGCTTTAGTTAGTTTAATTGATAAAATTTTTTAAAATTTTATAATAGATTTGAGGTTTGAACTCTACTCTTACCTTAGGCGCTATTAATAAAAACTTTATGGTATATGCTATGATAACGATAACTATCAATATTTTAATGTTATTTAAGAGTACAGATTATCCATTGTTTTATTATAATTTGGTTAGTTAACCTCATCAGTATTTTGACTTTTCACTCTTGTGCCGAAAAGACAATTTCAAATTTGCTCTATCACACCCTTATTTAGTGTAAACAAACGTAAGGTGCAATTTAATCATTTCATACATTTTGTAAAAAATTTGTAAGATGCACTTCGGAGTGGCAAAATTGTTTGGTTTTCGGTTTCCCCCCTTTTTTATATATGTGATTCTTATTTTATTTTCTGTGCATTTTTTTTGGGAATCAAACTGATAATCGTTCGGTCAAAAGTATTGAACTGAACTGAACTTCGATTTTGGGAATTTTTGTCTACTGAGTTCTGTTTTATTTAAGGATCATTATTAGGGATAATAATAATTTATAGTACGAGGATTCGAATACATATACTCTATCTATCTAATGAAGAGTATGTATCTGTTAGGAACACATCCCTAATATATTTACATGTTTGTCCTCTTAGGATCTAACCATACATGTATTACTAGTCCTAGATTTATTTACATGCTAATTGAAATAAATCTATACTAACTACAACACAATTGCATACCTTTTATGCTTGTAGAGACCTCTTAATCAAACTTAATTGATTGCTTAACTCAATAAGCAAATGGTCTTATTATAGGAGGGAAATCAAGTCACTATGTAATCACATGCATTGATTACTATTAATCACATTATTAGGATGCATAATGACTTTTTCTAACTCTTCCAAAAATGTTACCATCATGGGTGTACCATATGTTTCCCATTTAACATTTTACTAATTGTTGTCACTTAACAACTCTTGTTGTTACTTAATTATTTGATTAACAATTCTTGTTGTTTACTTAGTAATGAAATCATTACTAATGTTGTTATTTAACAACACCAAATAATTAACTTAATAATTTCCAAATGAAATTATTACTAATTGTTGTTATTTAACAACACCAAATAATTAACAACAATTAATTTCCAACATCTCCCACTCACACATGATGGGATCAACAATTTTTATTCTCTACAAGAATAATTCATACTTTGCAATTGTGCGTGCGACCAACATACTTCGAGAGCTCACTTGCTATACATCTGTTAGGAATATATAGCCGCTCGAAAAATGGATAGAACCATAGTGGATTATGTATGCAGTATCCTCAATCATTTATCACATTAAATCTCTCTCGATCTCTTTTCGAATGTAATATTTATTTTGTATTCACAATCATGTTTGATCACATAGAATAACATAATTGATCGACCAGTGAATACAAGCTAATGTGATATTACTCATATAATGATCTTTCTCATTTCTCGAATCTCTCAACTTTGATTCAATTCGCTTTTCCAGAGATGTTCTTTCAGATCGAATCTCTCATGATCTTTCAGCAACACTCCAAGATAGCGATCATCAAATCTAAGTTTTAAGAAGCAGAAAGAGTCTAAAGGGTACAATGTGAGATTGAAATAATCTCAAGGGTCTCACACATATCAAGACTGAGATCTTTACTTGTATTACCCTCAATAGTCACAAATGTACACATGGTATGAAAACATGTGCTACGGTATTCTCTCATTTCCCATGGAGAGCATGTCTCATAAAATACCGTACAGATTATAGTTCAGACAAACACAATGTCCAACTCATAACTGACATTAAGACAAGTAAGGTGAAACAAACTTATTCACCTTAGGTCATATCACAGAGAAAGTGACCCCATAACGACATTACTTAATTTTCAAGCTTGAGCTCTCTAAATTATCACTCAGATAATTAGCTTAAAAATTTGTCTCATCTCCCATTAACACAAAGTAATGGAGGCGATTGCCCGTGTGAGAGGGCCAATCATTCACTTGTCCGACATACTTCTCTACTACAAATAGTATTTGTTTAAACATGTATCAACATAATAACATGTAAGCATTGAACAAAATATCAATGAGTATTAACATTAGTAAACATTATTTGGGAAAAATACATATCATAATATGTAAGCACATTAACATCTACGCAATCCCTGAGTTTTCACTGTCTAACAAAGACATCTCTAGGAACAGGCTTGGTCAATGGATCTGCTACCATTTCTTGCGTAGAAATGTACTTCATGTTTACCTCTTCTCGTGCAACTATGTCTTTCACAAAGTTATATTTGGTATCTATATGTTTCGTTTTACAATGGAATTTTGGGTCTTTTGTGTAGGCTATCGCTGCTTCACTATCACAGTTAACTAATACTGGACCAGAAGCTTCATTTGACATACCCAAATGATCCAAGAACCTTTTCAACCACACAGCCTCTTGTACTGCTGATGAAAAGGCCACAAATTCAGCCTTCATTGTGGATAAGGCTATACAAGATTGTTTCTTACTGCTCCATGAAATGGCACCATTGTTTAGCAAGAAAACAAATCCGGAGGTAGTTTTTCTTTCATCTAAATCTCCTCCCCAGTCAGCATCAGTATAGCCTCTCAATTGCAGATCATTTCCTTGATAACACAATGAGTAATCAGCTGTCCCTCTCAGATACCTAAATATTCTTTTAACTACTTTCCAATGTGCTAGTCCTGGATTGGATTGGTATCTACTTACCATTCCAACAGCGAAACAGATATCAGGTCTTGTACACAACATTGCGTACATTAAACTTCCAACTGCATTTGCATAAGGAACTTTCTTCATTTGTTCCTTTTCCTGTGGAGTTTCAGGACACAATCTACGACTTAAAGCTTCAGTTTTCGTGATAGGAGTATCAATGGGTTTGCAAGCCTGCATTTGGAAGCGTTCAAGAATTTTCTTTATATATGACTCCTGTGAAAGAGATAATAAATTCTTTGAACGATTTCTTGAGATCTTAACCCCAAGAATATATGCAGCTTCACCCATATCTTTCATCTCGAAGTTAGATGATAACCATTCTTTAATGTGTTTTACAAACTCCTTATCATTTCCGGCTATAAGTATATCATCCACGTACAAAGATAAGATAATGAACTTATCTTTATCTCTCTTGGTGTACACACAATGATCCTCATCTATCATTGTGAAATCATTCGAAATGATTGTATTGTGGAATCGTATATACCATTGTCTAGACGATTGCTTGAGACCATATATAGACTTTAAAAGTCTAATACTTTCTCCTTTTCATTTTCTTTTATGAAACCTACTGGTTGTTCCATGTAGATCAAGTTCTCCATTGAGAAAAGCAGTCTTTACATCCATTTGATGTAATTCTAGATCCATACTTGCTACTATAGCCAGGATCAAGCGAATTGAGGTAAACCTTACAACATGTGAAAAAGTCTCTTCGTAGTCAATTCCTTCCTGTTGCGTATACCCTTTTACCACAAGTCGTGCTTTATATCTTTCGATATTGCCATCGGCATTACGCTTTATTTTAAGAACCCATTTGTTCTTAACAGTTTACGTTCTTTGGGTAGATCAACCAATTCCCAAACTTGGTTGGACCTCATTGACTCCATCTCTTCTTCCATTGCTTTCATCCATTTTTCCTTAGCAGGACACTGAAGAGCCTCTCTTATGTTTCTAGGTTCTTCATCATCTTGAGGTGGTGGAATCATAAAGGTTTCTCCTTCGATATCGAAACGACGTCGAGGAATGCCTATACGATTACTACGTCGCAATTGGGATTCTAGTGGTGGAACTGATTCCTCACTTTCGATATTATTCCCATTTGGATCGTGCACATTGCTCCCACTTGGATTATGTACATCACTCCTACTCGGATCACGTAAATGAGACTCGTGTGAAACTAATTCATTCATTTTGAATTCATGTGAAATAGATTCATCATGTTTTCTCAAATTTTTCTCATCACTCCCACTTGAATTAGGTAAACCCGAGTGTTCACCAATCATGTGATCCATGTGATCCTGAGTTTCATATAGAGATAAATCTTGACCTATCTCTCCCTGCTTAGGAAAATCATTTTCTAAAAATGTGATATCTCGTGATTCAAATTCTGTCACGCCTCCACTTTCATGTTCACCTATGCAAACATATCCTTTTGATTGTTCAGAATATCTTATGAAGATACTCTTTTTTCCTCTTGGGCCTAACTTTCCATGTTCGTGAGAACGCACATGAACATAAGCCGCACAACCCCAAGGTTTTAGAAAGTGAATATCTGGTTTACGACCTGTCCATAACTCATATGGTGTGGTGGACACAGATTTAGATGGCACTCGGTTAAGTACATATGTGGCAGTTATAATGCATCACCCCAATAGGTTATAGGCAAATTTGCTTGTGCCATCATAGACCTAACCATCTCAAGAAGAGTTCTATTTCTTCTTTCCGCAACACCATTTTGTTGAGGAGTAGCAGGAGTAGTCAACTGACGACTAATTCCTTTTTCATCACATAATTCTCTGAACTGATCAGATAAGTACTCACGACCACGGTCAGTGCGTAGTGCTTTAATTTTCTTGTCCAATTGATTTTATGTCAAATTCATAAATTTCTTGAAACATTCTAATGCTTCGGATTTATGAGCAATCAAATAGACATAACCAAAGCGAGTAAAATCATCTATAAATGTGATGAAATAAGATGCTCCATGCCTTGCCCTGACATTCATTGGACCACAGATATCTGAATGAATTAATTGTAATGGAAATTCTGCTCTAGTCCATTTTCCAAATGGTTTTCTCGCAGTTTTTCCTGCCAAACAATATTCACAGGTTGACAATTCTACCTTCTCAATATTTCCCAGAAAGCCTTCTTTGGCTAATCTGTTCATTCTTTGCTGGCCAATGTGGCCAAGTCTAGCATGCCACACAGTTACATCACTATCATCACTGACAGATGAAGTAACAAACGAAAAACCGGAATTGTGATTAAAACATTCAACATTTAATACAATAAAACCATCCAGAAAATAACCAGAACCATAGTGTATTGTACCTAAGTACAAATCAACACCAAATTTATGGAAGTTCAAATTGAAACCTAAATTAACCAAAACCAACACAGAAACTAAATTTCGACGAATTTGTGGAGCAAACAATACATCATGTAGTAGTAAAGTTTTTCCACCATGCATGACTAACTTGCATGTTCCTATGCCTTTGACTTCAACCCGTGAGTTGTTGCCAACATATATCCACTTCACCCCAGGTGAAATTCGTCGAAATTCCACGAAGGCATCTCTATCCTTCGCTACATGGTTGTGGCTCCTGAGTCTACAGTCCACAAAGGATTAGATTCAGTTAGAAAGATTGAACTTGAAACACATATTTCATTTAAATATGCACGAAAGGTATTCACCTTTTTAGGCTCAGTGCAGTCACGAGCAAAATGACCTTTCTTACCACAGTTAAAACATTTAACCTTTGCCATGTTTTTCTTTTTGGTAGGACGTTTTCCTTTCCCATGTTGATTGGTTTTCTGTTTCTTTTCTGGCTTAGAAGAATTTTGTTCTTTTCCGAACTGGAACCCACCACCATGAAATTTTCTTTTCTTTTTGAAACCCCCATGGTTTGCTAGTTTCTGTCATATACACTTCAGCATTTGACTTAGCAGCCGCAAGGCGGTCGCTTTCTAATTCAAGGTGACGTTTGGCATCATCAAAGGTTTTGATGCTCTCATTGTGGGTCAAATGCATTTTCATATGCTCCCAGCTATTTGGAAGAGAACGAATGACCGCTTGGACTTTCTGTTCATCTGTAAGAACATGTCCAGCATCTGCCAGTTCAGTAATCATGTTTGACATTTGCCTCAAGTGTTTTGACATAGTGAACTCAGGACGTTTCTTGTATGTGTCAAACTTGATTGTCAGTGACCTGAGTTTGGTTATTGAGGTACTACCAAACTTTTCAGCTAGTGTGGACCACATGTCCTTAGCCATGTCATATTTCCTGAACTCTTTCATTAGGTCATTATCCATACTGCTCAGCAACGTAATGCGGGCAATGGAATTCTTTTTCTTCCAGGCCTCATAAGCCTCTCGGTCTCGCCTGTGTTGGGCCGTAGTGCCCTGTTCAGGTTCATCCATGCTCATTTTCAAAGTTTCAAGAACCTCTTGTTCTTCTAGCACATATTGGATTTTCATGCTCCAAATTTCATAATTATCGCCATTCAGTTTCTCACCCTTGTTGAGTTCAGCAATAATGTTCTTTGTTGCGGAAGCCATATTAAAAACACAAAGTTTCTACAGACATTCATGCACAATTGTTAATACTTTTATTTATTTTATCATGAAACGAATTATGTTTAATAAAATTCTTCAATGGGGTTGGAGTCAAAAGGCCACTATGTGTCCAATCATCATCCAATTACCCAATGTAAAAATATTATCAACATAATCAATCATGTAAAATCATTTTCTAAAAATTACATAAATTCTTAGAACATCTTAATCATGCGACAATTGTACATGACAATCATTGATTTAATTACATAAATTAAATTCAACATGAAACATTCATTATATAAATACAATATTTACATGCCGTAAAATAACACATCATTACACACAGAAATAACATGAAAGAAATTAATATTTTACAACAATAATTTTCCCAGTTGTAGAGTCCCAACTCATATATGTTTTTGGATACGAATCCTCAAACTCTTTGGGTAACTCGTAATTGATCTTGGACAGCCATGGAAAACCTATAGCAAATTTAGGATCCTTACAACGTTTCAGGGACATCGAAGGAAAAATATTATTATTTGCCTTATGCCGTAGATACTGAACCGCTAACCTCTCAATGGCTTTATTATAAGGAACATGTTTTTCCTCACGTTTTACTAATATCCAAATACGAGTAAATGTTTTTGCCATATCTTGGGAGAGTGTTTCTCAGTAATCTGAATCTATTCGGCTGTCCTATCCAATTACCTGCCCAGATAGACTCATGTAACATGTTATTGAAAGTGATGATATGCGAAATCATATCATCGCTTTCACTCATTCGATATTTATCCATTTCCATCAACATGTCTGATATCATCTCCCGGTCTGTGGGTGTCGTAATCACTTTTGCAATTCTTCGAATAATCGCCATGATTTTTTCTGCAACAAATACAAGAAAAAATCAATACAATGAAACACAAAGTTACATTGACTAAAATAAACATCACAAAGATATTTATCATAAACACAAAGTTTATATGATAAAACAAATTTATCATGATCGATTAATACAATAAGCAAAAAAGGATTAGACATTTAACCATGACAGATCGGAATTACCGAAGCAAACCGTTACAGACGGGCCAACACGGGTTCACGCGCTAGTCACGCGCCACAGGAGTGTCACACGCGCCTCCACGCGCCGGCAAAGGGCTCTCACGCGCCCTCACGCGCCGGCAAGCCTCGCCCAAGTTACACGCGCAGACGACATGTCGTCCGCGTGTTCCGTGATTGTATGACATGTCGGTTTGAAATTATAGGTGTAACCGACTTGTCGGTTGGGTGATACATGGACGACATGTCGTCCCTTTGAGCTCTTAGCGTACGACTTGTCGTACAACAATCGGATGACTTGTCGTCTGATTTTATAAATACCGGATGACATGTAGTACGGCTCTTCTGGGAGTGTTTTTCTGGGTAAAATCAGATTCATCTAGCCAATTTCTAGGGTCCATATCTTTCTCAATTTTAATCCAAATTAAGCATATGATATACCAAATTGAAGATCTCATGACGTAGTTTTCAAAACATATTTGAACATGCGATTATCAATTTTCTACAGAGAGGTATTACGGCCCAAAGTTGGAGAAAAATCATTTTTTAAAAATAAAAATCAGAAACATTTTCAACATTTTTCATGTTTGTTCATGCAATTTTTGTATAATCCAACTAGAATACATGCATTTAAGCTCTGATACCAATGTTAGGAAACACAATCCCTAATATATTTACATGTTTGTCCTCTTAGGATCTAACTATACATGTATTACTAGTCCTAGATTTATTTACATGCTAATTGAAATAAATCTATACTAACCACAACACAATTGCATACCTTTTATGCTTGTAGAGACCTCTTAATCAAACTTAATTGATTGCTTAACTCAATAAGCAAATGGTCTTATTTATAGGAGGGAAATCAAGTCACTATGTAATCACATGCATTGATTACTATTAATCACATTATTAGGATGCATAATGACTTTTTCTAACCCTTCCAAAAATGTTACCATCATGGGTGTACCATATGTTTCCCATTTAACATTTTACTAATTGTTGTCACTTAACAACTCTTGTTGTTACTTAATTATTTGATTAACAATTCTTGTTGTTTACTTAGTAATGAAATCATTACTAATTGTTGTTATTTAACAACACCAAATAATTAACTTAATAATTTCCAAATGAAATTATTACTAATTGTTGTTATTTAACAACACCAAATAATTAACAACAATTAATTTCCAACAGTATCCAAACATAACACTTCGGGCCTCAAGGAGGAAGAGTAGAGAAACATAATAATTTTATTATGATATATACTCTAATGTGAAAATTATTGTATACAAAGAAATTATAGAAAAATAGCAACGTTTGTTAAGGGATGTTGATAACAGTAATAAGTGTGTGCAGTAGAAATTAAATTCTTTTACCATTATCGAGTCCCAAAACCCTCTAATTTGATACTCATAAGTATGTTAATATGTGTTCATGTCAAGTACAAAACAATAAAACAACAAAGACATTCTTTGATCATACAAAATATATCATGTTTTCATGCAATTTCAAAACTAAAACTAGAAAGAAAAAAATCACGTATTTGTACCAAAGACTCTTCCCAAGTCCACAATACAATCTACAAGTAATTCGAATACTTCTTGTATTCTCTCGACCTCTACTTGTATCCAATCACATGCAAGCTTCCTTAATGGGACTATTACGGACTAACAAAGATCCACTGGAAAAATGACACATATCATGGTACATCTGTACTAATAGATGAGGAATTAAAAACCAACCACGGGGATAACAGTCCTGGACATAACCTGAGTCGAGCTCCGAAGACACGTCACCCTGGAGTCTGTAAGATCTACGAAGAAGCCAAGTTTAAACCAAAGTGGCCCCAGCCTGACTCCGGAGTGATACTCCTATGACCTAACAACGTTTCAAGATTGACATACTCCGGAGTGAGTCTCAGAGTAAAGAGAAAGCCTCTTAGTAGCTCCACATCGGAGATCCTCGAAGCATAGCATAAGTATTCCGGACCCAAACTGAAACACTCCAGATAACTCTGGAGTAATTCGAAATACCTCTCCAAAGTGGTGATGAGGCCTAGGATGCATCCTATGATACACAAGGACGGACCCTTACCGTGCATGTTCCAGAGGTTCCAATCATGAGGTTTCGAGCTAAGAAGATTCAAGAAGCAATACATGGATTCATACAGAGGACCATATCTGACTATTCACGAGCATTGAATATGGGCTTGAAGCTGGACGAACATGTGATGATGAACCTTATTCAGGCTATGAAGCATCAAGATACTCATGACTACTTTAGTATAGTTATTTGTTAGTTATTGTTGTTTTATTTAGGGCTTGACATTTGTTTTAATTCGACACTTTATTTATGTTTGGCGTATTGCTTCAGATTTATTATGTTTGGGAATTAGGTTAAAGCGTGCATGGGTTTGCACGTGGGGTTAGCTTAGTTTAGTTTTAGGATACACGCTTGTTGGCGTGTGGGTAGTTTAGTCTTTTTATAATTTGTGAGTTAGGGTTTTGGTTAAAACCTCCTTATAAAAGGCTAACTTTGGCTCAGTTTTAGAACAACTCATCTTTCAATAAAAATATAATATTTTCATAAGCTTTGTGAAACCCTCAACTTGTTCTTTCTGGTTTTGGCTTATCAAAAGTTTGCTAACCCTTTGTGGCGGTCCCATTAGCACTCTAGGTTTTTATCGCTTGTTCTTCAAAGGTTTAGAGTTTCAATCGAACTGTCTTGGCTTTCTTAGGAACGATCTCAGTCTCGTGAGAGTTTGCTTGGCTTGTTCCATGCAGGTTTTCATCAGTTGGTATTAAAGCAAAGGTTCCATGGTCAGTTCACACATCTGTTCATTTTTTTTTCTCATTTTTTACTTTATCGTGTGTGCATTTATTTTTCTATTCTGCGTTTTGTCTATTTCATGCGATTTCCTTATTTTTGTTTCATTACCTTCTGCGTTTTGTGTGTTGTTTTTTCCTATCTGTGTTTGTGCGTTTGTTCTTTTGTTTTTCCTGTATGTGTTTGTGCGTTTTTCCTTTTTCCTTTTTGCGTTTTATGTTTTTTTTTTCATGTTTGTGTTTGTCTAACCTGCGTTTGTTTGTTTTTTTCAATCTCGTTTATAACTGTTCGTTGTTGCGTAACCTAGGGTTCTAAAGCCTTATGACTCCTTGTGGCAGTAGGTAAACTTGGTGAGGAAATTTGGAATCAATCAAAAATAGGTCAATTCCAGTACACCAAACGTCTTAGAAGGTCAAAGGGACGCGATTTAAAAATAAAGAATACAAAACTTTAAATTTTTGACTACGTGTAAATTTTTTTCCTAGTGTTCGCATTGTCCAGACGAGGTGATTGAGGTAATTTAACTGTGCGTATTTAAAAATTGCAAATTTTGAGTGTAATTTGTTGCCTACTATCCTATTTGGCGCAATCAATAGTGTGCGTGTTTTCTTTCTTCCGTGCGCACTTAACTAGCTTTCTTTATTAAGTCTCGTTACGCGTCATCGTCATATTTTTTCTGCTTGTGTTTACCTATCTCTTGTACTTGCGATTGAGATGAACAGTGCCATTGGAATAAAATTATGGTTTCGATCATACTAGGCTCAAATCATTTGAGAACTCATCCGAGGGCAAAAGAGGTAAAAGGCAAGTATGGGTGAGCTTAATTTTAGGTAAAAACCATTTGAGTGACAAACACGAGAGAACTGTGAGGATTTTCAGCTTTATTTATTTTTATTACTAACGTTTTTGTTGCAAAAAAAAGAAGCAAACACATAAGAGAAAAAAAGAAAAATTATTAAGCATGTCCAGAGAAGCCGCAGCTCCGAGTCAAAGTGCCTACTCTCCACATGAGTCCAAATTGAGAGATGTGGTGAATACTGATGGGTTTCTACTATAGTCCCAATATCATTCAAGCAATGAAAATAATGTGAATACAATAAAGAAGTATGGCAGAATCATACTTACAATGAACGTATTTGCGATGTGAAGAACACAAAAATTTCTTACTCCCTTGAAGCTCTCGGCAATGCCTCCATTTTGTGCTCCTTTGATTTCGGTCAACCTCCATGAAAATGATCTTCAAGCTCCAAGCTTTGTGAATGGATTCCATGCTCAAGAGTGGGTTTCCCTATCACCTTTGTTTGACCCATTTGGTGTGCTAGCACTTGGAAATTTTACCACAAAATTCCCCTTGGTCTTCTTGATGCTCTCGGCATTGAAGGAAAAAGAGAGGAAATGGCACCTTGTGCCGTGAGATGAGGGAGAGAGTGAGAAGAGTTGCGTTGGTTTGTTTCTCAAAACAATTACCAAGTCTCACAAAGTCAAAACCCTTTTTTGGTATATGCTTTCCAAAAGCAATTTGGAGGGAAAAAAGCATTAATTGCTCTCAACCACCTCCATCACCAAAAAGGTGACATGACACACATCACAAAAAGTGGATGTGACATGTGAGTGACTTGCGATGTGATTTGTGGCCGCACTTGATTCAAAATCGGAGTGGCCTCGCAATCACATCCCGGGCTCGGGTTCGTTAATTCTGAATTAACGAATTTTTCGTTGCGACGTAATTAAATCAAATTTAATTAAATAATTATGCCTAGTAAAATTACTATTCACATCGCTTGCGAATTAATTCTAAATTAACTCGTTTGCCCGAATTAAAATCCAATTTTAATTCCGGGTCGAAATCTAATTTCGTATAATATATCAAATATATTATTTTATCGATTAATTCCAAATTAATCGTTCTCTCTCTCTTTAAATAATATTTTATCCCAGATAAAATTTCTCCGTAATTAATCCTAGATTAATTTTCTCTCTCTTATAATTAATCCCAGATTAATTATGTGGGAGTCATACGTCATCGGTGAATCTTCGGGAAGCGACCTATGAGATCCCCAGATATGTTGGCAGTAAATCTGGTCGTCGGACTATCCGAACACGTACGTACCTAGTACTACGTTTTTACCGATTTACAAGACATGGTTGGCTTCTAGCAAAGCACCGTGCCTACCCAATTCTCCAGAAATATTCTTAAAGGAATATGTAATCTATATCAGGCGTAGTATACATAGTATTGCGTATTGCGATCCAGTATCGGATGTCACGTGCTAGGCCTGAGGCTGGAATTGTGTCTGCCCCGTACGAAGCACATGTCGGATCTCTGGTAACTAGTCTCTATAATCGGATAACTATGACCTTGTCATATTATCCCAATAGCTGCAGCATATAAGAGCACAAGTTCCGTATCCTACGTGATCATCATCTCCACTATGACTGGAGTGATACTTCCATCTTGACATCACACCCAATACACTATGATTCTCAATATACCCAGAAGAGGCGTACACAGAACCTGTTAAAGCCCTGGACGACCAAAACCAAAGTATATTGATTGTCGCAAGTATTAGCGGTGCAAGTCTCAGGTTAAGACCAAATACACCTACCCTGATTCAGACTCCTATAGACACACAGTCATACTACCAATGGGATTCCGAGGGGTCTATCTAGAGCGAAGCTGTTCCCGTACCATCGGTAAACACAACCTCCTATTACACTTGCATGAGTATCCAATACCCAAATATATGAGAACTATGACGTTATTCTCTCATACACGCACAAGTGCAATACTAGTCTATTCCGCATTATCGATGTCCAATCTCGATAATACTCCTACTAGGGATGTTTTAATGATTAAACCTTCATGGATTGATACTGTCTCATATCTTATCAATCCGGAACTAATCATATGGATTTTTATCATTTATATATCCCGGTAATCTAATTACAAATGATAAAAGAGCAATTTCCTTTGTCACATAGTTAATTTGTACAACAACACCATGTCCTGTACAAATAGTGATGCTATGGGTCATAATTGTCCAACAATCTCCCACTTGGCCTATATCCAATCACTCAAATGTCCTACACTTGAACTATATACGGTTCACTCAAACTTTTGCTGAGAAAAAGCTTTCATCAGCGGATTTGCAATGTTATCATCTGATGCGATTTATTCGATCATCACATCGCCACGATGTATGATCCGAATGAATAAGATGAATAGTTGAAGTATATACTTGGATCGTTGATGAGACCATTAATTCTTTAGCCTGTGCTGTAGCCTAGCTCAGCTGCTAACAGAACTACACCTAATCTTATTAGGATTATTAAGATCCAAATGGATTCTATTGCTGCCTCAGCTGCAACAATATTCCGCTTTTGTTGTTTATTCGGCAACAATATCTTGCTTGGAATATTTCCAACTCACTATTCCGTTATTCAAACTATATAGTACCTTTTATTACGACTTATAGTCGTTTTATCGGTTAGGAAACTTGCAACAGTGAACCCAGTCACTTCAAGTTCTCATTCTCCATAGTATAAGACAACATCCTTAGTTCATCTAAGATACTTAAGGATGTTCTTAACATCAATCCAGTGACTATCACTTGGATTGGCCTGATTGTGACTCCATATGCTCAAAGCATATGAGACACCAGGGCGCATACATCTTTCAATGTACGAGTTCTCAGAAAGTGCCAACAACCTTTAGATCTATCCCAGTAGATCCTTATTCCTAGAATAAAGGTTGTCTCTCCCAAGAATTCTATGGAGAATTTTTCATGAAAGCAAAGCTTTCACCGATTGTATTATGGGAATGTCATTTCCAAGAAATGATATATCATCATTATTTAGGACAATCACTGTCAGTGCGCTCCCACTAACCTCCTTATATACACAAGAATTATTTTGTTTTGAATTAAATCATATACCATTATGATTACATCAAAACTACAGTTCCAAGAACGCAATGCTTGCTTCAATCCATAAATGGATCGAATTTAACTTCAAACCTTGTTTGCTTGTTTTGGTACGAAAAAATCGTCAGGATATTGTGAACATCCTCCAAAAGGTTTCCGTTTAAGGAAAGTGATTTTGACGTTCAGCTGCCATATATCATAAATGAAACATGCAGCATCAGCATGCATTATCCAAATGGATTTAACCATGGCAACAAGTAAAAGGTTTTGTCGTAATCGACACAATGTTGATAAAGATACCTTTTTGCTACAAGCCTAGCTTTGTACGTTGGTATGTTGCCATCCATGTATGTCTTCCTTGAAGACTCATATAGTACCAATAGGCACAATGCCTTCCGGTACATCAACCAGTGTCCAAACTTGGTTGGTATACATGGAATCCATTTCGGACTTCATGGCACTTTGCCATAATTGGGAGTCGATACCTTGTATCACTTCCTCATACGTAGTCGGTTTGTCTTCCTCAATAAGATTGACATCCTCATGAGGTGAGATCAGAAACCCATACCTCCCAGGTTTTTTTCTGACTATCTCCGACTTACGCGGTTCTTGTGTATTCGAAGATATTGGTATAGTTTCATCCCTGATGAATTGTTTGTGTTCCATTATGGTTCGGTGCCTGGAACAGTAGTACTCCGATTTTCATCGAGTTTACTTTCCTCCCACTTACCACTGCATATAGGTATTCCTCTTAGGAAAACCGCATGGCGAGCAACAATTAAATTGTTCTCTTGTGAGTTGTATAAGTACTATACTTTGGTTTCCCTAGGATAACCTACAATTTAGTCACTTATCCGATTTGGGGTTCTAGTTTGGTATCATCCAAACATATGCCTAGCATTCCCAAATCTTCAGGAATGAGAAAACCCTGTTTCTTTCATGTTCATATCTAATATGAAGTCTGTCAAACAGATTTTCATGGAGCCTTATTCAAAATAAGTTTTGCATTGTTTAATGCATATCCTTAGAAGGAAAATGGTAGCTCAGAGAGACTCATGATTAACCTTACTATGTCCAACAAGGTTCGGTTTCTCCGTTCGGACACACCGCTCAATTGAGGTGTTTCGGGAGGAGTCCATCATGAAAGAATACTATACTCTTTCAAGTAATTGAGAAACTTGTTGCTTAAGTATTTTCCATCATGGTCTAACCGTGACGGTTTAATACTTTAGCCGATCTGTTTGTCTACTTCGTGTCGAAACTCTTTGAATTTACCAAAAGATTCCGATTCGTGTTTCAAAAGAAACACATAACCATAACGCGATGTCACATCCGTAAAGGTTACGAAGTGTTCATATCCACCTCTAGCCTAGCTAGACATGGGCCCACTTTTGTCACTATGAACGAGGGCTAACAGATCGGTGGCACTTACATTTTTACCAAGTAAAAGTGTTTTAGACACCTTACCTAGTAAACTAGATTCGTAGACATCATTTGAATAGGATCAAATCCGTCCTATTATCCACTCTTCAAAAGTGTGGATATATGAGTCTTGTTTATTGTGTCATAGACAACAATGCCACAAATAAGTCTCATCTGATTAATTCAGTTTGAGCTATTTGTTTGTCATGTCATACGTTTGAGATTCATTTATATTCTAAATATAAATACTGTTATTCACATATAATGTGCTTATCTCAATATCATCTTTATAAAATGAAACACTTTAGTGTTCTAGAATATAAAGGTATACCCGCAACGAGTTATACTCTGATATAGAGATAATGTTTCTAGTCAAACTAGTTACATTATAACAGTTTCCTAATTTAAGTACATACCCAAAGGGTAGTTCCTAAACTTATATTTCTACGTTAAAACAGCGACTCTCGTCCCGTTTCCATTTCGCAGGTCAATCTCAACTGAAGTCAGTATCCTACTAGTCAGCAGATTCCGCACATCAGTACATATTTTATGTACTTCATCTAGTATCAAAAATCTAATTTTGAAACTAATAGCGAACATGTTTATGACAAACATACTTGAAGCCGGAGCCTTGCCCCTCTTCACTTCCTTCATGTCTGCCTTGTCCATACGGCAGTCACGCTTCCAGTGACCCCGTTTGCCACAGTTTAGGCAGACATCTTGGGATATGTCATTTGTCTTCCAAGAAGATTGTGATGATTTTGCCTTTGCCCGTTTTGTAGAAACTCTGGCTTTGCCTCATAGAGCATAGCCATCAACTCTCCAAGAGTTTACTCTTGGTTCACAATGAACCTGCCCCAGCTTTCGGGTAGAGACTATAAGATCAAATATTTGGTAGTCTCAGCCACATAGGTATAGCCCAGCTAACCTTGCTGATCGATGTCAGCAATCATCTGCGACACCTAGTGCTCGACAGATGTACCCTCTGCCATACGTGAGCTAAAGAGCTTCTTTTGCAATTTGTACTTCTAAGATTTAAGAATAAATCTATGAAGATCTTTAATTTCATCATCATGGTACAATGATCTAATCCTTAATTCTGACGACGGAATTAAAGTGTCATTGCATCTAGCATAAAGGATTGAGCACTAAAGTTATCATCACCATGAGTCATCCAAAACTCATGCTCCACTATTTGCTCAACTCCGGGCTCAGGCCCAAGAGGTTTCTCTATCAAATAGAGTAACTTCTTAGTTCCCAGGACTATCCTGAGGTTTTATTCCCAATTTGAAAATTAAAGCTGTTTAATAACATTTTTACCCAGGTTTATGTTTTAAACACTAATCTTTTAGTTATCTTGATTACTATAGTCCAACTATCCAATCAACGATTTTAGGTACTATTAAATATAATGATTACTATAGTCTAACTATATAATCAACTATAATTTGATTGGTTAAATTCAAATATATTGATTACTATAATCCATTTATATAATCAACTATAATTTAAAGTAGTTTGAATACAGTCCAACTGTTTATTTAAAACAACGATTAAATATTAGTCCAACTAATATATTTATGTATTGACGAAAAATTGAAATGAGCGTGTATTGGCAAGTATCTAAACGAAATTGCAAATTTAATACTTGCCTCCCACTATTTTTCGACGAGCCTCTAACCTTCTGTTGAGTACTCGGGAAACCTTGTTTCCTAGTGGGCTAGGATCCCGTTAAATAACACACAACCTTGACTTTGGCCAACAAGTTGTATGATATTTAACTAGGTAGATCTCTAAAATCAATTGGATCTCATCCAATTCCTAGATCCAGTAGGTGGACATCCAAATCCGAAACACATATCTAATATATGCCAATATATCCGATATATTTTCCTAACCTTTTTCCTCCGAATCAATTAAGCCTTGGCTTTGGCACAACAAACTTAATGATTCCAGTTAAGCGGGACCCATTGACATTGGAAAGCTTCGTAATCGATGTCGATGGACAAGAAGTGATATTGACTTTGGCCAACAAATCACAACTTGGATAAGACATGCGATATGGAACAAAGCCTTAATGATTCAAACACATCCGCGATGGACAAAGGTCTTGACTTTGGCCAACAAACCAGTGCAAATCTTGGATCTTGAGAATGAATCATTCAATGGAAGGAAAAACGCTTAATATATATTGAGGGTTTTTCGCGTAATTGGCAACCAATTAATTATCTTTGTTAAGGTCTCATCATACACCCTTAAACATGCATTCTAAAAAAACATAATAAGGCGCGTAAATAAAATAATAATGATATGCAGATGGATATTTAAAACAAGTTGTTCCTAGAACAAATCTCTCTATTTCCTCTCTCCCGCTAGCACAAATCTTACTTCTACCCAATTACATAACACTTCTAAAGAAACCTCATTTACATTGAGGGGAATAGGTGAGAAGAGAAATACAAAGAATCAAGAGGTAATAGGCTGGACACGCAGGTCCAATTTAATAAATTCTAAATTTATTACAACAATTTCCAAAATTGCCCTCACCCATCTAATATCCATTTGATATACATTATTCATACATCACATCCATGTATTCACACAAAGCATGTTATCAATCAATCTAATCCAATTAATTAATTTGAAATTAATGACCATCCAATGTTCAAACAACGATTTGATTTGCGCAAGTCTGACTCGTTTTAAGAATAAGTACTCAAAGTACGAATTCTTGAATTATATTAAACTACAATATTAAATTCAATTTAATTTGTATTCAATACTAATTCAATATTTAATTTCAAATTAAATAATTACACTTTTTAATGAGCCTTTTGCGACTTAGATTCTAAATCTAATCATTACGGGTCTCAAAGCCCAATTAACTCCAATGTCAATTTAATTAAAGTCCAATGGGCTTTCAATTAATTTATAAGGCATGGACTTTGGCAACCAAAGCCCAATAAGGAATCACCATTTGCCAAAAATCAATTTCGGCCCATTAGGCCCAATTAAAATTTTAAAGGTCTATTATATTATATTTGGACTTTATGGAAATGGTTTTAGGCCCAATTGGATCCAACCAATTAACCTAAACCAAACTTGGCCCAACCAAGCCCATTAAGCCCAAATACAACTTTAAAAGCCCAATTCCAAATTTAGCCCAACTAATTAAATTTCAATATTCCCAATATCATAATTTAATTAATTCAAGTGTATTAGCCATAATTAATTAGTCAAATTAACATTTTCAAAATACCAATTTACTTAATTAATCATGCTTATCATCATCAACACATGTCCAACATTATTGAATCAAAAAATCAATTCATTTCCATGCTTCTAAGTCACGACATTTGGGGATTTTTTTGTCCAATTCCAATTTCAATCCAATTGAATCTCAAATCAACATTTCCCAAGTCTTTCAAACTCATCCAATGATTCAAAAAACAAAAATCACCATGACATTAGGGTACTCAAACTTTCGGCCAAGCCTATTATTTGGGGAAAAATTGATCCAATTCAATTTTCATTAAATTGATCATGCATAACACTATGTTATCATCATTCAAGCATATTCAAACAATCAATTTCATCAAATCATGCTCAAATCAATTTTACCCTAAATCAATTTCATGCTTAATCAAGGCTCTGATACCATTGATGGGTTTCTACTATAGTCCCAAGATCATTCAAGTAATGAAAATAATGTGAATACAATAAAGAAGTATGGCAGAATCATACTTACAATGAACAGATTTGCGATGCGAAGAACATAAAAATTTCTTGCTCCCTTGAAGCTCTCGGCAATGCCTATATTTTGTGCTCCTTTGATTTAGGTCAACCTCCATGGAAATGATCTTCAAGCTCCAAGCTTTGTGAATGGATTTCATGCTCAATAGTGGGTTTCCATATCACCTTTGTTTGACCCATTTGGTGTGCTAGCACTTGGAAATTTTTCCATAAAATTTCCCTTGGTTTTCTTGATGCTCTCGGCATTGAAGGAAAAAGAGAGGAAATGACACCTTGTGCCGTGAGATGAGGGAGAGAGTGAGAAGAGTTGCGTTGGTTTGTTTCTCAAAACAATTACCAAGTCTCACAAAGTCAAAACCCTTTTTTGGTATATGCTTTCCAAAAGCAATTTGGAGGGAAAAGAGCATTAATTGCTCTCAACCACCTCCATCACCAAAAAGGTGACATGACACACATCACAAAAAGTGGATGTGACATGTGAGTGATTTGCGATGTGATTTGTGACCGCACTTGATTCAAAATCGGAGTGGCCTCGCAATCACATCCTGGGCTCGGGTTCGTTAATTCCGAATTAACGAATTTTCCATTGCGACGTAATTAAATCAAATTTAATTAAATAATTATGCCTAGCAAAATTACTATTCATATCGCTTACGAATTAATTCTAAATTAACTCGTTTGCCCGAATTAAAATCCAATTTTAATTCCGCGTCGAAATCTAATTTCGTATAATATATCGAATATATTATTTTATCGATTAATTCCAAATTAATCGTTCTCTCTCTCTTTAAATAATATTTTATCCCAGATAAAATTTCTCCATAATTAATCCTAGTTAAATTTACTCTCTCTTATAATTAATCCCAGATTAATTATGTGCGAGTCATACGTCATCGGTGAATCTTCGGGAAGCGACCCATGAGATCCCCGGATATATTGGCAGTAAATCTGGTCGTCGGACTATCCGAACACGTACGTACCTATTACTACGTTTTTACCGATTTACAAGACATGGTTGGCTTCTAGAAAAGCACCGTGCCTACCCAATTCTCCAGAAATATTCTTAAAAGAATACGTAATCTATATCAGGCGTAGTATACATAGTATTGCGTATTACGATCCAGTATCGGATGTCACGTGCTAGGCCTGAGGCTGGAATTGTGTCTGCCCCGTACGAAGCACATGTCGGATCTCTGGTAACTAGTCTTTATAATCGGATAACTATGACCTTGTCATATTATCCCGATAGCTGCAGCATATAAGAGCACCAGTTCCGTATCCTACGTGATCATCATCTCCACTATGACTGGAGTGATACTTCCATCTTGACATCACACCCAATTAACTACGATTCTCAATATACCCAGAAGAGGCGTACACAGAACCTATTAAAGCCCTGGACGACCAAAACCAAAGTATATTTATTGTCGCAAGTATTAGCGGTGCAAGTCTCAGGTTAAGACCAAATACACCTACCTTGATTCGGACTCCCATAGACACACAGTCATACTACCAATGGGATTCCGATGGGTCTATCCAGAGCGAAGCTGTTCCCGTACCATCGGTAAACACAACCTCCTATTACATTTGCATGAGTATCCAATACCCAAATATATGAGAACTATACCGTTATGCTCCCATAACACGCACAAATGCAATACTAGTCTATTCCTCATTATCGATGTCCAATCTCGATAATTCTCTGACTAGGGATGTTTTAATGATTAAACCTTCATGGATTGATACTGTCTCATATCTTATCAATCTGGAACTAATCATATGGACTTTTATCATTTATATATCCAGGTAATCTAATTACAAATGATAGAAGAGCAATTTCCTTTGTCACATAGTTAATTTGTACAACAACACCTTGTTCTGTACAAATAGTGATGATATGGGTCATAATTGTCCAACAAGTACTGTGAAAACGCTTCAGCAAGAATTTGCTCGGGTATTAGAGTCGATGAGGGATGTTCGAGATGAAGTGCAGGCGATGAAACAAATGACACTCAGTAAAGTAGACCACCACGACCAACTAGAGCTAATGAGGCTAGGCTTGTTCCCCATAGACCTAGTGGGTGACGGATTTACCCCTGGATGAGATGGAGGCTGAGAATGAATTTGATTATGATGAGGAGTTTGACAGAGTGTCAGAGGTGGAAGCAGGTAGATTTCGGCCTAGAAGAGTTATGAATGAAAGGATGTCCAGGAAGAGTCATGAGGATGAGGAAAATGGTGACTTGGGAAAAATTAAGATGGCTATTCCTTCTTTCTGAGGCAAGAGCGATCCTGAAGCTTTCCTAGAGTGGGAATGTAAGATAGAGCTTATTTTTACTACCATAACTATTCAGAGCTGAAGAAGATAAAGTTGGCGGTTATTGAATTTACAGATTATGAACTTGCTTGGTGGGACCAAATGATGACAAACATTAGGAGGAATAGGGAGCGCTTGATCACTACATGGGCAGAATTGAAAATGGTTATGAGAAAGCAGTTTCTACCTAGCCACTACTACCAAGATTTGTACCATAAGCTTTAGAATCTTACACAAGGGTTTCAGAGTGTAGAAGACTACCATAAAGAGATGTAAATTTCCACTATCCGAGCTAATGTAAAGGAAGATCGAGAGGCCACTATGACACGATTTATGAGTGGCCTAAATAGGGATATTGCAAATGTAGTGGAATTGTAGCATTATATGGAGTTAGAGGACATGGTGCACATGGAAATGAAAGTAGAGCGCCAATTGAAGCGAAAAATTATATTAAAGAGCAAATCGGGGTCTAAACAACACATGGAAGCAAAAAGATGGAGATAATAATAGGGATGACAATACATCTAGGTTTAGATCAATGGCCCCAAAATCAATGGAAGATTTCACACCAAGCTTAAGCCAAAAAATGACACACCACCCAGTAAAAGCCGTGACCTTAAATGTTTCAAGTGTTTAGGGAATGGTCATATAGATTCACAGTGCCATAATAAAAGGACTGTGTATATAGGGTGATGGTGAGGTGATTTCAGATGGTGAGGATGTTGTAGAGGAGACGCCCGAGTTGGTAGACGCTACTGATGAAGAAGAGGTTGAGTATGCATTCATGGGGGAGTCCCTTTGTGACCCAACGTGCTTTGAGTACCCATGCCAAGGTTGATGATGAAATGGTTCCACAACGGGAGAACATATTCCATACTAGATTCCTAGTCAAGAACAAGGTATGCATCTGTTAGACAATTATGACCCATAGCATCACTATTTGTAAAAGACATAGTGTTTTTGTACAAATTAACTTTGTGACAAAGGAAATTACTCTTTTATCATTTTGTAATTGGATTACTTGGATATATAAATGATAAAAGTCCATATGATTAGTACCAGATTAATAAGATATGAGACAATATTAATCCACGAAAGGTTTAATCATTAAATATCCCTAGTTGTAGTATTATCGAGACAGGACATCGATAATGCGGAATAGACTAGTATTACACTTGTGCGCGTTATGGAAGCTTAACTGTATAGTTCTCATATATTTAAGTATTGAATACTTATGCAAGTGTGATATGAGGTTCTGTTAGCCGTTGGACCGGGAACAGCTTCACTCTGGATAGACCCCTCGGAATCTCATTGGTAGTATGACTATGTGTCTATAGGAATCCAAATCAGGGTAGATGTATGTGGTCTTAACCTGAGACTTGAATCGCTAATACTTGCGACAATCAGTATACTTTGGTTTTGGTCGTTCGAAGCTTTAACATGTTCTGTGTACGCCTCTTCTGGGTATACTGAGAATCGTAGTGTATTGGGTGTGATGTCAAGATGGAAGTATCACTTCAGTCATATGAAGATGATGATCATGCAAGGATACAAAACTACTACTCTTAAATGCTGCAGCTATCGGGATAGTATGACTAGGTCATTATTATCGGATTACATAGATTAGTTGCTAGTGATCCGATATATGCTTCATACGGGGAAGACATAATTCCAGCCCTAGGCCTAGCATGTGACATCTGATACTGGATCGTATTACGCAATACATTGTATACTACGCATGATACAGATTATATATATTCCATGTTGAATATATTTTGGAGAATTGGGTAGAAACAGTGCTTTGCTAGAAGCCAACCATGTCTTGTAAATCGGTAAGAACGTGGTACGGGGTACGCACGTGTTCGGATAGTCTGATGACCGTATTTACTACCAATATATCCAGGGATCTTTTGGGTCGCTTTCCAAAGATTCACCGATGACATTTGACTCGAACAGAATTAATCTGGGATTAATTATGAGAGAGAAAATTAATCTGGAATTAATTACGGTAAGAATTAATCTGAGATTAATTATGAGAGAAAGAATTAATCTGGGATTAATTTCATCAAGAATTAATCTGGGATTAATTCGTACAAAAGAGAGAACGCGATTAATTTGGAATTAATCGGCAAAGTAAATTTAATAGTTAAATTGGATTTTACTATTTAATTTATTTAATTGGGCTAAAATAATATATCGGATGTATTAATTGAAATTGGATTTCAATACGGAATTAAAATTAGATTTTAATTCAAGCAAACGAATTAATTTGGAATTAATTAGTAAGCGACTTTCGTAATAATTTTGCTAGGCATTATTATTTAATTAAATTGGATTTAATTACTTCTCGACGGAAAATTCGTTTAGTCGGATTAAACAAACCCGGCCCAAAGTGTGTTGTGTAAGCCAACTCAAATTTGGAATTTGAAAGTGGTGGGACCCACTTGACTTACATCAATTGTTTGACAAGTTGATGTGAGTAGTTGGCATCATTTAATGCCAAGCATTTATCAACACACAAACTAAGTTTTAGAAACTAATTGGTTTTGGAAACAAGTTTTAGAAACTACTATTCCTCTCTCTTCTCCCTCCAAAAACCATGACCTTGCCTCTCTTCATTGGAATTTTTGTTACAAAAATTCAAGCAAGCTAGCACTTGGGAGTTAAATTAAGGTGATAGGGAAACTCACCCTTGAGTTTGGAACTCAAAAGGAGGGCTTGGAGCTTCTACATCCAACAAAAAGTTTTGAACTTCAACCGATCAATGTGAGTTTTTCCGCAACTTATCTTGTAATATTCACACATGAATCATTGTTTAGGATCCTTGGCAAGTCTTAGAGACACTAACAATGGTATCAGAGCCATATCTAAGCATGATTTTAAATTCTAGGGTTCTAAACTTTAATTTGGGGATTTTATGCTTGGAGTGTGAAAATTCTAAATTGGTTGTTTGGTTGTGTTTGGATGATGATGAATTGGATTTGTGCATCATTGGATTTGTTAAAAATTGATTAGATTAATTTTTCCTAAATTCACTACCATGGCCGAATTGAACCTTAGTACCTCTCATGGTGATTTTTTGAAATTAGACCATTGGATGAGTTTAAAGCATGAAATGAATGTTAATGGTTGGTTTAATTGGATTGAAATCAAAATTGAATGTTGTTTCATGTTATTGCCGTGGGATGTAGCATGTTGGAATGAGTTGATTTTGCTTCAATTTGTGTTGGACATGGATTGGATAATAGAGCATGATTAATTAGATTAATTAGTGTTTTGGAAACATTGGATTAATTGATTAATTATGTTAATTACACTTTAAATTGAATTAATGTGTTTTTGGAATATTATGTTAATTTAATTTGTTATATTTGGGCTAATGGACTTGGTTGGGCCAAGTTTGGTTTTGGACAATTGGGTTGGATCCAATTGAGCCTAAAACCATTTCCATAAAGTCCAAATATTACTATTGGGCCTTTAAAAATTTAATTGGGCCTAAATTGATTTTTGGCATAGGGTGATTCCTAATTGGGCCTTGGCATTTTGGGTTTGATCCATTATGGACAAAGCCCATGCCTAAAGAATTAATTTAAAGCCCATTGGACTTTAATTGAATAGTATTGGATGATAATTGGGCCTTTGAGACCCATTTAGATTGGATTTGGAATCCAAGTCTAAAAGGCACTATTAAAAGAGTAATTGTTTAATTTGGAATTAAACACAAATTAGTATTGGTTACAATTTGAATTAGATTTAAAATTGTAGTTCGATATAATTCAAGAATATGTACTTCGAGTATTTATTCTTAAACGAGTTAGACTCGCGCAAATCAAATCGTTGTATGAACATTGGATGGTCATTAATCAAAGATTAATTAATTGGATTAGATTGATTGACATCATGCTTTGTGTGAATACTTGGATTTATTTGTATGAATAATGTATATCAAATGGATATTAGATGGGTGTGGGTAATTTTAGAAATTATTGTAAGTATGGTACTTATTTATTAAATTGGACCTGCGAGTCCAGCCTTTCACCTCCTTATCTCATTGTATTTCTATTCTCACCAATTCCCCTCAATGCAAATGAGGTTTCTTTATGTGTTATGTAATTGGGTAGAAGTATGTAAAGTGCTAGCGGGAGAGAGGAAATAGAGAGATTTTTTCTAGGAACAAATTGTTATATATCCATCCGCATATCATTATTATTTTAATAGCGCCTTATTATGCTTTTAACATGCATGTTTAAGGGTGTATGATGAGACCTAATCAAAGATAATAATTTTGTTGCCAATTTATGCGAAAAACCCTCACTTTAATATTAAGTGTTTTCCTTCCATTGAGTGGTTCTTTCTCAAGATCCAAGATTGGAAATTGTTTGTTGTCCAAAGTCAAGATCATTGTCCATCAAGGATGTGTTTGAACCACAAAAGCTTTGTTATATATCGCATGTCTTGGGCAGTTGTGACTTGTTGGCCAAAGTCAAGGTCACTTATGTACATCGACGTGGATTACGAAGCTTTCCCACTGTCAATGGGTCGCGCTTAACTGGAATCATTAAGCTTGTTGAGCCAAAGCCAAGGCTTAGTTGATTCAGAGGAAAATGTTAGGAAATATATATTGGATATATATCTTGGACTTGGAGGTCCACCTACTGGATCTAGAAATTGGATGAGATCCAATTGATCTTAGAGATCTACCTAGTTAAGTTTCATACAGCTTGTTGGCCAAAGTCAAGGTTGTGTGTTATTTAACGGGATCCTAGCCCGAGTACTCCACAGAGGGTTAGAGGCTCGTCGAAAAATAGTGGGAGGCCAGTATTAAATTTGTAATTTTGTTTAATACTTGCTTACACACGCTCTTTTATTTTATTTATCGTTGTTATAAATATATTAGTTGGACTAATATTGATAATTGCTTTCTTTGAACAGTTAGACTGTACAAGACACTACTCCATTTGTAGTTGGTTATATAGTTAGACTATAGTAACCATTACATTTTGAGTGTACCCGATATCGTTGATTGAATAGTTGGACTATTGCAATCGAGATGGCTGGAAAGATTAGCGTTAGGGACATCATCATGTGCGATAATGTCTTTAACAGCTCCAATTTTCCAGATTGGGAGATGAATCTCAGGATAGTCCTAGGAGCCGAGAAGTTACTCTATGTCATAGAGAAACCTCTCGGGCTTGAGCCCGGAGTTGAGCAAATAGTAGAGCATGAGCTTTGGAAGACTCATCGTGATAATAACTTTAGTGCTCAATATGTCATGCTTGCCACAATGACTCCTCAGTTTCATCGCCAAAACAAAGGATTGGATCTTTATAGTATGATGTTGAAATTGAAGGATCTTCACAGATCAAACCTTAGATCTCAGAAGTACGAATTATAAAAGAAGTTCTTTCGCTCGCGTATGTCAGAGGGTACATCTGTCGAGCACTATGTGTCGCAGATGATTGCTGTGATCGAATAGCTAGGTCAGCTGGGCATAACCTTCGAGGCCGAGACTTCCATAGATTTGATATTACAGTCTCTGCCTGACTGTGGGGGCGGGTTCATCATGAACTATAACATGATGAACCAATAAAAGACTCTTGGAGAGTTGATGGCGATGCTGAAAGAAGCAGAGCCAGAGCTTCTAAAGGGCAAGAAGCCCGAGCCATACCTTACTTCGACGTCCCAGAAGGCTAAGGCTTGGCCGAAGGCTTCTAGGGGTGTGAAGAAAAGGAAGAAAAAGGGCAGGGTCAAATCATCAAAGTGTTCTGAGAAGACTAAGGACATATCCCAAGACATCTGCCTACATTGTAGCAAATGGGGCCACTGGAAGCGTGACTACCGTGAGTACAAGGAAGATTTGAAGGAAGTGAAGATGGGCAAGGCTCCGGCTTCAGGTATGTTTGTTATAAACATGTCCACTACTAGTTTTAAAAATTGGATTTTATTATTCTGGATGTGGTACTCACATATGTACTGGTGTGCAGGATCTGCTGATTAGCAGGATACTGGCTTCAGGCGAGATCGACCTACGAGTCAGAAACGGGACGAGAGTCGCTGTTTTGGCCGTTGGGACCTATGTTTTGTATCTGCCCTTGGGGTTTGTAATTACATTAGGTGAGTGTTATTTCGTACCTAGTTTGACTAGGAACATCATCTCTGCATTTTTTTTAACCCGTTGCGGGTATACCTTTGTATTCCGGAACACTGGGTGTTTTGTATATAATGATGACATTTTGATATGTACAACAGATGTTAATAATGATCTTTATATTTTGAATATAAATGAATCTCAAACATATAATATGACAAACAAAAGGCTCAAATTGAGTAAAACATATGAAACTTATATGTGGCATTGTCGTCTGGGACACATTGACAAGACTCGTATATCCACACTTTCGAAGAGTGGATACTTGGACGGATTTGATCCTAATTCATATGATGTCTGTGAATCTTATTTATTAGGTAAAGTCCCTAAAACACCTTTTAGCGGTAATGGTGTACGTGCCACCGAGCTGTTAGCCCTCGATCATAGTGACGTATATGGGCCCATGTCTAGCTAGGTTAGAGGTGGTTATGAATACTTCGTAACCCTTACGAATGTTGTATCATGTTATGGTTATGTGTATCTTATGACACACAAGTCGGAAACTTTTGATAAATTCAAAGAGTTTCGACACGAAGTAGAAAAATAGACTGGCAAAAGTATTAAGTAATTGCGGTTGGACCATGGTGAACAATACTTAAGCAATGAGTTTCAAAATTACTTAAAAGAATATGTTATTCTTTCACAGTGGACTCCTCCCGGAACACCTCAATTAAACGGTGTGTCCGAATGGAGAAATCGAACTTTGTTGGACATGGTAAGGTTAATGATGAGTCCCACTAAGCTACCAATTTCCTTCAGGGGATACGCATTGAACAGTGCAATACTTATTTTGAATAAGGTTCCGACAAAGTCTGTTGGACAGACTCCATATGAAGTATGGACAAGAAAGAAACCGAGTTTCTCATTCATGAAGATTTGGGTATGCTGGGCATATATTAAACATTTGGATGGTGCCAAACTAGAACCCAAATCGGATAAGTGCCTATTTGTAATTGGTTATCCTAGGGAAACCAAAGGATATTATTTCCACAACCCATAAGAGAACAAAATATTTGTTGCTCTCCATGCGGTTTTCCTTAGAGGAATTCCTAAATGCAGTGGTAAGTAGGAGGAAAGTAGAACTCGATGAAAATCAGAGTGATATTGTTCCTGGCACCGATGCCCTCACAGAACACGAACAGTTCATCAGGGATGAGACTGTTCCACAATCTTCTAATACACGAGAACCGCGTAGGTCAGAGAGAGTCAGAAAACAACCTAAGAGGTATGAGTTTCTGATCTCACCTAATGTAGACATTAATCTTATTAAGGATAATAAACCCGCTACGTATGAGGTAGCGATACAAGATATCGAATCCTCTTTATGGCAAGGTGCCTTGAAGTTCGAAATGGATTCCATGTATACAACCAAGTTTGGACACTAGTTGATGTACCAGAAGGCATTGTGCCTATTGGTAGCAAATGAGTCTTCATGGTGAAGACATACATGGATGGAAACAAACAAACGTACAAAGCTAGGCTTGTAGCGAAAGGGTATCATCATCAATATGATGTTGATTACGATGAAATCTTTTACCCGTTGCCATGATTAAATCCATTCGGATCATGCTTGTTATTGCTGCATATTTCGACCATGAAATATGGCAGATAAACGTCAAAAACCACTTTCCTTAACGAAAACCTTTTGGAGGATGTTTATATGCAACAGGCTGATGATTTTATCGTGCTAAAACATGCAAACAAGGTTTGCAAGTTAAATCGATCCATTTAAGGATTGAAGCAAGCATTGCATTCTTGGAACCAATGTTTTGATGAGATCATAATGGTATATGGTTTCATTCAAAACAAAAATGATTCATGTGTATATAAGAAGGTTAGTGGTAGTGCACTGACATTGATTGTCCTATACGTTGATGATGTATTGCTACTTAGCATTGACATTCCTATACCAAAATCGGTGAAAGCTTGGCTTTCATTAAAATTCTCCATGAAATTCTTGGGAGATGTAACCTTTATTCTAGGAATAAGGATCTACTGGGATAGATCTAAAAGTTGTTGGCACTCTCCGAGAACTCGTACATTGACAAATATGTACGTGACCTGGTGTCTCATATGCTTTGAGCATCTGCAGTCACTATCAGGCCGATCCAGGTGATGGTCATTGGATTGATGTTGAGAACATCCTTGAGTATCTTAGACGAACTAAGGATGTTTTCTTAGTATATGGAGAAGAAGAACTTGAGGTGACTGGGTTCACCGTTATAAGTTTCCAAACCGATAAAGACGACTGTAAGTCGCATTCAGGGTACATATTTTATTTGAACAACGGAACAGTGAGATGGAAATCTTCCAAGCAAGATACTGTTGCCGATTAAACAAAAGCGAAATACATTCATGCGGCTAAGGAAGCAAAAGAAGCATTTTGGATCTACAAAATTCCTAATTGGATTAGGAGTAGTTCTGTTAGCAGCTGAGCTGGACTATAGCACAAGCAAAGGAATTACGATCTCATCAATGATCCAAGTATGTACTTCGATGGTTTCATCTGATTCGAGAGATCACACATCGTGGCGATGTGAAGATCGAAAAATCGTTTCAGATGATAACCTTGCAGATCCGCTGACGAAAGCTATATCTCAACAAAAGTTTGAGCGACCCGTATATAGTTCAAGTGTTGGACACTTGAGTGATTGGCTATAGGCCAAGTGGGAGATTGTTGGACAATTATGACCCATAGCATCATTATTTGTAAAAGACATGGTGTTTTTGTACAAATTAACTATGTGACAAAGGAAATTACTCTTTTATCATTTTGTAATTGGATTACTTGGATATATAAATGATAAAAGTCCATATGATTAGTATCGGATTAATAAGATATGAGACAGTATTAATTCACGAAAGTTTTAATCATTAAATAACCATAGTCGTAGTATTATCGAGATTGGACATCGATAATACAGAATAGACTAGTATTACACTTGTGCACATTATGGAAGCTTAACGACATAGTTCTCATATATTTAAGTATTGGATACTTATGCAAGTGTGATAGGAGGTTCTGTTAGCCGTTGGACCGTGAACAGCTTTGCTCTGGATAGACCCCTCGGAATCCCATTGGTAGTATGACTATGTGTCTTTGGGAATCCAAATCAGGGTAGGTGTATGTGGTCTTAACCTGAGACTTGCATCACTAATACTTGAGACAATCAATATACTTTGGTTCTAGTCATCCGGAGCTTTAACAGGTTCTGTGTACGCATCTTCTGGGTATACTGAGAATCGTAGTGTATTGGGTGTGATGTCAAGATGGAAGTATCACTTCAGTCATATGGAGATGATGATCACGCAGGGATATAAAACTAGTACTCTTAAATGTTGCAGCTATCGGGATAGTATGACTAGGTCATGATTATCTGATTACATAGACTAGTTGCTAGTGATCTGATATATGCTTCGTACGGAAAAGACACAATTCCAGCCCTAGCCCCAGCATATGACATCCGATACTGGATCGTATTACGCAATACATTGTATACTACACCTGATACATATTATATATATTCCATGTTGAATATATTTCTGGAGAATTGGGTAGGCACGGTGCTTTGCTAAAAGCCAACCATGTCTTGTAAATCGGTAAGAACGTGGTACGGGGTACGCACGTGTTTGGATAGTCCGATGACCGTATTTACTGCCAACATATCCAGGGATCTCTTGGGTCGCTTCCCAAAGATTCACCGATGACATTTTACTTGAACATAATTAATCTGGGATTAATTATGAGAGAGAAAATTAATCTGGGATTAATTACGGCAAGAATTAATCTTGGATTAATTATGAGACAGAAAATATTGATCCGATATATGCTTCGTACGGGGCAGACACAATTCTAGCCCTAGGCCTAGCATGTGACATCTAATACTGGATAGTATTACGAAATACATTGTATACTATGCCTGATACATATTATATATATTCCATGTTGAAAATATTTCCGGAGAATTGGGTAGGCACGATGCTTTGCTAGAAGCCAACCATGTCTTGTAAATCGGTAAGAACGTGGTACGGGGTACACACGTGTTCGGATATTCCGATGACCGTATTTACTACCAACATATCCAGTGATCTCTTGGGTTGCTTCCCAAAGATTCACCGATGATATTTGACTCGATCAGAATTAATCTGTGATTAATTATGAGAGAAAGAATTAATCTGGGATTAATTACGTCAAGAATTAATATGTGATTAATTCGTACAAAAGAGAGAACGCAATTAATTTGGAATTAATCGGCAAAGTAAATTTAATAGTTAAATTGGATTTTAATATTTAATTTATTCAATTGGGCTAAAATAATATATCGGATATATTAATTGAAATTGGATTTCAATACGGAATTAAAATTGGATTTTAATTCAAGCAAACGAATTAATTTGGAATTAATTCGTAAGCGACTTTCGTAATAATTTTGCTAGGCATTATTATTTAATTAAATTGGATTTAATTATGTCTCACGGAAAATTTGTTTAGTCGGATTAAACGAACCCGACCCAAAGTGTGTTGTGTAAGCCAACTCAAATTTGGAATTTGAAAGTGGTGGGACCCACTTGACTTACATCAATTGTTTGACAAGTTGATGTGAGTAGTTGGCATCATTTAATACCAAGCGTTTATCAACACACAAACTAAGTTTTAGAAACTAATTGGTTTTGGAAACAAGTTTTAGAAACTACTATTCCTCTCTCTTCTCCCTCCAAAAATCGTGACCTTGCCTCTCTCCATTGGAATTTTTGTTGCAAAAATTCAAGCAAGCTAGCACTTGGGAGTTAAACTAAGGTGATAGGGAAACTCACCCAAGAGTTTGGAACTCAAAAGGTGGGCTTGGAGCTTCAACATCCAACAAAAATTTTTGAACTTCAACCGATCAATGTGAGTTTTTCCGCAACTTATCTTGTAATATTCACACATGAATCATTGTTTAGGATCCTTGGCAAGTCTTAGAGACCCTAACAGCATCGTGATTATCGATGAGGGTAATTGTACTAATGTGGCTAGCATAATACTTTATGAGAAGTTGGGTTTGACTTTACTTAGACATCCTACGCATTATCGTTCTCAGTGGTTGAATAATAGTGGTGTGGTTAAAGTCAATAAGTAGGCCTTGGTTAGTTTTACAATTGGCAAGTACATGGATGAAATGTTATGTGATGTAGTCCCCATGCAAGTTAGGCATTTTTTAATGGGGCATCCTTGGTAGTTTGACAGAAGAGTGACGCATGATAGATTTCAGAACATATATTGTTTTGAGAAAGATGGAAGAAAAGTTACACCTATTCCGTTGACACCACATGAGGTTTTTGAAGACCAAATAAAGCTACAAGCTTCCACTGAAAAAACACCCAAGGAAGAGATTGAGAATGTGAGTCGAGGGGGTGAGGTTGAGAGTTCCAAGGGTTTAGGTGAGAGAAATAGAGTGATGGTAGAGTGAAAAATAATTTCTTTGCTAAAGACAGGGAAATGATGAGAGAGTATGCCAAGAATAAAGTTATGATCATTCTTTTGTATAGAGAAACACTTCTAAATTCTTATGAAAATAATCCTAACACTTTTTTGCCTAGTGTGTTTACTTTTTTATTGTATGATTATGATGATGTGTTTGCAGAGGAGATACCTCATGGCTTACCACCACTTTGAGGTATTGAACATCACATTGACTTCATCTTAGGGGCGGTCATTCCTAATAGACCAGCCTATCAAAGTAATCCCGAAGAAACTAAAGAGCTCCAAAGGCAAGTAGAGGATTTGGTGAGCAAAGGGTACGTACGGGAGAGCATGAGTCCATGCACGGTTCCAATATTATTGGTACAAAAGAAATATGGCACATGGAGAATGTACGTGGACTGTCGAGCAGTTAAAAATATCACCGTAAAATATCGGCACCATATCCCTAGATTAGATGATATGTTAGATGAATTATATGGGTCTTGTATTTTTTTTCTAAAATTGACCTTAAAAGTGGGTATCATCAGATTAGGATGTAGGAATGAGATGAATAGAAGACTGCTTTTAAAATAAAATATGGGCTATATGAGTGGCTTGTGATGCCATTTGGACTTACAAATGCCCCTACCACATTTATAAGTCTAATGAATCATGTTTTACGTGTTTTTGGGTAAATTTGTCGTTTTGTATTTTGATGATATTTTAGTCTACAGCAAGAATTTAGATGAGCATGTAGGACATGTGCAATTTGTGCTTGATGTTTTGAGAAAAAAAATGGTTGCGTGCTAATCTTAAAAAAATATAGTTTTTGCATCGAAAAAATGGTATTTATAGGGTATGCCATTAGTGCTCAAGGTATTGAGGTCGATGAGGAAAATGTTAAGGCCATTCTTGAGTGGCCTATAACTAAGAGTATCTGTGAGGTTAAGAGTTTCCATGGACTAGCTAGTTTCTATAGGAGATTTGTAAAAGCCTTTAGCACCATTACAGTACCACTCACAGAGGTGATAAATAAAAATATAGGATTTCATTGGGGGGAGGAACAAGAGAGTGTATTTATATTTCTTAAAGACTGTTTATGTTCTACGCCTATTTTAGCCTTACCTATTTTAACCAAACTTTTGAGATTGAGTGTGATGCTTCAGGTGTGGTCATTGGAGCAGTTCTTATGCAGGATCGATGTCCTATAGCTTTCTTCAGTGAGAAGCAAAATGGCGCGGCGCTGCGATACCCGACCTACGACAACGAGTTTTATGTACCAGTCAGAGCTCTGGAGACTTGGCATCATTATCTCTGGCCAAAGGATTCACATTGACCATGAATCTCTACAGAATATCAAAGGCCAAGGAAAGCTTAATAAAAGGCATGACAAATGGATGGAATTCGTGGAGACCTTCCCATATGTTATTCGATATAAGCAAGGTAAGGAGAATGTGGTTGCCGACGCATTATCACCAGGTATGCTTTACTTACGTCCTTGGGTTCTTAATTTCTTGGTTTTGAATTTATAAAGGACTTGTATGCAAATGATCATGACTTTGTTGAGATTTACAATGCATGTGAAAAGGACATATGTGATAAATTTTATAGACAAGATGATTTTTTTTATTTAAAGAGAATAAATTGTGTGTGCCTAGTTGTTACATGCGTGAGTTATTGGTATATGAAGCACATAGTGGGGGTCTTATTGGTCATTTTGGTGTTAAGAAAACATTGGACATCTTGCATGAGCATTTCTATTGGCCTAAATGAAGAAGCATGTCATGCACATTTGTGATGGGTATATTACCTATAGCATGGCAAAATCTAAAGTTCAACCACATGGGCTTTATACACCGTTACCTGTCCCCCAGAAGTCATGGATAGATATTTTCATGGACTTTATGTTAGGATTGTCTAGATTTAGGAGGAGACGAGACTCTAATTTTGTTGTAATTGATCGTTTTAGCAACATGGCACACTCTATCACTTGTCACAAATCAGATGATGCCACACATATTTCTGACCTATTTTTTTCAAGAGGTTGTTCATTTACATGGAGTGCCTCGTAGTATAGTATCAGACAGGGATGCAGAGTTTTTAAGTCACTTTTGGAAAATTTTATGGGGTAGGTTGGGAACTTTAAGTATTATGAAATGAAGCTTGTTTTCCGCCAGTAGAACTTATATGATAAGTGACATATTCAAGCGAAAGTGTAAGCCAAAGTAATGAGGTGAGCAAAAGTAACTTGAGTATGTCATTAACAAGTCTTGGCCTTAAACACGACCTAACCGAGATAAGCCAAAACACTGAGGATCATAAACTATTCAGGACCATAATTATGAGTCATAGTGAGTTTTACGATAATTGTTTTCTATCCAATGGCATACGTAGGCTTTTACGTGCCAAAACTGAAAAGCCAAAATATGGCCATGTGGTCCATTTCCCACTATGGAATTCAATTTACTTATTGAATTTTCATTTTCCATTGGGGATTACAGTATTATTTAAAGTAGTGGGAGGCACCGCTAGGTTAGAAAGCAATGACCTAGACAATGTCTAATATTATGAAAAATGACCACAACGTCTCCATATATCCTATCATGAAGATAGAATTAACACTTCTAATTTACTACATTTATATTTGATATATGTTTTCCGACTCTACTTCTGATTACATATTTTTAGAATAGTTTCTAAATTAGAGTAGGTTAGGATATAAATTTAGATTAAACTTAAAGCCATCGGGAACTGTTGTTCCAATTCTCTTGGAGAATAAATATGGTTAGTGACTTAGTTACTAAGTCATAATAAATAGACTAGATAAAATATCTGATTTTTAGAATATAAACCTATAGAGAAAATAATTTCTTATGCAGTAAGGATTGACATAAATTTGTTTATGTCTTGAGATCTCTGGCTGGCATTAAAAAACCCCATTAGATATTTATTTATCTGTTAATTGACGTTTCATAGCTTTAGAGACTCTTAGAGGTCAAGTGTCGGACATTGTTTTCTTGTCATTCATTTGCAACTGTTGCAAACATTTGTAGGCAAATAAGAAAGCTAAAGAAAATAGATGCATATAGTTATGTGTAGAGAATATCGATTCTATAGACATAATAATGAGTATTTGATACTGAATCTCCCGTCTAGTTATAAAATAATGTTGAATAATTATTTTAATATGTGATATCAGAACCTATAATAATGTTTTGTATTCCCAGGCTTTGAAGAAAAAGCGGCGAGGACGAAGAACTCCGGGGATGGAGAACAACCTCAAGAATGAGGACAAGCAACTCCTCAGGAATGAGGATGAGTAAGCCGAGAATGGCACTCCGGGAATGGAGAACAACCTCGGGAATAAGGACGAGCAACTCCTCGGGAATACCATTGTTATCATTCTCTACAAGACAGACAAGATTATTATGTACACATTTGAAATAGGTCCTTATGCCTACATAATAGTAATAACATTTGGGAGTTATTTGTCCTTGATAAATAATTGTTACACATCTGATACAAGTAGTAGTATCATTGACATAGAGATAAACATTACGAAAATATTCGGTAATATAAATAACTTAGAACTGTAGTTTATAAAATTTTGTCATTTAAGCACTAGTTGTTTATCTCTTATGGTAAAAGATAATCCGATACAATATCCATTTAATGAATATTTTATTCAAGGATTATAAATAAATTTCATTTAACCAATGATTGTATATTAAGAGTTTCACCATTTACCCCAACATGATGAAATTAACTACTAATGTTTTGAATAAAACACACATAATTTATTATTGAAAGAAAAAGAAATTACAATGAAGCTTGAAAAATAAAACACACAAGAGCTGAAACTCCACAAATTCTCAGAGAGAGAAGTATAGAGCGGGCTGAGTTTATAAGGTGTTGAGTACCTTTATTTATGGTAAATGGCTCAGTACCCTCCATGCAATTACAAATTGAAAAATTAATTTGTAAATTGCATGTGGTGAGTTGTCAATTCCCATTTTTTTATGTTTTTTTTAATAATTAAAATTACATGCAACACACTTTAGATTTTTCATCCATTTCAACCTTGAAAACTTCAGAACTAGAAAATATTTTAAAGAGAAAAGTTGTACATATTTGAGTCTTCTTTCATCTCGAACTGAAATTGCCTAAATCCGATATCAGAGTAAAACATTATGGCCAAAATACGTAAATTGTGCAAAGTTGGAATTTCCAAAATTGTACAATGTTAGAACGCCCTTTTAAGTATCTGTCCTCCAAAATCCAAATGTCATATCCATTTTTTTAGTTATGCATCCAAAGTCACCTACATAAAAAATAAAAATCACAATAAAAATATATAAAACATAAATTTAATTATTATTTCACAAATGTGCTAAATTAATAGGATTAAAGAAACTACAAGTCTAAAATGATTAATTTTTCTTTTAATAAATGTACACTTTTAGTGTTCATCACACCCCCAACCAGCTTATTACTAGTCTCTAGTAATTTATATGAAAACTTAAAAGAATAAAAATCTTATCCAAGTTAGTAATTGTTTTCTTTCTTTTTAAATTATCAAATAATTCATTGTGCCCACAATATTCTGAGGTCTTGTTGAAAAGAGAATACTATTTTTGTCCTAAAATTATATCATAATTCACATTTTTTGGCATTGATAATTTATTTATATTCAAAAATAATTTTTTTAATAATACATCTTTAACCCTTGTAATGAGCTTTGGGCCAGTGACTCACAAACTAGTTGGCTTGAGGGCACTAGGTGTTAAGATTCCCCTAAGGACTTAAATGCTCAGATCTCAAATGTCAAAAAGAAGAAGTATCTGATTTCCTTAAACTTTCTCTTTAACCCATGTAATGAGCTTTGGGCTAGTGACTCTCAGGACAATTGGCCTTAGGGCACTAAGTGTTAAAACACACCTACGTACTTAATTGCTCGAGTCAGAGAGGCTACGTAATTAAACTTATTCACACTTTTTTCTCAAGCTCTACCATCTTACACGAACAATCAATGCTTGCTGAGGCAAGATGTCCGGTTACTAAGTAAAAACTTGATTATTTTTATTATTTTATTTTCTTAACCAACTCAAGTTCTACCGTTTTATGCGAATAATCAATGTTTACCAAGATAAGATGTCCAGTTACTAAGCAAAAACTTGGTTAGATTTTTTTTATTTTCCTTTTTTTTGAAATAAAAACACAAACTTTATTATTTTTAGATGCTGCCTCCAACAAACTGGAGAACTGAATATTACAAAATTTTCACTTACAATCCACGATCATATGTTACGTGTATGTTGATAGTAAGAAGAAGTAGAGTTTAGAAGACATCATCTGGTTAGTATGGAAAAGATAAATGAATTAACAATAATACTATTTAACCAAAAAAAATTTAAAGATTAAGATTCAAGTCCACTCTACGTTTCTTGCCACGATCGTACTCTGGCCAGTCTAATTTGGAAAGAATTGGGTTGATTATTGGTTCATAGGCTAACAATTGGTCGTCTCATTCAACAGTTTTTCATACAGTAAGAACAATATCTTTTGCCAATTTCGAAATGAACTCGAGTCTTTTAACATCCTCAAGAAATACTAAAAGAAAATTGAAAATTGAAAAAATGATTTACATTAAGTAGTCTAATGGGTTTTCAGTGAATGTTCAAATTTACCCATGACACAACTGTGAATATTTCTTCCAATGTGCCCATCCCACCTGGTAAAGTAATAAAAGTGTCAGCATGATTAACCATTTTAGTGAGTCTTTCGGACATACCTTAGATAATGTTTTCTTCTCTATTTGATTTTCTTATGAGATTTTCGTTTGCTAAAGTTTTTGGGATGATTCCTAAAACTTGACTGCCTCCTCCTTCCACGGCATTTGAAACACATCTCATCAATCCAAGATTGCCACCTGATGAACACTAAAAAGTGTACATTTATTAAAAGGAAAATTAACCATTTCATACTTATAATTTCATTAATTCTCTTAATTTATCATATTTTTGAAATAATAATTAAATTTATGTTTTATATATTTTTATTGTGATTTTTATTTCTTATGTAGGTGAAATAACACTTTGGATGCATAACTAGAAAAATAGAGGTGACATTAGGATTTTGGAGACCAGAAACTTGAAAGGGCGTTCTAACAGTGTACAATTTCAGAAATTCCAACTTTGCGCAATTTTCATATTTTTGTCATAAATTTTTACTCAAATATCAGATTAAGGCGATTTCAGTTCCAGATGAAAGAAGACTCAAATATCTACAACCTTTCTCGTTATAATATTTTATAGTTTTGAGGTTTTCAAGGTCGAAATTGGTGAAGAAGCCAATGTGTGTTGCATGTAATTTTAATTATTAAAAAATAAATTAAAAAAAAAAATAAAAAATAAAAGTTAAATTATCACAATCCATCTTTAGGTGGATTGTGAAATTTTTTTATCAAATGATCAACAAAATAATAAAAAAAGTCAAAAAAAATGAAATAGAAAAAAATAAATTAGTAAAAATTTATTGTTTGTATTTGATTTGGAATGTTGTAATTAATAATTGAGTGATGAGCACTTCTACTATAAATAGAGGTGCTCACCTCTCATTTGCTTCATGTTTTTTTTTTAATTTTATCTCTTGAATAATTTGGAAGAAGTGTCTTGTGTGTTTTATTTTTCTTGTATTTTTTCTTTCAGTAATAAAATTATACAAGTTTTTATTCAAATCATGAGCAGCTAATTCTATTCTGCTGGGGTAATGGGTGAAACTCTAAGTATGAGAATATAAATTAATCTTACTTATATTATAATATATGAATTGTAATTTGAAAAACTAATATTTAATATTCTCTTATATTTGCAGGTGTCTTGATTCTCTGTAGACAATCAAATCTTGGTTGACAGTTAC
The DNA here is from genome assembly GCA_019454045.1 of Zanthoxylum bungeanum. Classification (NCBI taxonomy): domain Eukaryota; kingdom Viridiplantae; phylum Streptophyta; class Magnoliopsida; order Sapindales; family Rutaceae; genus Zanthoxylum; species Zanthoxylum bungeanum. Next base: position 296,765 of record SKCR01023478.1, on the reverse strand, counting down.
TATTTTACCCTATATTATATGAGAGAGTAATTTAAATATGGATAAATTATTGACAAACTTTGTTACCGTATTTATGGATGCTTTTATTAATTTGGCATAATTGAGTACCTAACTGGACTTGTTATAGACAAATGTTATCACTGTATTTATAGCTGATTTTATATGTTTTAGTATAATTAATTCCTGAAGTAAATTAACTGGGTAATAATGATAAATTATATCTTATAAAAAGTAAGATTTCTCTATATTTGAAATATCAAGAGTGGATCCCCTAGCCCCAACATTCTAATTTATTGATGCAGTTCAATTTAAAATTGTCAATCACTTCAAACAATTCAAACTTTTTTTTTGTCACTTGAATTATTATTTATTTTGCTAATTCTATTCCATGTGGATCGATCCCGGATTTACCAGGTTATTTTATTACTTCGACACTCTTATACTTGTGAGTAAAAAACCACTTTGTGAGTTTGTCAAGTTTTTGACGTTGTTGCCAGGGAATATAATTTAGTAGATAGAATAATAATTTAACATCCTTGTATTTTTTTCTTTTTTTTTTGTATATATATTTTTTTATTTTCTGCATCTCACTTTTTTTCTTCTTTGCATTTGTGTAGATCCAAAATGTCTTGATTGATCATAAATGAATCCTGAACCCAGACATCCCACATATAGACAAACCTTGTACTCGATTCTTCAAGGTTATAGGAGACAGAAAACTCCATTAAAATGGAGCTTGCATTTTGCCAAAAAATTTCTTAAACCATCCCCATCTAGAAATTCTTCCATAATTTTTTGTGAGAACTTAATTTCAGAAATTGAGACAGCTGAACGAGAAATTCAATTGAGATCTGAATTGACAAGAATGAGAGGACGTTTTTAGGATTTAATCACTATGTTTGTATTTTTTTTCTTTTGTTGCATATTTAAATTTTAATATTTAGTTTGCATTTAGGTTGCATGAGACATTGGTCTCGATCATTAAGCGATAGATTAAATAGAGAGTTTTCATCACCTTCACCGTCAGTTAAAATAGCTGATAATTAAAATGAAAACCCATATAACCAAGATGAAGATCCAATTGATCAGGTAGAACATGAGTCTCAACATGGCGACCTTAATCATCCTTGGACACTCAGAGAATTCATGAATCCCACCAGGACGAGATCACCATCTTGCATTGATTTCCCCCAGATGCATCATATTTCAATTTTAAACTAGGTGTCATCCAATTTTTACCCACATTGCACGATCTAAAATCATAAAATCCTTATCGACACTTAAAGGAATTCGAAGAGGTATGTAATACTTACATAGACCAAAATTACAGCATGAATATAATTCGACTCAAGATTTTTCCATTTTCTTTAAAGGAAAAAGTTAAAATTTGGCTGCATAACCTTAGGTCATGATCCATCATAACATGTGATGATTTGAAAGAGCAATTTAAAAAAAAATTATTTCCCCTTCATAAGACAAACTTCTTCAAGAGAAGAATCACAACTTCCACATACGAGTCGGGGTAAACATTTACTAATGTTGTGAGAGATTTAAAGAAATGTTAAATGTTTGTCCACATCACGGGTTTGAAACATGGAGGCTGGTTTCCTACTTCTACAAGAGTTTATCACCCAAAATTAGACAAGTAGTGTAAATGGTGTGTAATGGTGAATTTAAGGACAAAAGTACCAAAGATGTACTAGATTTCTTTGAACACATAGCAGAGAATGCATAACAATGAGACACAATTGGCACTTGTGAGTCGTCTGTAAAACCACAGTCATCTGGTAGAGGCATATTTAACCTTAGGGAAGACCATGACCTTTCTGCTAAATATGTATCTCTAGCTAAAAAATTTGAGGCATTATAAATGAGGAAGATTGATCATGTCAAGTCAATTCAAGAAGTCACATGTCATATCTGTAATTCAAATAAACAAGTCACACAAGTTTGCCCAACCTTTCCAACTCTGTAAGAATGTCTCCATGACCAAGTCAGTTCCATAAATACTTTCAAGAGACCAAATCCAAATTCATACTCCTAAACCTACAATTCTAGTTGGAGAAACCATCCAAACTTCAATTGGAGAAACGATTATCAAGCATAACCATCACAACAATCTCACCAGGTACACCAAAATTTCCAAAATTCTCATAATTATGCACCATATGTCCCAACACCTAGGAAAACCCTTGAGGATACCTTGCATGCATTCATTGAGAAACAAGAAGCCATCAATAACCAAAATGTGTAAATATTGATTGATCTGAAAGATATTTTTTCCAAAATCACATTTACATTGATCATTCATGAGAAAGGAAAGTTTCCAGCACAACCACAGCCAAACCCCAAGAGTCATCAAAGCCTTTACGAGGGTAGTTCTGGTAGTCAATCCATAGACCAAGTCAAATCTCTTAATTACTATTCGTAGTGGTAAAATCATCCAAAGACCCATTCTTGATCTTCGTGAAGATTCAGCTTCTGAGGGCAAGAAATGGGTTGATGAACCATTACTTATTGTTCACCTCCATTTCCTCAAGAATTGAAAACAAAGAAATTGAATCATTTCCCAGAGATATATGAAATATTCAAACAGGTGAATGTCAGTATTCTTTTGTTAGATGTTATCCAACAGATACCATTTTATGCCAAATTTGTGATATCATTAAAAGAAGACATCATATAAGAAAGAAAGTTTTTCTAGTTGAACATGTAAGTTACATTCTCTCAACCAATAATGCATTGAAATACAAAGACCACGATTGTCCAATTATTTAATGTATAATTGGAAATCATAGAATTGAACATGCATTGCTTAATCTTGGAGCTAGTTCACCAACAAGTTAATATTGGCGAGTTAAAACCAACTTCAACTACTCTCTAATAGATCAATTAAGGTATCGAAAGGAATTATGGAAGAAATGTTATTACAAGTCGATAAATTCATATATCATGTGGATTTTGTTATCTTAGAAATATATCCTGTAGCAGATAGTTATAAGCCAATTCTTGTAATACTTGGTCGTCCATTTTTAGCAATAGCTAATGCTTTAATTAATTACATGAATGGAGCCATGAATTTATCCTTTGGCAATATGACGTTGAAACTTAATTTTTTTAACATGTGCAAACAACCATACGATGAAGGCAGTGGAAACGAGAGCATGAAATTAATTGAACCAATTTTGGAAGAACATATTAAGGGGAGTTTATCTGATCTTATAGAAATTTATACGACTAATTTTCTTGAAGTACATAATTAGATTCAGATATTTCTAATGATTTTTCTTTACTTGATTCTACACAAGTACTGGAAGATGGGGATAAATAAAATTTTGAGGAACTAGAAACACTGGAAAAAGAAAAACATATCGTCGACCTTAAAAAAATATTAAAACCTCACATGAAAGAAGTGGTAAAAACATAAGTCTTTAAACTTCTTGATGTAGATATTATATACCCTATGTCCGATAGTAAGTGGTAAGTCCTACACAAGTTGTGGAAAAAAATTCTGGAACAACTGTCATAAAAAATGATATGGGGATGATCAATTCCAACTCGAATCCCATCTAGTTGGCGTATGTGCATTGATTATAGAAAATTAAATGAGGCTACTAGAAAAGATCATTTTCCTTTACCATTTCTTGAACAAATTTTGGAAAGAGTAGCAAGACATTCCTACTATTGCTTTCTTGATGGTTACTCAGGTTATTATCAAATTCCCATTGCTTAAGAAGACTAGGAAAAGACCATATTTACATGTCCCTTTGGAACATCCGTATTTAGAAAAATGCCATTTGGACTTTGTAATGTACCAGCAACATTCCAATGTTTCATGTTAAGCATATTTAATGATATTGTTGAACATTGTTTAGAGGTATTTATGGATGATATCAATGTTGTTGGGAACTCATTTGATAATTGCTTGAATAATTTGGACAATATTTTGAAAAGATATGAAGAACAATTATTTGTGTTAAACTGGGAAAAATGCCATTTCATAACTGATTCAGGAATTATTTTGGGTCACGTTGTGTCATCTAAATGTATTGAGGTTGACAAGGCAAAAATAAAGGTGATCTCTAAATTTCCACCATAAAAAACAGTTAGGGAAATCCGTTCTTTCTTAAGACATGCAGGATTTTATAGAAGGTTTATTAAAAAATTTAATATCATATCCATATCATTGTGTAGCCTCTTATTAAAAGATGTAATATTTGAATGGACAGAAGAATATCAAAAATCATTTGAAAAGATTATCAGTCTTTTAACTTCTGATCCTATCATGCAATCCTTTGATTGGTCTTTTCCTTTTGAGCTAATATGTGATGCCAGTGATTATGCAGTTGGCGTTGTATTAGGACAGATAAAGAAAGGTAAGCCGTATGTAATTTATTATGCAAGTAGAACTTGAAACAGTGCACAAATGAATTACACTACCACAGAAAAAGAACTATTTACTGTAATATTTGCATTGGATAAATTTCGATCATATTTAATTGGTTTATCAACCATTGTTTATTTGATCATGCTGTTGTTAATAGTTGATGTCTAAACATGATGCAAAGCCAATATTACTATGGTGAATTTTATTGCTGCAAGAATTCAATCTCACAATCAAGGATAAGAAAATAGCAGATAATGTAGTTGTAGATCATTTATCGAGACTCACAAATGAGTCATCCATTGACACAACTCCTATCAATGACTGTTTTCCTGATGATTTTTTATTTTCTGTAAATACAATGTCTTGGTATGCTAATATTGTCAATTTTCTTACAACATGAAAAATACCTCCAGATTGGAGCCATTAAGACAAGAAGAAATTTTTGACCGAAGTCAAAACATTCTATTAGAACGATCCATATCTGTTTAAGTATTGTCCTGATCAGATTTTCCGACGATGCATATAGGAGATAAGTAGTGTTATCCAATTTTGTCATTCAGAAGCATGTGGAGGTCACTTATCGTCTAAAAAATCAATGTAAAAATCTTAAAGTGTGGACTTTATTGGTCTACCTTATTTAAAGATACACATATTTTCTGCAAAACTTGTGAAAATTTTCAAAAATTAGGATCAATTTCTAAAAGAAATATGATGCCTTTAAATCTCATTGTGTCATCGAAATCTTTGATTATTGGGGAATAGATTTCATGGGTCCATTTCACCTGTCATTTGAAATTTTTTTTTATATTTTAGTTGCAGTCTATTACCTCTCAAAATGGGTTGAGGCGATTACTTGTCAAAATAATGATCACAAAGTTGTGATTAAATTTTTAAAAGAAAATATTTTAAGTCGAATTGGAATCCCTCAGGTTATTATAAGTGATGGAGGTAAACACTTTTGTAACAAACCTTTTGAGTCATTAATGAAAATTATGAAATTACACATAACATTTCTACCTCCTATCACCCTCAGACAAATAGTCAAGTTAAACTAGCAAATAGGGAAATCAAACAAATTTAGGAAAAAACGGTTAACCCAAATTGCAAAGATTGGTCTCTTCGACTAACTGATGCATTTTGGACATATCAAATAGCTTTCAAAATATCTTCGGGAATATCTCCCTATTGTCTAGTTTATGGAAAATATTGTCAGTTGCCTTTAGAACTTGAACATAAGGCATATTGGACTTTTAAAGCATTCAACTCAAACCTTGAAAATATCAGTCATGAACGTAAACTATAATTAAATGAACTTGAAGAGTTAAGGAATGATTCATACGAGAAATGCAAAAATTCTTAAAGCTAAAACTAAGGCCTTTCATAATAGTCGAATTTCACGAAAAATATTTGAAATTGTTTAAAAAAATTTGCTTTATAATTCTTGTCTTCATTTATTTCATGGAAAATTGAAATCCAAATGGAGTGGCCCATTTATTATGAAGCACATTTATCCATATGGAGCAGTTGAAATTGAGAATCCTAGGGACAATAATGTATTTAAAGTAAATGGACAATGTCTGAAACCATTTTTGGAGTGTTCAAATTTTCAAAAATCTTTTTTTCCTTTCAAACCCATAGTACTGTGATTGATGTATTATAAGTTTGTTCTTTTCTTTTCTTTTCTCTAATTTCTATTTTTCTTGTGTTTTGCGGCATTTTTTTTCTGTTTTTTAGAGTCTTTCACCCTAGTTAAATAGCAGATAATGGTACTCTGTGACTCTAAGTCAACAACACAAAAATGAAAACATTTAAGAAAATAATAATGAAACTTTAAAACGAAAACTATCTAGTCAACTATTCCCTTTCCCTAACTAAATTGAGACATCGTCCCCAATGTTTGAATAAAAAGAAGTTGAGTTTAGAAGACATCACCTAGTTAGTGTGGAAAAGACAATAGTATCAACAATATTATTATAACCCAAAAAAATTACATATTAAGATTCAAGTCCTCTCTACGCTTCTTCTCATGATTGTTATCTGACCAGTCTAACTTGGAAAACATTAGGATGATTATTGGTTCATAGGCTAACATTTGGTTGATTAATCCAACAATTTTTCCTACAATAAGAACAATATCTTTTGCCTGTTTCGAAATGAACCTGAATCTTTTAGCATCCTCAAGAAATACTAAAATAAAATTAAAAAAAAAATGATCTACATTAAGTAGTCTAATGGATTTTTGGTTAATGTTCAAATTTGCCCATGACTTAACTGTGAATATTTCTTCCAACGTGTCTAACCCACCTAGTAAAGCAATAAAACATCAACATGATTAATCATTTCTTTAAGTCTTTCAAACATACCTGAGATAATTTATTCTTCTCTATTTTATTTTCCGATGAGATTTATATCTGCCAAAGTTTTTGAGATGATTCCTAAAACTTGACTGCCTCATTCTTGCACGACCTTTGAAACACATCCCATCAATCCAAGATTACCACCGCCATATACTAAGTGCATGTTTCTTTCCGCAATAACTCTACTAAATTCTTTCGCAGCCTCAACAAATTCTGATTTAGTTCCAGAGTTAGATCCACAAAATACACAGATATTAGTGACTCATTGGCGTCAAGTTTTCTCCATTTTTACACTCTCTCTTATTTGTATGTGTTGAAAAGAGAATTAACGAGGTGTATTTATGGATCCTGAAAAAGGGTGAGTAATAATTGCACTAATACTTGCAAAATGACAATTGTCAGATGAAAAATAAAATAGATCGTGAAAGTCAAAATATTTATATACTGTCAGCAAAATTAAAGTAAAGCAAATCAAAACAATAAATTAAATTGAAATAGTAATTTAAAGTAAAGGAAATCAAAACAATAAATCAAAATAATATATACTGTTAGTTGTGATTATGACTCACATCTTCCTATTGTTTTATGTCCAGTAACGACTTGAACACCCTCTATGGATCAGGGATATGATTCTCATCCAATTTTCTTACAAATTGACAAACACGGTCATTTAAATTCAGATTCCCGAGACTGTATTGTTGTCTTTCTTTTTGAAATTGTGTATGAAAATTGCAAATCACTCGATGAATATGTGATGTGATCCTAGTTGCACCTGGTTTGGTCCAGACCACAGTCGATCCAATCCATGTACCAGTTGGACCAATCACAAGACACAGGGCTCAGAAAATCAAGGATGCTATGGTAGGCCTGGCCCAACGCCATGTAGCTGAATTGAACAAGCACGTTCGAGACCTATTGGACTTCAAGGAAGAAGGTTCAAGAGTTATACACTTGACCCAAGTCATCGAGGAGCAGCATGAATCGTTTTCAGTTATTTAGGCTTATTTATTATTTATTTGCATGTATGGAACTAACGGGGATGACCGTTTTTATTTATTATTTGGGTTAGTTTATTTTATTTATTTATGGGTTCAAAATGGGCTAGAAATTAGGAATTATGGGCTTTTAGTTGGTAATGGGTAGTTTAGGGCTATTTTAGACTTTTGGCTCTTTTAGGGTTTGAGTATGTCATTATTTTAACTCAAAAACAACTCTTAATGAAGGACCAATTTTTTGAGCGTGAATAGTGAATTTCTTTGAGATTAAGAAAATTTTATCAACGTTTAGTGATTGAACAAAGACTTATCAAAGGGTTGGTATCCTTTGTGGCGTCCAATTTGCTGGCAAAATTCATCTGAGGCTATCTCCAAGGGTTTTCAATGACAGGTTCTTTGGGGGTCTACGGGATATTGGATCGAATTTCGTCTTTTCGTATTCGGTTTCGTATCAATTGATTATCAGAGCCAGATTTCAGGTCTGACTTTTTTCATTCTTTCCGTTTCTTATTCTTTTTTCTTTTTTTTTTGCCTTTCCGTCACTCAGTCTTGTCTTCTTTACTGTTTATCTTTGATCAAAAAAAAAAAAAAAAACAAGCACAAAAGTCTATTTCTTAAGTTGTTTGCGTGTGTTAGTGTAAAAAAAAAATATTGCAATTGGAGAATTTGGAGTTCGCAATTTACGTTCAGCGTGAAAAAAAAAATTGTTTTGGTTTGGCGATCTAGATACAAAAAAAAAAGAAAGAAATCAATTTCACGCGTGTGCATGTTGAAACTTGAGAGTTGTTGTTGATCATTGATACTTGGTTGGCGTGAAAAAAAAAAACAAAAAAAAAAAAAATTTGCCAGTTCTTTCCTATTTTAAGGCTATGTTGAATGTTCAAGGTTGACTTGTTCTTTGATTGGCGTGAATGCATGAAAAGGGAGTGTCTTTTTTTTGTTCTTTATTTGTCAATAGGTAACTGCTAATCAAAGGATTCAAACAAATTTCGTATCTGTCACTATTGTGACTCTTTTTTTCTCTTTTCTAGTGCACCTTTGTTATTTTAAAAAAAACAAAAAAAAAACATTGATCTTGTTTATTTTGTTATTTCTTTTTGCACTCCAGTCTTTAGTTTTTTTTATTGATCGAGTATTGTCGTTGTTTCTCGAGTCACGTCTTATTCTTTTCTTGATACCCTTATTCCTTTGATTCCTTGTGGATTTTGCTAACTCTCGGATTACACACGGATTGTGCAATCCATTGGTGGTCAGCGTTCGACATTGAACGAAGGTAATCATTCGAGTGGAGTGTTTGAGAGAGAGTGAAACACGAGAGTTCGTGAGGTTTTTCTTTATTTAATTTATTTATTTCTTGTTATTACTAATCTGTTTGTTAAGTAAGATGACAGAAAAAGATATGGACGTTGATGAGCGATTTAATACCATGGAGAAGAGTATGGCTGAGTTCCGGGAGATGTTTGGCACTATGAATGCTGCAATAGAAAGGTTGTCGAGGGAGGTTACTAGTCTCCAATTCTCTAGTGTTCAGAAGGAAGTTGATGGGCCACAACAATCTAGGCCGGAACAAACAGAGCAACAACCACTTAGGGTACCTATACATGAGGTTGAGTCAGAGAATAATCTGGATGATATGGAGGAGTTGGATGAGTTCGAAGATGAGGAGGATAGGTATAGGCCGCGGGATAGGCGGTATGAGAGGAGATATGACCAGCGATAAAGGAGGTTTGATGAGCGAATAGATTTTCAGAGAGGAGATAGAAGGGCCTATGAGGGAGAAAATAGACAATTTTGTGATAGATTTGGTGACAGATTTGGAGATAGATATGGGAGAGATGCATATGGTGAGCATAATAATGACTATTGGAGGGAGCCTGACAGGAGAGATCATGGTAGGAGAGATGATATTGATGGTGACTTGGGCAGTATCAAGATGAAAATTCCATCTTTCCACGGCAGAAATGATCCAGAGGCGTACTTGGACTGGGAAAGGAAGATTGAGCTGATCTTTAATTGTCATAGGTATTCTGATGAGAAGAATGTGAGGTTGGCTGCAATTGAGTTTACAGACTATGCGGTGATTTGGTGGGATCAGTTGGTAACTAATAGGAGGAGGAACCACTAGAGGCTAGTTGAGACTTGGGAGGAGTTAAAGGCTCTTATGAGTAAGCGGTTCATTCCAAGCCACTATTACAGAGAGTTATATCAGAAGCTACAACATTTGTATCAGGGTTCGAAGAGTGTTGATGAGTATCATACAGAGATTGAGGTAGCAATGATTAGGGCGAATGTGGTAGAGGATAGAGAAGCTATGATGCCTCGGTTTTTAGGAGGGTTAAATAAGGAGATTGCGAGTGTAGTTGAGTTGCATCATTATATGGAGTTGAAGGATATGCTACATATGGCGATCAAGGTAGAAAGACATTGAGGAAGAAATCTGCATCTAGATACACTGCACAGGGAACTTCTGCTTGGAGAGGGAAGTTGCCTAGTATTGATCGGAGAGATGAGGGTTTCAATAAGCCCAAGGCTGATGGTGGTAAGGGAAAAGAAGTGGAGGCATGTGGGTTTAAGGTTAAGTCTGAAGTGGTAATTCCAAAATCTAAGGAGGTAAAGTGTTTTAAGTGCTTAGGTATGAGACATTATGCATCATAGTGCCCCAACAAGCGAACACTAATAATGAAGGATGATGGTAATATCGATTCCACAAATGAGGAGGTGGAAGATGAGATACCTGCGTTAGAGGATGCTAATGATGATGAGGGAGCATCATACCCACTAGATAACCTGTCGCTTGTGTCTAGGAGAGCATTGACAGCACATATAGTCGAGGAGGAGACCGAGCAGCAGAGAGAGAATATTTTTCATACTAGGTGTAGCGTGAATGGGAAGTCATGTAGCATGATCATAGATGGGGGTAGTTGTACCAACGTAGCTAGTACAACATTGGTGGCAAGATTGAGATTGTCATGTTTAGCACATATTGAGCCATATAGGCTACAGTGGCTTAATGAGTGTGGTGAGGTCAGGGTGACCAAGCAGGTATTGTTGAATTTTACCATTGGACCTTATACGGATAAGGTGTTGTGTGATGTGGTACCCATGCAAGCAGGCCACATACTTTTGGGGAGGCCGTGTCAGTTCGATAGGAATGTGATACATGATGGGTTTCGAAATAAATATTCATTCCAGCATAAGGGCAAGCCCATTACATTATACCCTTTGACACCAAAACAAGTCCATGATGATCAAGTCAAATTACAGTTGGAAAGAGGAAAAGAGAGAGAGGGAGAAGCCGCATCCTTGGGGGGTAAGAGTGATAATAGTGAGAAAATGAGATCTAAACACGAGAGTGGGGGAAACACTGGGATTAGAACCGAGAGTAAACCTAAGGGAAAAAGGGCTGAGGGAGAGAGTGAGAAGAAAAGGAGAGTGAAAAAGAGTTTTTATCTTGGTGAGGGAGAAGTGATGAGAGCCTACAAAGCTAGCAAACTTATGTTGCTACTAGTGTATAAAGACACACCATATTTTTCTTTACTTACTAACACTAACAATTCACTTTCTATTTCTATTTCTTCTCTTTTGCAGGAATTTGAAGACGTGCTCACAGAGGACATCCCTAATGGGCTCCCACCCATTCGAGGGATAGAACATCAGATTGATTTCGTGCCTGGAACTGTCATTCCTAATAGACCCGCATATAGGAGTAACCCTGAGGAGACCAAAGAATTTCAAAGGCAAGTTAAGGAGCTGATAGAGAAGGGTTATGTACGAGAGAGTATGAGCCCGTGTAAAGTACCGGTGTTATTAATGCCTAAGAAGGATGTGACATGGCGTATGTGCGTGGATTTCCGTGCCATCAATAATATCACGGTAAAGTATCGACATCCTATTCCTAGACTAGATGATATGTTAGATGAACTGCATGGATCTAAGATTTTTAGTAAAATTGACCTTAAGAGTGGATATCACCAGATTCGTGTGAGAGAAGGTGACGAGTGGAAGACCGCTTTTAAAACTAAGTATGGGCTATATGAGTGGTTAGTAATGCCTTTTGGTTTAACAAACGTCCCTAGTACTTTTATGAGACTTATGAACCATGTGTTGTGTGCATGTATAGGGAAGTTTGTAGTGGTCTATTTAGATGAACATGTAGATCCTTTGAAAAGTGTGCTTGATATTTTAAGAAAAGAAAGATTATTTGCTAATTATAAGAAATGCACATTTTGCATGGATAGAGTCATTTTTCTTGGTTTTGTAGTGACTGCAGATGGCATAGAGATGGGCAAGGAAAACGTTAAAGCGATTAGAGATTGGCCACCACCTACCACAGTGTCAGTGGTACGGAATTTTCATGGATTGGCAAGTTTCTACAGGCGTTTTGTGAAGGACTTCAATAGCATAGCATCACCATTGACTGAGGTAGTCAAGAAGACTGTTGGATTTCAGTGGGGTGAAGCTCAAGAGAGTGCCTTTCAGACTCTCAAGGAGAGGTTATACAGTGCATCAGTCCTCGCACTACCTAATTTTGAGAGCACATTTGAGATAGAGTGTGACGCAAGTGGCATAGGTATTGGGGCGGTATTGATGCAAGAGAAAAGACCTATTGTATACTTCAGTGAAAAGTTGAATGAGGCAGCTTTGAGGTATCCCACATACGATAAGGAGTTGTATGCACTTGTTCAAGCACTGGAGAATTGGCAGCATTACCTATGGCCTAAAGAGTTCGTAATACACACAAATCATTAGAGTTTGAAACAACTTAAAAGGCAAGGAAAACTGAACAAGAGGCATGCTAAATGGATGGAGTTTGTAGAGACATTTCTGTACGTCATTCGCTACAAACAAGGTAAGGAAAATGTAGTTGCAGATGCTTTGTCACGCAAGTATGTTTTACTTACTTCTTTAGGTGCTAAAATGTTAGGGTTTGAATTTATTAAAGAGCTTTATACATGTGATGTGGATTTTTGTGATATATATGCTGTATGTACTAAATCTGCATTAAGTAAATTCTACCAGCATGAAGGATTTCTGTTTAGAGAAAATAAGTTATGCATTCCTTCTTGTAGTATGCGTGAGCTATTAGTGAGAGAGGCTCATGGAGGCGGACTAATGGGACATTTTGGAATTAGTAAGACCCTAGAAACCTTAAAGGAGCATTTTTATTGGCCTAGGATGAAGCGCGATGTAGAGCGAATTTGTGATCGGTATCTCACTTGTAGAAAAGTCAAATCTAGGGTGAAGCCTCATGGATTATATACTCCATTACCTGTACCTAGTGAACCATGGGTAGATATTTCGATGGATTTTGTGTTGGGTTTACCTAGGACTAAACGGGGTAAGGATTCCATTTTTGTAGTGGTTGATAGATTTAGCAAAATGGAACATTTCATTGCTTGCCATAAAACTGATGATGCCACTAACGTAGCAGAATTATTCTTTAGAGAGGTAGTACAGCTACACATGATTCTTAGGAGTATAATTTCTAATAGAGATGTCAAGTTCTTGAGTCATTTCTGGAAGGTTTTGTGGGGTAAGCTCGGGATTAAATTACTTTATTCTACTACGTATCACCCTCAAACAGATGGACAGACAGAAGTGGTCAATAGGACCTTGACTCAATTGCTTCGCACCATAGTCACTTAGAATTTAAAATCATGGGAAGATTGTTTTCCATTTATAGAGTTTGCATACAATAGGTGAATTCATTCATCTACTTCATATTCACATTTTGAAATTGTATATGGCTTTAACCCACTAACGCCATTGGATTTATTGCCTTTGCCTGTTGAGGAAAGAGTAGGTTTATATGGGAAAAAGAAAGCAGAATTGGTGAAACAAATACATGAGAAAGCACGTGAACACATATTACGGAAAAATGAGCAGTACGCTTCTCATGCGAATAAAGGCCGTAAACGCGTGGTGTTTGAGCCTGGTGATTGGGTTTGGTTACACATGCGTAAGGAAAGGTTTCCGGCTCAACGAAGATCCAAGCTTCAACCTCGAGAAGATGGTCATTTTCAAGTCGTCGAAAGGATCAATGATAATGCATGTAAGCTTGATCTTCCTGGTGAGTATAATGTTTCTGCTTCATTTAATGTTTCTGATTTTTCCCCTTTTGATGCAGGTGTCGATTCGAGGTCGAATCATTTTCAAGAGGGAGGGGATGATGTGATCCTAGTTGCACCTAGTTCGGTCCAGACCACAATCGATCCAATCCATGTACCAATATGTCCATTAGAATGCATCTCCAAATTCAATGATATATCATCTAAAGACTCCTTACTTAAGCCGTCTCTACTGAATTGAATTTTATCTTTGTAACTATCAGACACATTTCTTAAAGAACGACAACAAGTGTTGCACGTCCAAAATGTACATTTATAACAAACACATAATTGTTTACCTATTCTTTTCTTAGCATAGGTGCTTTTACCTAAAACGGACATGTAAGAAATGAATGAGTAAGATGACTCATCTGTGAAGCGAACCCCTTGCTTCAATTAACCAACGAATATCACTAGGAATACCATTGATCATAAGAAGCCTCATTCTTTCGGTGTGTGCTTTGTAAATTTTCATCATAGCATTTTGGGGAAGAGAAGGAAAATGATTGTGGAGCTTTACAAGAGTTTCTTCCATGTCTTGATTATAGGGTATCAGTAATTTTCGGAAATTGAAAGAACTGGCTTAGTGTCACAGAGTACCGTTATCTGTTGTTTAACTGTGGTGCAAGACTTTGACAAAAAGAAAAATGTTGCAAAACACAAGAAAAAAGAAATGGAAATTAGACAACTAAAAAGAAAAGAAAATAACATCTTGTAATACATCAATCATAGTACATTTGGTTTGAAAGGAAAATGGATTCTTGAAAATTTGAACACTCCAAAAATGGATTCAGACGTTGTGCATTTACTTTAAATATATCATCATCTCTAGGATTCTCAATGTCAATAGCTTCATAAGGGTAAATGTGCTTCCCAATGAATGGGCCACTCCATTTGGATTTCAATTTTCCAAGAAATTAATGAAGACGAGAATTATAAAATAAATCTTTTTGACCAATTTCAAATATTTTTCGTGAAATTCGACTATCGTGAAAGGCCTTAGTTTTAGCTTTAAGAATTTTTGCATTCTCATATGAATCATTCCTTAACCCTTCAAGTTTATTTAATTGCAATTTACAATCATGACTGACATTTTCAAGGTTTGAATTGAATGCTTTAATAGCCCAATATGTCTTATGCTCAAGTTTTACAGGAAAATGACAAGGTTTTCCATAAACTAGACGGTAAGGAGACATTCCCAAAGATATTTTGAAAACTATTCGGTATGTCCAAAGTGCATCAGTCAGTCGAAGAGACCAATCTTTGCGATTCGGTTGACCATTTTTTTCCAAAATTTATTTGATTTCCTTGTTTGCTAGTTCAACTTGACCATTTGTCTGAGGGTGGTAGGAGGTAGAAACTTTATGTGTAAATCCATATTTTTCATTAGAGACTCAAAAGGTTTGTTACAAAGTTTTTACCTTCATCACTTATAATGGCCCGAGGGATTCCAAATCGACTTAAAATATTTTCTTTTAAAACTTTAATCATAATTTTGTGATCATTATTTCGACAAGGAATCACCTCAACCCATTTTGATATATAATCAACTACAACTAAAATATATAAAATTACAAATGACGATGGAAATGGACCCATGAAATCTATTCCCCAACAATCAAAGATTTCAATGACAATGATGAAATTTAAAGGCATCATGTTTCTTTTAGAAATGGATCCCAACTTTTAACAATTTTCACAAGTTTTGCAGAAAGCATATGTATCTTTAAATAAGGTGGGCTAATAAAATCCACACTATAAGATTTTTGCAGTAGTTTTTTAGATGAGAAGTGACCTCCGCATGATTCTTAATGACAAAACTGAATAACACTGCTTATCTTATTGTCCGGTATGTATCGTCGGAATCAAATCAGAGAAATACTTCAACAGATATTGATCATCCCAGTAGAATCTTTTGACTTCAGTCAAAAATTTCTTCTTGTCTTAATGGCTCCAGCCTGGAGGTATTTTTCCTCTTGCAAGAAAATTGACAATATTAGCATACCAAGACATTATATTTTTCAAAAAAATATTAAAAAAAAATTATCATGAAAATAGTCATTGATTGGAGTTTTGTCAATTGATGACTCATTTGTGAGTCTCGATAAATGATTTCCAACTACATTATCTACTTCTTTCTTGTCATTGATTGTGAGATTGAATTCTTGAAGCAACGAAATCCACCGTAATAATCTTGGTTTTGCATCCTGTTTAGACACCAACTATCTAACAGCAGCATGGTCAGAATAAACAACGATTGATGAACCGATTAAATATGATCGAAATTTATCCAATGCAAATATTAAAGCAATTAGTTTTTTTTTCTATGGTAGTGTAATTCATTTGTGCACTGTTTAAAGTTTTACTTGTTTAATAAATTATATACGAATCACCTTCCTTTCTCTGTCCTAATACTACACCAACTACATAATCACTGACATCACATATTGGTTCAAAATGTAAAGACCAATCAGAAGATTGCATGATAGGAGCAGAAGTTAAAAGACGGATAACCTTTTTCAAATGATTTTGACATGCTTCTATCCATTCAAATGTTGCATATTTTAATAGGAGGTTACACAATGGTCTAGATATGGTACTAAAGTTCTTAATGAACCTCATATAAAATCTTGCATGTTCTAAGAATGAACGGATTTCCCTGACTGTTTTTAGGGGTGGCAATTTAAAGATCACCTATATTTTTGCCTTGTCTACCTCAATACCTTTATATGACACAGTGACCTAAAATAATTCATGAATCAGTCATGAAATGGAATTTTTCCCTGTTTTATAGAAGTCATATTTCTTCATATTTTTTCGAAACATTTTCCAAATTATTCAAGCATTTATCAAATGAGTTCCCAAAAATAATTATATCATCCATAAAGACCTTTAAAAAATATTCAACCATTTCACTAAATATGCTTAACATACATTGTTGGAATATTACTGGTACATTACAAAGTCTAAATGACATTTTACTAAATGCAAATGTTCCAAATGGACAAGTGAATGTTGTATTTTCCCGGTCTTCTAAAGCAATGGGAATTTGATAATAACCTGAGTAACCATCAAGAAAGCAATAGTAGAGATGTCCTGCTACTCTTTCCAAAATTTAGTCAAGAAATGGTAAAGGAAATGATCATTTTTAGTGGCGTCATTTAGTTTTCTATAATCAATGCACATACGCCAACTAGATGAGATTCGAGTTGGAATTGATTCTCCTTTATCATTTTTTACGACAGTTATTCCAGACGTTTTTGGCACAACTTGCGTAGGATTTACCACTTACTATCAGAGATAGGATAGATAATGTTGAGACAATTGTGGAACCCCTAGGGTCGGATCGGTGTCCCGCGTAGCGGAAAATGGGTCTAACCCGTGGATATCAAGCATGGGTGTATTTTAAAATATTTTAAAGAAATATAATATTTGATTACAAGTGTTTAAGGAAAAACCAGGGATAAAATGAAATCCGTAAAACCACATCGAGATAAAATTGGAGATGAAACATATTTTCACGCACATACGCTTCAGCGCATGCGCGTAAATGTAATTGCATGCAATTGCTTCATTCATTATTATTATTATTTTTTAAAATAATTTCAAAAGCCTTCAACACATTTAAAATCACCCAAAATAAGTTTAGTTTCAAAACCAACCACAACACATGTTATGAAATAAACATATATAAATTCTAAATATATATATATGCATTTCTTTGAATCAAATTACAACCCAAAATAGAATTCGGATAAGAAATGTCTCATGATCAATTTTAGTTCACCCAAAGGTGGTCAAGTGATTCTAGAATAGTAGGCATAGCTCTAAGCTTTAATCTAGAGTTCCAAACTCTTATTAATTGTTCCATGTCCAACATGAACATATTTGACCTAATTACAAGTATGTTGTGTTTATACTTCTAAAGTATCCTAACATAATTTATTAGCCTTATTTCAACATTAAGTTATGTGATCTGCATCCAATACATATTTCATAACTTAAGAGAATTTCAAACTTACCTAGCAAGCTTGAAGCAAAGATCCAATTTCCTTCTCTTTGTTGAAATGGTGGGAGAACTTCCAAAGTATTGCAAGCTTTTCTTCAAGATCCAACTTTGATTCCAATGCTAGCAAGCTTCACTCCAAGATCCAATCTTGATTTCTCCTAGATGAAATGTTATAGAGACCTCACAAGCTTCTCTAAACACTTCTCTAACTTGGGCTAATTTTCTATAAGAAATACTTGTGTATAGCTTTCACAATTTTTTTACCTTGCTTAAGCTTAATTAAAACCTTCATAAAGCTTGCTATTTATAGCAAAACTTAGGCATTTTTAATTAATAAAAGTCTTATCAAATATTATGTATGCTTAATTAAATTCATCCAAATATTCATAATTAGGTGTGACTAATCCCATTGTCTACCACTTTGATTTAAATAAATTAAATCAAGACATATAGATTTACACCTATTAATAAAAATTTGGAATTACCAAAATATCCTCAAATGGTAGAGATATTTATGAATTTATAATTAAGCCCTTTGTGTAATTTTGAATTAATCCAATTAATCCAAATAGGTCAAAGTAAATAATCAATGTTATCCAATAACACTTGATTATCTTGGTTGATAATTATAATATCGAATATTATATTTTATTAATATTAATCAGCTACACAAGTGCTCAATGAGTACACTTAATATTGGGACTCTCTAAGTTCGAACACATTCGTCATATAAGCCTAGCTAATATGTAAGCAATTCGGTCTCCTCCGAATTTTCGAAGAACACGAATGACCTTTTCGAACTATACAAATCGAGGTTATCACATATGTTTAACAATCCATCCATTGTAGGCTATCCGAGTTATGCTTAGGAAACATAGAATATACCGTCAAGTTTCTGAGACGCACATCTCATGTCGACATGTCCACGATTCTTCATAACTGATGTGATCCACCATAGGTGATCGACTTTGGAAAAAGCTTTAAGAATCATGACTTTACACATATGTATACGTAAACCTCTTATGGTACACATACGGGCCGACGGATCCTATCTTGCTTCGTACTTGATTACTGAGTGCATCGGTCCACACCCAACGAACTTCTAGAGGCCATACTATAAAAGGTTTTTGATATAAATGGCATCAAAGTGTAGAGGATCTCACACAAAATCAATGTTATCCTATAGTCAAAGGATTACATATGCTACTCGACTCAAGAAGATTCCTATTGACGGTGGTGTGTATTTCCAACTATTAGGAATCACATATGAGTCATTCAGTACTCACTTCAATGAATACCCACATGTCTATACGAGTTACCAAAACTCATGGTACATCGGGTTAAACCATTGGAACTCCAATTCCAATATACGACTTGTGCTAGTCTTCTAGGTTATAGAAATTCGACCGTATTCCAAAATCAACGACTATGAATATTTACTTTAAGAATATTTTACACCTAGTGTCAAAACTATTCTAAGGTCGATGTCATTCTTAGCATATCTATACACCAATCTAATACGCATAATGAAAATACCATTAAGAATGTATGAAATGAAAATGTAGTTATTTTATTAATAATTAATAAAATGTACAATTCGGATTGGTACTCCAAGCACCAACTCCATCAAACTCCCACTTGCATAGTGCCAATCTGGATGGTACCGCAGTCTCATTTCCTCCACATGTTTATCGAATAACTTAGGAGGTAAGGCTTTTGTAAGCGGGTCTGCTATGTTGTCTTGTCCTTGAACCTTCAAGACCACTATGTCTTTTCGTTCAATTATCTCTCTAATTACGCGGTATTTCCTTTCCATGTGTTTAGCCTTGGAATGCGCCCTCGGCTCATTTGCCTGCGCGATGGCATCGTTATTATCACAGTACAATGAGATCGAATCTGTAATACTAGGCACAACACCAAGTTCTGTGGTAAAATTTCTAATCCAAATAGCTTCTTTAGCAGCTTCTGAAGCCGCTATAAATTCTGCCTAAGTGGTGGAATCAGCAGTTGAGCCTTGCTTTGAACAACGCCAACTTACAACACCACCGTTATGGGTAAATATATATCATGATGTACATTTTCTATCATCTGGATCTCCCTGGAAGTCGGAGTTTGTATAACCCTTTACTTGTAGCTCATTTTCTCTATATATCAGAAACTTATCCCTGGTACCCTTAAGATATTTCAGGATATGTTTCATGGCTGTCCAATGATCATTACCTGGATCAGATTGATATCAGCTGGTCACACTGACGCCGAAACTGATGTCAGGTCTAGTACATTGCATAACATATATTACGCTTCTAATATAAGAAGCATATGGCAAGTTAGACATCCTAACTCTCTCTTCCTCAGTTTGAGGTGCCATTTTCTTCGAAAGATGTATACCATATCAGAAAGGTACATTTACTTACTTGCATTTGGTAAAAATGTACCTTTCTAACATCTTATCTATGTACGTCGATTGAGACAACCCAATAAGCTTCCTAACTATATCCCGGTAAAGCCTTATACCTAGTATATAGGAAGCTTCACCCATATCTTTCATGGAGAAGTTCTTGCAAAGGTAGGCTTTCACACTCTGCATCAATCCTATATCATTTCATATGATAAGGATGTCATCTACATATAAAACTAGGAAAACTATCATGCTCCGACTCCACTTTATTATAGACACATGGTTCTTCATCATTCTTGATGAATCCATATAATCTAATTATCTCATCAAAATGACGATTCCAGCTTCGGGATGTCTGTTTAAGTCTATAAATAGACTTTTAGAGCTTACAAACCAAGTTTGAAGTCTCACTGGATATGAAACCCTCTGGTTGTTCCATATAGATATCCTCCTCAAGGAATCTATTTAGGAAAGCGGTTTTCACATCCATCTGCCAAATATCATAGTCGTGATATGCAACAATGGCTGAGAGAATCCTAATAGATTTTAGCATGGCTACTAGTTAAAAAGTTTCCTCATAGTCAATCACAGGACGTTGAGTGTAACCTTTAGCTACCAGTCGGGCCTTAAAGGTTTCCACCTTTCCATCGGGCCCTCGATTCCTTTTGTAAACCCATTTACAACCTATAGGTTTATGTAGACAACAGAACTTGACGACGTTGTTCTAGGCGCGCGGCCTAGTTGGGAAGTACGAAATAACATGGAGTCACCACCCGGTGTGAACCGGGACAAAGATTTAAGGCCGCACTCACCCCTCGCAAGGGAAGACCTCAAACCGTTGGGTTCGGAATGGTCCCTTACTTATGTCACTTGTGATGATATAATTTGTGCAATAAACTAACCGAATCTATTCAACATTCATGCTCAAGGGTACTTAAATCTAACATGCTTTCATCCAAATAACTCCACGCAATATTACACAACGAGCATATTGAACCATTAAATCAACATGTATAAGTCATTACCCAAACACATCATAAACTAATAACATGCATAAAGAACAACCTAAATATGCTTTAACAAATAAATAACAAACTAAATTAAACCATGCTTTAAATAATAAACGAATAACCTAAAGACTATGACATGCTTAAATACAAATTGGATGAGATGAGATACGTGTATCTTAAGTGGTACGTGGCATTGTATCCCGAGTGCAGACCATACTACCGTCCATTCGGAGTCGGCTATGGAATTTACGTCCGGTTTCCATCCGATATACCACAAAAGAGAACACATATCCCGCTCATCCAACAATCACATCATGCTTCAAACGACTCTCATGCAATTATATATCAAAATAAATAAAACAACAATAAAGAAGATAAGTAGAAAGGTGCCCTCAGGTCTAACCTCTTTTGTCATCTAAGAAAGGGCGTTACACGTCCGTTGGAAGGGTGAATGATCCGCTACTCTTTTAGTTCACCAACTCAACGTCTTTCCTCGCTGTTTTGCTGTTCGGGCTGCTGTTTCAAGTCCGTTTCGCTGCTGTTTCGCTGCTACGTTTCAGGTCACTGTCTTGGTGGTTTGGCGGACTGTTTTGGGTGATTTTGAAGGCTTAGGGAGGTGCGTTTGTGGGATATTTTTAGGGAACCTTTATGGAGGTTTTTGGGGGGTTTTCTAGGTGATTTTAGGGCTGTTTTATGGGCTAAAGTCGCAGCAAATACTGACCAGAACAGTAAGCTAAACTCGGCAGTTCACTAGTGCAGTGAAGCCGTTTTCAGGGCTGACTTGGGCGCACAATTGGGGCTGCTTTTGGGGGATATTTTGCACGACTTTAAGGTTGTGAATAAGGTTTATTTGAGGGTGTTTTGGGGCTGTGAATGGTGGCTAAAGACGCAGCAAAGAGGGCTTAAGTTTGGGTGTTGGGCGTGAAGGGTATAGATGAAGAAAGTGGATTTGCGGCACTAAAGGGTGATTTTGGCTTGATGATTCGGCAATGGAGGCTTGAAGGAGATCCTTGGGCGTGCAAGGGAGGCTTAGATGAGTGTCTTAGGCGTGCTTGAGGGATATGTATGTGCTAGGGTTGTGAATGGGAGTGAAGGTCTCTTTTTATAGGCAAAGAGAGTTGTGATTGGATTTGATTTGGTAGGGATTTGATTTGATTTCTTTTATTTAGGTAAGGATTTTATTTAATTGGTAGGTGATTTAATTAAATTAGGAATGCTATTTATGGAATTTAATTTGAATATTTTAATTTGGGAAATGAATTTTAATTTGTGACATGTGTTTTATTTAATTTAATTGGATTTATTTAGTTTGTGACATGTATTTTAAATGTTTTAATTATTTAATTTGTGAGATGTGTTTTAATGGGTCTGGTGTGTTTTAAAACAGAGGTCCAACGAGCAACCCGAAGCCAAACAACGAGGTTAAATCCAACGAAAATTCAATTTTCCAACTTTACCCTTCCAACGTCCGTTTCCCGCGACTTTCACAACTAAAGAGGTAGTGTCTCCATACGAGACTCATCATCGGGCTGATATGCAAAAATGCAATGCCTACAGTTTAACTCATTCAGGAAGTTCAACTAAGTCCCAGACTTGATTGGCATGCATTGAATCCATTTCGGATTTCATGGCTTCTTGCCATTTTACCGAATGGATATCCAATATCGCTTCTTTATATGTATTCAGATCTATTTCCTCCAAGAGGATAACATCAAGGCTCACATCAGATGTTAAAAATAGTCTTTCAGGAGGCTTTGATATTCTATTTGACTTATGTAGAACATGTGTTGTAGATCCTTCATCTATTTGGATCTCTGGTTCCATCTCAGGTTCCTTAATGTTGGGATCAAACTCATCAAGTTTAATCTATCTACAACTCCCACTTTCTCTCAAAAATTGCTTTTCAAGAAAAGTTGCAAAGCGAACAACAAATACATTTCGTTGCTCGGAATCGTAGAATTGATATCCCATGGAATTATTAGGATATCCAACGAACCTACATTTATACCCCCTAGGTGCTAGTTTATCCCGCTGCGCAACTCTAATGTATGTAGGATAACCTCAAATCTTTGAATACATAAGACTTGGTTTTCTACCGAACCATATTTGATAGGGGGTCGTAGAAATATCTTTTGATGAACCCTATTAAGTATGTGGATAACAGTTAGTAAAGCATAACCCCAAAGGTAATAAGGAAGATCTGTATAGCTCATCATTGTTCGTACTATATCCAATAAAGTACGATTTCTACGCTCAGACGCTCCATTGTGTTGAGGTGTTCCTGGTGGGCTATATTGGGTAAGAATTCCATTCTCCCTTAAATAATTTCTGAATTCTCCATTCATGTATTCACCGCCTCGATCTGTCCGAAGGCATTTGATGAATTTATTAGTTTGTTTTTCTACTTCGTTTCGGAATATTATGAACTTGTTAAATATTTCCGACTTATGTTTCATCAAATAGACATATCCATATCTAGACTTGTCATCCGTGAAAGTTACGAAGTAAGTTGAACCATCATGAGCGACATGATTTAATGGACCACATACATCGCTATGTATTAGTTCCAATAAATCTCCAGCACGGTGTCCAACACCTAGAAATGAGGCCTTTGTCATCTTTCTTTGGATGCATGACTCACAAATCAGATAATGATCTAAGGTAAGATTTTCAATCAAACCTTCATTTACAAATTTGGATAGACGTCTAACACCTATGTGGCCCAATCTCATATGTCATAATACAGATTTCTTATTTGTATTTTCCTCCAAATTGAAAACATCTCTATATGTGTCCAAAATCTAGTGACCGTTTGATAAAGACCATTCACATTTCAATAAATTATCTTTATCATATAAACATAAAGTTTCATCTTTAATATTTATTTTATAACCCTCTTTATCTAATATTGGCAGTGATATTATTTTTCTGATAAGTGAGGGTACATAATAACAGTCTCGTAAATCTAATTTACAACCAATAACCGTTCTTATGGCTTTAACATCCAATGTCTCGCCATTGCCAACTCTAAGCTGGATCTCCCTTTTATTCAGCCTTCTTTTAACCCTTATTTCCTGCAGGGAAATGCAAATATGAGTAGGTCTGCCAGTGTCTAACACCCATCCACTATTTTCATCTAAGGCTAATGAGATATCAATAATTGGAAAATACAAAGCGTACCTGAGGGTCCTGCTTTTCCTTTTAGTTCTGGACAATATTTCTTCCAGTGTCTAGACTTCTTGCATTGTAGACATTGATCACGAGCTACTTTCGGTTTTTTGCCTTTGCACTTCTTAGAGTTCTTCTTTGATATCTTTTTCTTCCCCATCTTGATTTTTTTTGACTTCCCAAAAGTCTTTGAAGAGCCAGCTCCACCATGGAGATACATTGTGGGGTTGTATTTTTTCAAATCTTGCTCCGCCGTGCGTAGCATGTTATGAAGTTCTTCGTATATGGCTTGCATCGAATGCATATGGAAATTTAATACAAAGCCAGCATAAGAACCAGACAAAGAAGTCAGAATCAAAATACGGCCTAGCCTTTCATCAAACACAATGCCTTGTCGTTCCAGATATTGAATCTGGTCTATCATGTTCAAAACATGTGTACTAACATCTCCTCCCTCCTTGAGTTCAGCACGGAACAATTCTTTAGACCTTCGATAAAGTTCCATCTCTTGGTTTTCCTCGAATAACTCCTTGAGTGTTCGCATGATGCTCCAAACATCTGGTACTTCAATGTATTGTCTCAGTGAATCTGGAACCATCGATCCCAAGATGTAGGATTTCACCTTTAGGTTATCATCCTTCTATCTATCAAAAGTTTCTCGCTCTTCTGGAGTGGAGTCAGGATCTATATCAACAAACAGTGGATTGATCGTGACATAAGTCAACTTTTCATACTCCAAGACAAGACGCATGTTCATTTCCCATTCTAAATAGTTCTCGGTTCCTTTTAGCTTATTGGAATCCAAAAGTTTCATAAATAGATTAGTGGCAGCCATCTACAAGACAATATTTTTGAGTAGTAGCAGAACAATTTTCATTTCAAAAGTGATAACACTAATTGATTATGGAATTTTAAATCTATTGGTGCCCTCCCATTACTTTACGTAATTCTGTAATCTCCCTTAACGGAAAAATATAATTTTGACTATCAAAATTTCATAGCGGGAAGTGGATCCCATGACATTCACTCCAGCCTCACACTAATGACGATCTTGGCCTTTATAAACTCATTAAGTAGAACTTACAAGTCAATCACATCATGTGACTCCTAGTTTGGTCCTGGACCGTTTCTTATCCTCACACTAATGACGATATTGGATTAAGACGTGTTCTAGGTGTTTACTTGTCAATGTGCACTAATGAGCTTCGTATGTACACTCTCACACTAATGAAGATAATGGGTGATTGCGTTAACCCATCACGCTACATCTAATATTTTACCGGAGTGACCTAAGTTCCGAGCACTTATACCCTCACACTAATGAAGATATTGAATAGAAGTAGTAAGAACTCATTCATCTCTGTATTGACAAGACCGATCTTCTAATAGTGCTCTAACATTACTAATATATTTACTTAAAATAAAGTAATCACCTAATCATGAGAGATTTATGACAATCAAGTCATTAACTTAATTAGGTCAAAATTTTAATTTAAAATATACAACATATCCAATATGATTTATGCATAATTAAATTAAAATACATAGGCATAGATTCAAATACATGTCTAACATGTAACATGTGTTGTGTGGTTAAGCCTTGCTCTGATACCATTCTTTTGGGATAATTGTGGAACCCTGAGGATCAGATCAGTGTCCCGCATAGCGGAAAATGGGTCTAACCCGTGGATATCAAGCATGAGTGTATTTTAAAATATTTTAATGAAATATCATATTTCATTACGATTGTTTAGGGAAAAACGGGGATAAAATGAAATCCGTAAAACCACATCGGGATAAAATCGGAGATGAAACATATTGTCACGCACATACGCTTTAGCTCATGCGTGTAGATGCAATTGCATGCAATTGCTTCATTAAGCACATGCACTGAATGAAGCAAATTTCTTCATGCATTATTATTATTATTTTCTTCAAATAATTACAAAAACCTTCAACACATTTAAAATCACCCAAAATAATTTTAGTTTCAAAACCAACCACAACACATATTATGAAATAAACATATATAAATTCTAAATATTTATATATGCATTTCTTTGAATCAAGTTACAACCTAAAATAGAATCCCAATAATAAATGTCTCATGATCAATTCTAGTTCACCCAAAGGTGGTCAAGTGATTCTAGAATGGTTGTCATAGCTCTAAGCTTTAATCTTGAGTTCCAAACTCTTATTAATTGTTCCATATCCAACATGAACATATTTGACATAATTACAAGTATGTTGTGTTTATACTTCTAAAGTATCCTAACACAATTTATTAGTCTTATTTCAACATTAAGTTATGTGATCATGCATCCAATACATATTTCATAACTTAAGAGAATTTCAAACTTACCTAGCAAGCTTGAAGCAAAGATCCAATTTCCTTCTCTTTGTTGAAATGGTGGGAGAACTTCCAAAGTGTTGCAAGCTTTTCGTCAAGATCCAACTTTGATTCCAATGCTAGCAAGCTTCACTCCAAGATCCAATCTTGATTTCTCCTAGATGAAATATTATAGAGACCTCACAATCTTCTCTAAACACTTCTCTAACTTGGGCTAATTTTCTATAAGAAATACTTGTGTATAGCTTTCACAATTTTTTTACCTTGCTTAAGCTTAATTAAAACCTTACTAAAGCTTGCTATTTATAGTAAAACTTAGGAAATTTTTAATCAATTAATGTCTTATCAAATATTAGGTATGCTTAATTAAATTCATCCAAATATTCTTAATTAGGTGTGAGTAATCCCATTGTCTACCACTTTGAATTAAATAAATTAAACCAAGACAATATTTACTTAATGGATTAGTTCAATGTCTACCACTTTGATTTAATCCAACTAAATCAAGACATATAGATTTACAAATATTAATACAAATTTGAAATTACCAAAATATCCTCAAATGGTAGAGATATTTATGAATTTACAATTAAGCCCTTTGTGTAATTTTGAATTAATCCAATTAATCCAAATAGGTCAAAGTAAATAATCAATGTTATCCAATAACACTTGATTATCTTGGTTGATAATTATAATATCGAATATTATCTTTTATCAAAATTAATCGGCTACATAAGTGCTCAACGAGTACACTTAATATTGAGACTCTCTAAGTTCAGGCACGTTCGTCATGTAAACCTAGCTAATTTATACGTAATTCGGCCACTTCCGAATTCGCGAAGAACATGAACGACCTTTCCGAACTATACAAATTGAGGTTATCACATATGTTTAACAATCCCTCCATCATAGGCTATCCGGATTATACTCAGGAAACATAGAATATACCGTCAAGTTTCCAAGGCGCATATCTCATGTCGACATGTCCACGATTCTTCATAACTGATGCGATCCACCCTAGGTGATCGACTTTGGTAAAAGCTTTAAGAATCGTGACTTTACACACGGGCCGACAGATCCTACTTGCTTCGCACTTGATTACTGAGTGCATCGGTCCACACCCAACGAACATCTAGGGGCCAAACCATAAAAGGTTTCTGACATACATGGCATCAAAGTGTGGATGATCTCATACAAAATCAATGTTATCCTATAGTCAAAGGATTACATATGATACTCGACTCGAGGAGATTCCTATTGACGGTGGTGTGTACTTCCAATAGGAATCACTTATGAGTCTTTCAATATTAGCTTCAACGAATACCCACATGTCTATACGAGTTTCCAAAACCCATAGTATATCGGGTTAAACCATTGGAAATCCAATTCCAATATACGACATGTGCTAGTATTCTAGGTTATAGGAATTCGCCCGTATTCCAAAACCAACGACTAGGAATATTTACTTTAATAATAGTTTACACCTAGTGTCAAAACTATTATAAGGTCGATGTCATTCTTAGCATATATATACACCAATCTAATACGCATAATGACAATACCATTAAGAAAGTATGAAATGAAAATATAGTTATTTTATTAATAAATAATAAAATATACAATTCAGATTGATACTCCAAGCACCAACTCCATTAGATAATGCCCATATCAAGAAGTTTAAGGACTTCTGTTTTTACCACTTCTTTCATATGAGGGTTTAATCTTCTTTGGGGTTAATGATATGTTCTAGCATTATCTTCTAAATGTATTCTGTATGTGCAAATCAAAGGATTGATGCTTTTTATATCTTTTAAAGTTCATCAAAATGCCAGTTTATGTTCTCTCAACACATTTAATAACTTATCTTCTTGATCGCTTGTGACAGTGGAAGAAATTGCAACATGGTAAGTTTGTTCATCTCCAAGAAATACATATTTTAATCATTCTGGAAAAGTCTTTAATTCCAATTGGCGTGCTTCCTAATGTTTTTCTTCTTCCAGTGTTCCTAGTTCCTCAAAATTTTACTTCTCTCCATCGTCTTCCAGTACCTTTGTAGAATCAAGTAAAGAAAAATAATTAGAAATATCTGAATCTAATTATGTACTTGATTCAAGAAAATTAGATGTATAAATTTTCATAAGGTTAGATAAACTCCCCTGGATATGTTCCACCAAAATTGGTTCAATTAGTTCCATGCTCTCGTTTTCGCTATCCTCATCGTATGGTTTTTTGCACTTGTTAAAAATATTAAGCTCCAACGTCATATTGCTAATGGGAAAGTTTATGATTCAATTCCTGTAATTTTTTAAGGCGTTAGCTGTTGCTAAAAATGGACGACCAAGTATTACAGATATTGGCTTGTAACTGTCTGCTACAGGTTGTGTTTCCATGACAATAAAATCAACATGATATATAAATTTATCGACTTATAATAACACGTCTTTCATAATTCCTTTCGGCACCTTGACTGATCTATCAGCAAGTAAAAAATTAGTTAAAGTTGATTTTACCTCGCCAATATTAAGTTGTTGGTAAACCGAAAGTGGAAACAAATTGACACTGGCTCCAAGATCAAGCAATCCATGTTCAATTTTGTGATTTTTAATAATACATGAAATAGTTGTACAACCAGGGTCATTATATTTTAATGCATTATTGGTTGAGAGAATGGAACTTACTTGTTCGGCAAGAAAATATTTCTTCCTTACCTGATGTCTTTTTTTAACGGTGCACAAGTCTTTCAGAAATTTGGCATAAGATGGTATCTATTTGATGGCATCTAACAAAGGAATATTGACCTTCACATGTTTGAATATTTCATATATCTATGGGGAATGGTTCAATTTTTTTGTTTTCAATGCTTGAGGAGATTAAGGTGCATGTGAAAATCTCATTATCATCAACGATATGTAATGGTTCATCAACCCCTTTTATTAGCCTCTAAAGCTGACTCATTTTCAACTGAACGAGGTTTAAGAATATGTATGTGGATGACCTTACCACTGTGAAGAGTAATAACAGATTTGACTTGGTATATGTGTTGACTACCAGAACTACCCTCATGAAGGTTTTAATCACTCTTGGGGTTTGGCTGTGATTGTAAATGAAACTTTCCTTTCTCATGAATGATCAATGTATATGTGATTTTAGCAAAAGATCTTTCAGATCAATCAATGTTTTCACATTTATTGATGGCTTTCTGTTTCTCAATTAATGCATGCAAGGTATACTCAAGGGTTTTCCTAGGTGGTGGGACATATGGTGCATAATTTTAAGAATTTTGGAAATTCTGGTGTACCTGAGGAGGTTGTTGCGATGGTTGTGCTTGGTTATCATTTCTCCAATTAAAGTTTGGATGGTTTCTCCAACCAGAATTGTAGGTTTGGAGCATTGGTTTGGATTTGGTCTCTTGAAGGTGTTTATAGAACTGACTTGGTCATGGAGACATTCCTGCAGGGCTGGCAAGGTTGGGAAAATTTATGTGACATGTTCATTTGTATTACAAATTTGACATGTGACTTCTTGAATTGATTTGACATAATCATTCTTCCTCATTTCTAACGCCTCAACTTTTTTAGCTAGATATGCATATTTAGCAGAAAAGTCATGGTCTTCCCTAAGGTTAAACATGTCTCTACCAGATGACTGTGGTTTTACAGATGACTCATAAGTGCCAACTGTGTCTCAATGTTGTGCATTCTCTACTATATGTTCTAGGTAATCTAGTGCATCTTCGGGACTTTGTCCCTAAACTCACCATTACACATCATTTCCACTACTTGTTTTTTTGGGATGTTAAACCCTCGTAGAAGTAGGAAACCAGCCTCCATGTTTCAAACCCGTGATGTGGATAAAAATTTAATATTTCTTTAAATCTCTCCCAATATTGGTCAAGTGTTTCCCCTGACTCTTGTGTGAAAGTTGTGATTCACTTTTTAAATGAGTTTGTCCTGTGAGGTGGAGAGAAGTGTTTCAGAAATTGCTCTTGCAAATCATCCAATGTTCTTATGGATCCTGACCTAAGGTTCTGCAACTAAATTTTAGCTTTATCCTTTAAAGAAAATGGAAAAAACTTGAGTCGAATTATATTCATGCTGTAATTTTGGCATGTGCAAGTATTACATACCTCTTCAAATTCACTTAAATGCTTATAAGGATTTTCTAATTCTAGATCGTGGAATGTGGGTAAAAGTTGGATGACACCCGGTTTTAAATTGAAACGTGATACATCTGGGTGGAAGTAATGCAAGATGGTGATCTTGTGCTAGTGGGATTCATGAATTCTTTAAGTGTCCTATGATGATTAAGATCGCCATGCTGAGACTCATATTCTACTTGATTAACTGGATTTTCATCTCAGCCAGATAGGTTTTCATTTCGGTTCTCTGTCATTTTGACTGACGATGAAGTTAATGGAGACTCTCTATTTAATCTAACACTAGATGATCGAGACCAATGTCTCATGCAACCTAAATGCAGACTATATGATAAAATTTAAATATGAAAATGAAATACATACAAAAAGAAAAAATAATAAACAAGTTAAAATAAAGTTAAAATAAATGACAAAAAACACAAATGTAGTGATTAGATCCTAAAAACGTCATCTGATTCTTGTCAATTCAGATCTCAATTGAATTTCCCGTTCAGCTGTCTCAATTTCTCGAATTAGGTTCTCATAAAAAAAAATGTGGAAGAATCTTTAGATTGAGGATGGTTCAAGAAATTCTTTGGCAAAATACAACCTATATTTTAATTGATTTTTTTGTCTCATGTAACCTTGAAGAATTAAGTACATGGTTTGTCTATATGTGGGATGTCTTGGTTCAGAATTCATTTAGAATCAATCAGGACATCTTGGATCTACAAAAACAAAGAAGAAGAAAATGAATTGCAGAAAATACAAAAAAGTAAAATGAAATAAAATAAAAAGAAAAAATACAAGGATGTTAAATTATTATTTTATCTACTAAATTATATTCCCCGACAACTGCGCCAAAAATTTGACACACCACAAATTGATTCTTTAATCCCAAGTATAAGAGTTTCGAAATAATAAAATAATCTGGTAAGACCGGGGTCGATTCACAGGGAATAGATTTAGTAAAATAAAATAATAATTCGAGTGAAAATAAAACGGCTGAATTGATTTAAATGAATGGTCATGTTTGAATTGGAATGCACCAATAAATTAAAATGTTGGGGCTATCCACTCTTAATATTTCAAATATAGAGAAATCTTACTTTTTATAATATATAAATTGTCATTATTACCCAGTTAATTTACTTCAGGAATTAATTATGCGAAAATATATAAAACCAACCATATAGAAAATAACAATATTTGTCTATAACAAGTCTAGATAGGTACTCAATTATGTCAAATTATATAAAATCATTCATAAAGGCGGTAACAAAGTTTGTCAATAATTAGTTCATATTTAAATTACTCTCTCATATAATATGGGGTAAAGTATTATTTGGGTCAACCAAGATGAGATTGTTGTAGGGGTTTTTAGGGGCTAAATCCGGTAACGCAGTGGAAGCGGTGGAAAATCAAATTTTCCGATTTCAAATTTTTTTCTCGGATGAATTAAATAAACATATTTATTTAATTATCCAATAATCAAATTATGAAACAAAAATTAAATAAATCATATTTAAGTGAATTTACCAAATTACCCTTACACTTGGTATTTTGTTCATTATAGTCCGAAATTGGTCAAATCAATTTTGGATGATTCTAAATCATTTCTAAGATGAACTTAACCTGTTCAAAACATCAACACACCAAAATCAACAAAATCCCCAAATTTTGCTCACTTGGCCGAGAGCCTTCAAGGGGGGGGGTTTGCATTTTTCAATTCCATGTTTCAAAACACATCAAGATGTAATCCAATCAACATGAAACTTTGTATGCATCATATAAACATCCTTATACACAACATAAATGAAAATCCCCAAATTTGGATAAGGTCTTAAACTCTAATTTTTCAATTTCTTCAAATTGGACAAATTAGACCAAATTGGTTAAATCAATTACTTTAATCATCATTCTTCCATCCAATTAAAGTCTCAACACAATGAAACAACTTAGATCAAATCTAGGTCATTTAAGAGTGGTTCAACAACTCTAGATTAGCAACAAAGTTTCCAAAACCATAAAAGAATACTTATAACTACACTAGTCACAAACTTCCATCATCATACATGCTCACACTTTCATCAAAGTTCCATTCACCAAAAAACACAAAGAATAAAGAAAAGAATAACTTAATAACATCACAAGATGTGGCCTAGATCCTAAGGAACATTTTCCTTTCTAATAGTAAGTTGAGAAAACTTACTAAATCCAAGCTTTTTCTTTGTTTTCCCTTTTCTTCTTCTCTAGCTTCTCTTGTTTCTTTTAATGGAGTTTTGTAAAAGTGTATTAGGTTATTAAAGTGAAATGAAATGAAAACAATATATACTTGTTACAAATGCCTTGGCCGAATTTGGCTAAGGCAAATACAAGAATATTAATTTCATTTTCATTTGATTGTCATTTGATCAACTTGATTTAAATATCTAATAACACTTTATAGATATTTTAATTAAGTCAACAAAGGCAACTAAATCATTTAATCCAAATATCCAAATGTTAAGATATTTATATTTTAATTAATTTAATCATTTAACAATTAAATAATTAATTAATTATTAAATACAAATATATTAAATATATATATTATATTTACATTAAATATCAAATACATATATTCATTTAGGATATTAGTCAAATATCTCAATTTGACTATTAATTAATGTGTATTTAAATTAATCAAGTATTAAATGTAAATACACAATAATTAAGCAAATGACTATCGGGTCCCTTTAGCATGTTTTGCGTTTAACCTTTAAACGACTTTATAAATAATCAATATTATTTATAAATGTTGCTCTAGTGCTCTACGAGTTATTTCATTATTGAGACTCTCTAGATTCAGGTATATCCGTCACGAAATCCAATTTCGTGTCCATAATTTATCCACCCGTAAATTATGACGATCACGGATAATCTCGCTAATCATACAGGTCGAGGTCATGGAAAATGTATAATTCCTCCGTCACAGGTATCCGGATAAATCCCAGATATATAGATGTAAACGTCAAATCTCTATGGGGATTATCCAGTCGACTATTCTATTAGCAATCTCAAAAAGAATGTTTAGAACTAGCTTCTAAACTTTACCACGGGCCCATGGTTTTATCTGATTGCTAATCATATGGACTATCTATGCTCTGTTACACAGAACTGACGGATCCTATCTTGATACACATAGGACACCCTGAGGATCTATCTACACCCAACGAACAGGCGGAGGTCTGATCTTAAAAGATCGGTGACGTGACTGCCATCTAAGTGTAGAAGATGTCTCATATGCCCACAATGGAATCTCAAGTCTAAGAATCACAAGTGCTACTCAACCCGAGAAGATTCTTATTGACGTTGGTGTACCATCCATTAAGAATCTTTGGTGAGTCGTTCAGTGTTTATCCGCTATAAACACCCACACGTCTATACTAGTCTCTAAGACTAATGGTTCATTGAGAAACCATTGGAATCATATATTCCAGTATACGACATGTACCGGTCTCAACGGGTTTACTTTACTGACCAAGTAGTGTAAACCTTGACCAGAAACTGTCTGAGAATGACAACGTCATGATACTACTCAATGTCAGTTGCGACGCTTTTGCAACAGTACCATGACTAATCATTCTAGGGTCATTACGTCTTTACCATATTAAAAGATACATTATATTATAGAAACTGCATATATTATTCATAATAATAATGTTTTACAGAAGTATTCAAAGAATACCCCGGAATTGAACAAATTGGCGCTCTGAGCACCAACCCCAACAAAATCTCTCACTTGCTCTAGTGCCAACATCGATTATATCTAATACCCATCGACTCCACGTGTTTATCAAAAACAGCTTCGGAGGTATGGCCTTCGTCAGCGGGTCTGCTACATTATCTTCACTCGGTACCTTGCACACGACAATATCCCCTCGCGACACAATCTCTCGAATGATGTGGTACTTGCGTTCCACATGCTTCGACTTCTGATGCGCCCTCGGTTCCTTTACTTGCGCAATGGCTCCAGTATTATCACAGTATAACGGAATCACATTCTAGATACTTGGGACAACTCCCAATTCTGTGATAAAGTTTTTTATCCACACAGCCTCTTTTGCAGCTTCAGAAGCTGCAATATATTCCGCCTCAATGGTGGAATCTGTGTCGATCCCTGTTTGGAACTCTTCCAACAAACTGCACCTCCGTTAAGGGTAAATACGAATCAGATGTAGACTTTCTATCATCGGGATCCGATTGGAAATCAGAATCCGTATACCCGTTAACTTGCAGTTCGTTTCCTCCATAAATTATTAACTTATCCTTAGTACCTTTAAGATACTTGAGGATATGTTTAATGGAGATCCAATGGTCATTACCTGGATTGGACTGATACCGACTAGGTACGCTAACAGTGAAAATGATATCAGGCCTCGTACATAACATGGCATACATTATGCTACCCAAACACGAAGCATAAGGTTGGTTAGACATTCTAACCTTCTCATCTTCTGTTTGTGGACATATCTTCTTTGAAAGATGAATCCCATGTCTGAATGGTATGTTTGTTGTCTTACAGTTACCAAAATTATACCGTTCAAGATCTTATCTATGTACGTTGATTGGGATAACCCAATCAGCCTCCTTTGTCTATCTCTATAGAGTTTTATCCCTAAAACATAGGAAGCTTCTCCCAGGTCCTTCATGGAGAAATTCTTACAGAGGTATGCTTTGACGCTTTGTAACATACCTAAATCATTCCCAATTATTAGGATGTCATCAACATATAGGACTAAAAATACGACCATGCTCCCACTGGCCTTCTGATACACACATGATTCTTCCGAATTCTTGAGAAAACCAGACGATCTAATAATCTCATCGAATCGAAGATTCCAACTTCGTGAAGCTTGTTTAAGTCCATAAATGGACTTCTTAAGCTTACATACCATGCCCGAGTTTTCGCTGGACGCAAAACCTTCCGGCTGTTCCATATAGATTTCTTCATCAAGAAATCCATTTAGAAAAGCCGTTTTGACATCCATTTGCCAAATCTCGTAGTCATGATACGCAGCTATAGAAAGAAAATCCGAATAGACTTAAGCATTGCTACCGGTGAAAAAGTTTTCATCGTAGTCGACGCCAGGTCGCTGCGTGTGTAACCTTTTGCTACCAGTCGGGCCTTGTAAGTTTCAACCTTATCGTCAGGCCCGCGCTTCCTCTTGTAAACCCATTTACAACCGATAGGAACAATTCCTTCGGGAAGCGGAACCAAGTCCCAAACTTGATTCTGATGCATTAAGTCTATCTCGGATTTCATGGCACTTTGCCATTTCACGGAGTCGATGTCCAACATCGATTCTCTATAGGTGAAAGGATCTGTCTCTTCAACTAAGAGAACATACAGAATCTTTTCTTGTATCAAATACAAGCGTTAAGGAGGTCTAGATACCCTTTCCGACCTACGGAGTGTGTGTGTTGAAGGTCCTTCATCTACTTGAACTTTAGGTTCCTCCGTTGGTTTTTTGTTTTCAGGTTGGACTTCATCAAGCTCAACCTGTCTATGATTACCACCTTTTGACAAAAATTCTACTTCTAGAAATTTTGTGAAGTGAGCTACGAACACATTCGATGCTCGGTATCATAGAACAGATATCCCTCGTATTCGAAGGATATCCGACAAACCTAAACTTTTGCCCTCGAGGCGCGAAAGCTTATCTTGCTGAGTCACCCTGACATAGGCAGGACAACCCCAAACCTTAATATAATTAAGATTTGGTCTCCTACCGAACCATATCTGATACGGAGTCGTAGGAACAGATTTTGAAGGAATCTTGTTCAAAAGATGTGCAGCTGTTAAAAGAGAGTATCCCCATAAATAATAGGTCGAATCTGTGAAATTCAACATTGATCGGACCATATCCAATAAAGTCTGATTTCTCCTCGCAGACACTCCATTGTGCTGTGGAGTACCTGGAGGAGTATATTGAGTGAGAATCTCATTCTCCTTCATATAATCCATGAACTCACCACTCATATATTTGTCGCCTCGATCAGATCGAAGGCATTTAATATATTATCCAGTTTGTTTTTCTACTTCATTTCGGAACTCTTTGAACTTTTCAAAGGTTTCCAATTTATGTCGCATCAAATAGACATAATCGTACCGTGACAGATCATCGGTAAAGGTAACGAAGTACGAATAACCACTATGAGCAGTCTGACTTAGTGGACCACATACATCAGAATGTATGAGTTCCAGTAAGTTGGTGGCGCGGTGTCCAATACCAGAAAATGGGGCTTTGGTCATCTTATCCTGAATACAGGATTCACAAGTTGGATAGGATTCAATGGTAAGATCTGGTATCAAACCATTCCTAACCAATTGGGTAAGGCGTTTAACTCCAATGTGACCAAGCCGCATATGCCAAAGTTTAGTATCATTAATTACAGGTAAACTACGTT
Organism: Zanthoxylum bungeanum; assembly: GCA_019454045.1. Classification (NCBI taxonomy): domain Eukaryota; kingdom Viridiplantae; phylum Streptophyta; class Magnoliopsida; order Sapindales; family Rutaceae; genus Zanthoxylum; species Zanthoxylum bungeanum. The sequence continues at coordinate 259,396 of SKCR01023478.1, read as the reverse complement.
TATTAACTCCAGTATTTAAAATATCTTTTGAAGTTTGCAATGTATAATGACCATGCTGGTTTGGACAACTAAGGATCTGAATATTATTTCTATCATATAAATATAAAGAACTGTTCTTAATATTAATACAAAAGCCTTCTGTATCCAATACAAAAAGTGATATAATATTAGCTACACATCCTGGTACAAAATGACATTCATTTAACAAAAGTGTCTCATTCGGTAATGAGATCTCGCATGCTCCCTGCAACTGCATCCAAAGAGTCTCCACTCCCGAATCGTAATTGCATCTCTCCGGGCTTCAGCCTCCTACTTTCCTTCAGCACCTGCAACGAATTGCAAATGTGAATGGGACAAGCATAATCTAAAATCCAGCTGGATGTAACGGCTTCACAAGCCAAAGATAAATCAATAACTGGAAAAATAAATGTATCTGATGTAGATGCTCTATCTCTCATCAGCTGGGCGATGTAATCAGGATAGTTCCTTTTCCAATGCCCGACTTTGCCGCAGTGGTGGCATTTGTCTTCAGAAGCCCTTTGGGCTTATCAATCTTTGGTTGTTGTTGAGGACTGAAAGTCTTCTTCTTCTTCCATTTCCTTCTTTTTCTTCTTTCCCTTTGACCATGTCTGGGAAGAAGCAGGGAGAGAAGTAGATCTCGGAGGGCGATTCGGTACTCTCTTCTTAAGGTCTTATTCTGCCGTGAGCAACATCCTATGTAGCTCTTGGTAGGTACAGACAGTCCCATTCATGTTGAAGTACATCACGAACTGGCGATATGAAGCTGGAAGTGAACCAAGAATGACACTCCTACCGAGAATGTCATTCAAGATGAGATTATGTTGCCTCAATTGATCGATCAAATCGATCATCTGAAGAACATGTGGGCTAACATCTTGCCCCTCATCCAGACGCGCATGGAACAGTTCCATTACGACTTGTGAACAATCACTTGTTCTTGGTTCTCAAACGATTGTCTCAATCGCGTCATCATACTATACGAATCTAGCATACCATAGTATTGTTTCTTGAGTTTCGCAGACAGTGAACTAAGGATGTATGATTTAACCCTTAAATCATCATCCTTCCAAGTTTCAAAAACTTGGCGTTCCTCCTCTGTAGCGTCCGCAGGACCCTCAAGAACATATCTCAGCTTTTCAGAATCGAGGACAATCCTCAAATCCAATTCCCAATCAGCGAAGTTCTCAGCGCCTTTTAGTTTGTTCGTATCAAGCATACGCGCAAAATGATTTGTGGATTGTGCCGCCATCGCAAATCTATCATATAGATCATGAAAAACGGTTAGCAGAAATTAATCAGTTTCATATAATATCAAAAGCATGAACTAGATCATGGATTTTTAATCTAAAAATGTCTCTCCCACTAAATCATGCAATACTGTGATCCCCAAACAGAATACAAAGATTTAATAATTAAATTAAATACAAATAGTGAAAGGTGGATCCCGTGAATATATTTCGGCTCACAACAGAGGCACGGTATTGCCTACGTATATTCATCAGGTAGACAACTCATTTGTCAATCACTCAATAGTGACTCCTAAGTTTCCGGTCCTGGCCGTTTCTCGTTGTCGCTGCGAAGGCAGGCCCACAAGGAGACGTACCAAGGTTAAACTCGTCAATGATAAACTCAAGTTACTTACGTAATCCTGACAGCTAGGGCACGTTCAGAATTTCACTTTCGCTTGAATTTATCTAGTATCTGATATACATCCGGTATAAATAAATCTCTATCGGCTACACCCTCACAGTAGAGGTACGGTCTCGGATGTAGTCACGGAGAAATATTTATAAACCGTATTGACAAGACGGACCACATAACATGCATCAAATACATATTATATTAAACCTTATTAATTAGGGATTTTCCGCTAAGTGTCATACACCCTAAATCTAATCAAATTAGATTATAATAAGCATGCATAAAGTCAAGAAAACATGATTAACATTGATTTAATAAAGGCTAATCATTTTAGGGGGCCTAGAATCAGACTCGCTCTGATACCATTTTGTAGGGGTTTTAGGGGCTAAATCCGGTAACGCAGCGGAAGCGGTGGAAAATCAAATTTTCCGATTTCAAATTTTTTTCTCGGATTAATTAAATAAAAATATTTATTTAATTATCCAATAATCAAATTATGAAACAAAAATTAAATAAATCATATTTAAGTGAATTTACCGAATTGCCCTTACACTTGGTATTTTGTTCATTTTAGTCTGAAATTGTTCAAATCAATTTTGGATGATTCTAAATCATTTCTAAGATGAACTTAACATGTTCAAAACATCAAAACACCAAAAGCAACAAAATCCCCAAATTTTTCTCACTTGGCCGAGAGCCTCCAAGGGGGGGGGGGGTTTGCATTTTTCAATTCCATGTTTCAAAACACATCAAGATGTAATCCAATCAACATGAAACTTTATATGCATCATATAAACATCCTTATACACAACATAAATGAAAATCCCAAAATTTGGATAAGGTCTTAAACTCTAATTTTTCAATTTCTTCAAATTGGACAAATTAGACCAAATTGGTTAAATCAATTACTTTAATCATCATTCTTCCATCCAATTAAAGTCTCAACACAATGAAACAACTTAAGATCAAATCTAGGTCATTTAAGAGTGGTTCAACAACTCTAGATTAGCAACAAAGTTTCCAAAACCATAAAAGAATACTTATAACTACACTAGTCACAAGCTTCCATCATCATACATGCTCAACACTTTCATCAAAGTTCCATTCACCAAAAACACAAAGAATAAAGAAAATAATAACTTAAGAACATCACAAGATGTGGCCTAGATCCTAAGGAACATTTTCCTTTCTAATAGTAAGTTGAGAAAACTTACTAAATCCAAGCTTTTTCTTTGGTTTTCCCTTTTCTTCTTCTCTAGCTTCTCTTGTTTCTTTTAATGGAGTTTTTGTAAAAGTGTATTAGGTTATTAAAGTGAAATGAAATGAAAACAATATATACTTGTTACACAATATGCCTTGGCCGAATTTGGCTAAGGCAAATACAAGAATATTAATTTCATTTTCATTTGATTGTCATTTGATCAACTTGATTTAAATATCTAATAACACTTTATAGATATTTTAATTAAGTCAACAAAGGCAACTAAATCATTTAATCCAAATATCCAAATGTTAAGATATTTATATTTTAATTAATTTAATCATTTAACAATTAAATAATTAATTAATTATTAAATACAAATATATTAAATATATATATTATATTTACATTAAATATCAAATACATATATTCATTTAGGATATTAGTCAAATATCTCAATTTGACTATTAATTAATGTGTATTTAAATTAATCAAGTATTAAATGTAAATACACAATAATTAAGCAAATGACTATCGGGTCCCTTTAGCATGTATTTTGCGTTTAACCTTTAAACGACTTTATAAATAATCAATATTATTTATAAATGTTGCTCTAGTGCTCTACGAGTATATTTCATTATTGAGACTCTCTAGATTCAGGTATATCCGTCACGAAATCCAATTTCGTGTCCATAATTTATCCACCCGTAAATTATGACGATCACGGATAATCTCGCTAATCATACAGGTCGAGGTCATGGCAAATGTATAATTCCTCCGTCACAGGTATCCGGATAAATCCCAGATATATATAGATGTAAACGTCAAATCTCTATGGGGATTATCCAGTCGGCTATTCTATTAGCAATCTCAAAAAGAATGTTTAGAACTAGCTTCTAAACTTTACCACGGGCCCATGGGTTTATCTGATTGCTAATCATATGGACTATCTATGCTCTGTTACACAGAACTGACGGATCCTATCTTGATACACATAGGACACCCTGAGGATCTATCTACACCCAACGAACATGTGGAGGTCTGATCTTAAAAGATCGGTGACGTGACTGCCATCTAAGTGTAGAAGATGTCTCATGTGCCCACAATGGCATCTCAAGTCTAAGAATCAAGTGCTACTCAACCCGAGAAGATTCTTATTGACGTTGGTGTACCATCCATTAAGAATCTTCGGTGATTCGTTCAGTGTTTATCCGCTATAAACACCCACACATCTATACTAGTCTCTAAGACTAATGGTTCATTGAGAAACCATTGGAATCATATATTCCAGTATACGACATGTACCGGTCTCAACGGGTTTACTTTACTGACCAAGTAGTGTAAACCTTGACCAGGAACTGTCTGAGAATGACAACGTCATGATACTACTCAATGTCAGTTGCGACGCTTTTGCAACAGTACCATGACTAATCATTCTAGGGTCATTACGTCTTTACCATATTAAAAGATACATTATATTATAGAAACTGCATATATTATTCATAATAATAATGTTTTACAGAAGTATTCAAAAGAAATACAATCGGGAATTGGCGCTTTGAGCACCAACCCCAACAATTGTCTACATCGAATCAAGACACGCACAAATATAAGAGAATATTAAATATTAGTTTTCATATTACAATTCATATATTATAATATAAGTAAGATTAATCTATATTTTTATATTAAGACTTTCATCATTTACCCTAGTATGATGGAATTAGTTACTCATGCTTTTAATAAAAACACACATAATTTTGTTACTTAAAGAAAAAAATTACAACAAAACTTGAAAAATAAAATACACAAGAGCTGGAACTCTACAAATTCTCAGAGAGAGAAGTATGGAGCGGGTTGAGTTTCTAAGGTGTTGAGCACCTCTAATTATAGTAGAGGGCTCAGCACCCTCCATGCAATTACAAATTGAAAAATCAATTTGTAAATTACATGTTTAGTATGAATTGAAAATCCACCACACTAAAATTGAAACTGATATTAGGTCTCAACATAACATACATAATGCTTCTAATACAAGAAGAATATGACAAGTTAGACATTCTAACTCTTTCTTCCTCAGTTTGAGGTGCCATTTTCTTCAAAAGATGTATGTCATATCAGAAATGTACATTCACTGCCTTACAGATGTATGTTCATGGAATTATTTTTCTGGAAATTCGATAAATCTTTTACAGTTCTGGTACGAAATTATTTTACCATTCCATACCGGATAGTTCTTAGTATTTTAGCCATAAAATTTTCATACGATGTCCAATTTTAGTTAATTTTATAGCTTCGGAAAACTAAGACCAAAGCCTACAATTTCTATGTTGAACGTTTTCCTAAATTTGGACCGGAAATAAGCCAAATATCACATTTTCCTACTATTACTGTAGCAATTTTGGATTTATCTAGTAATTTCTCCATGTGACTAAATGAAAATTAATTTTTTATTATAGACAAATCCAGCCCTCACGTTTTTAACACCCTTGGCTACTATTCACCTTCATCCTTCTTGAGCTTCTCATGATTTTTCTGGATAGAAAAATAGCAAGCTTGGACCATCTCTCTCTCTCACGCCAACAAGGAGGATTTTGGTGTCCTCAAGCTAATTCTCAAGCCTAGTAAGTTTTCCCTCACTCGTTCCTTCTCTATTTTTAAATTATCATGCATTCTTCATTATCCCCATTCGAATCCATGAAGATAGGGAGTTTCTATAGACTGGTTTAACTTGAATAAGCACTAAGGGATAGTTATTCATACATTTTATGTTACTATAGCATCAAATGAGCCCTAGATTATAAAGAAAATGCAAGTACCCAAATAGGCCTCCATGGTTGTGAGGTAGAGAGGCTTTGAGTGGCTGAATTCTAAAATTGGGTTTGTGGAAAATAGGGGTTGTGATGTTAATATGTGGTTTTTTTTTTATTTGGTAATTTGTTTGTTGTGTTGAATATGCTTGAAGTATTACATGAGGGGTTGGCCAAAAAAATATGAGTTGATAGAGAAGGGCTGGTTTTTGGCTTTTTGTTTGATGGTAATATGTAGTGTTCTATGTTTTGGGTGATGCTAGTTTGAGTTTGCTTGGACAAATTATAGTAATGGCATTTAAATGGGCATGTTGCATGCCAAGTGTTCAATAAAATGTATAAGTTAGATAAACTTAAGAAATTAAGCATGTTTTATGAGTAATAAAAATTATTTATAATAATGAAAAATCTGTTAAGGGTCATTGGATTGAATATATTAGATAAGGAGAAGATTGAGGAAGTTAGGCGGCATAGTTAGTTTACGACGGTCACTGAACAAGTCGTAAATGATTACTTGTAAGTCAAGATTCTGAAGTACAAATGATGAACCGTAAAATTATGGATAAACTAGACAGATAAGGGAGTAACATATCCAAAATTCAGAATTTTTAGACTTAAGATTAGGCCGAACCATATTTTTGAAGTTGCGCGACCTGCTGCCTCTGCACCTAGTTTATTTTTCTGAACAGCCCCTGATCTTCGGTCTATAACTTGGGTTTCTGAAATCAAAATAGAGATCCGTAAAAACTAACATAATCTAGACACAATAAGGTCTATTCTATTAAATTTCAGACTCGGATTCATTCCCAATTAGTTATAGTGAATTTTCAAAATTAGGCATTGAGTAGTGAATTCTTAGCGACTAATAGAATCTAAATTCCCGCTTCTGCACTTGTGTAACTCCAAACCTTAGCCCGTAAAAATTCATAGACCACACTTATAAGTTAGTAACACAGCGAGGTCAATTATTCATGAATTGTGTATTTTATTTATTGATCGAAAGCATATCTTACAACTTATGATCTAATAAAATTTATCGATTATAGACTATCGACAAGAACTGCGATTGTCTTCGACACCGTGAAGTAGTGCCTATCAGTTCCAAATCAGTGAGTGGATACTTTCTTTCATAATATTTTCTTGATTTTATAAAGTAATGTGAATTTGATGATATCTAAGTTATACTTGAGATGAGGCTAAAATTTTTTTGAAATATTTTGATGAGTTTAAGACTACTTTCAGACCAGTTGAGAAATGCTAGTATGCTATGATATTTAGATAAGAGTTCTTTTATGACTTTTTTTTTTTAGATTGGGAGAAAAACCCAATCTCGGAGACATTATGAAATTGACAGATATTGGAATTGACAGATACAACAGACATGTGCACATGTAGTTTCAGAATTAGAGGGACGGTGATACGTAACGCCCCTAGATCCTAGTTTCAGGGCCAGGATGACAACATTGATTAGCGTTCCTATCTCTAGTTCAGTGACTTGGGGGACAGAAATATGTAACGCCTCAAGGCACTAGTTAGGCGTGTGGGGGGACGCCATCATACATAAGTTGTTTTCCATATGAGATTTTCAAAAATAACAATTTTATGAAAGAGTTTAAGAAAGTATTAGTTTTACGAGAGATCTCAGAGTTTTACATCAAAAAAGAAGTTTCTAGAAAAGTTTCATAGAAATAGATTTATTTTCAGACAAGAAAAGAGTTTTCAGAAAAGATTAGCTTTCTTGAGATAATTTCGATTTCAGAACAATAAATTTTTCATAAAGAATTTTAGTTCTCGTTTTAAACTACCCCTCACTAGGTCGATCAAACGATCTAACCCCCCACTCTCCAGTGTTTTCTATTTTACAGGTCTATTCAGTGGACGAGCTCGAGATGATGGATACTGATGGCAGTCACTAGGGTTATTGGGTCCACTCATCATTCAGGTCTGAGGTATATGGTTCATTCAATATTGTAAAGGTTACAAGTTATGTAAAAGTTGCATAAGAGTCATTACTAGAGCTTGTCGGAGTCGAAGTTACCAGAGTTTAAAATAGCAAGTTCATAGTTTTAAAGAATATAGATTGTTTAATTAATTTAAGTTGGGGATGTAGCCCTTCAGTGTAAGTGTGTGATTGTGATTTTCAAATAACAAGAAATGCAGTAGAGTTTAGATAGTCAGTCAGTTAGTTTGAGGCTAAGGGTGATATGGTGACCTATTTCATGCCGGCAGCATCTCCGAGAGGGGGATGTTACAAACTTGGTATCAGAGCATGGTCTAGGGAGTCAGTGACTGCAGTGGGCAAAGTGTTGGGGTCTTGTATACTTAGTATGCACAGGGTACTTGTATGTGAGACACTACCTCTCCAGTATCCAATCCTCGAGTACGTCCTCAAGCCCTATAGAAAGGTTAGTAAGATTTCCGATAATCATTGAATATCCCTCCAATAATCTGAAACTAGAATCTTTATTATAGCATAATCCTTCTATAACCATTCGAAGATAAAACCCGAAGTTCACATATGATAAATGATAAGAACAACTCATGAAATTTTCGAGAACATATACCAAAAAATTTAAAGAGAGAGAAAGCTAGAAGAAATTGCAAAACTAGAAAGTAAAGAAAGACATTTACACTTAGAATAATCTGAGATAATAGATTGAATTGAAACAGAATTGCTAGTGAAGAAAATACACGAGCTGGTAGCAGCAAATAGAATAGAATGAGCTGAAACGAATATAAGAATGACAGATATGCTCAAGTAAGGTTTCTTCCCTCCTCAGAAAATCCCATAAAGTAGATCCGGTAACTTTTGAGATCCATGTATGCATAGCAAATTTTCGAAAGATAGCATGAAGCTAGAAAAATAAAGAAGTAAGAAATCTGATCTAGTGGTGAAGATTCATAATAAGGTTGAGATACCTAGAAGAACGTAAGAATTTCAAACACCCTAGTCTAGAATCAAGATTTAGTAAGACTGATATCATAAGAAGCGGCGAATTAGTTATATTAGCAAAGGAGTCCAAAGTAGGTGAAACCGTAATTTGACCATTGCCCGACCCCGTAGAAGTACTGGATAGGAGAACGTCCTAACAGAATCCATCTCATACCTATTCTAAAATAGGTAATGGATTAAGCCAAGGTAGCCGGTAAATGACAACGGTATAAAATTATTGAACATTTTTTGACATTCAGACCTTATTGACCAGAATAAGGTAAATATATCTGTAAGAAGACCCGGTACCCACCGCAGTATACCACGAAATAGAAATAGAAAACCTTAAGAGATAAGTCTACTAGATAAAAATCCATCAAAACTATAGAAAACAGTAAGAAAACGAGTGTAGCACATGACGTAGACAAACTCGTTTGAAGTTTGCGGCAGCAACATAAGTCCATGGAATAGACCAACCACAGTAGTAACCATATAACCCTTAGAAACAAATCCAGTAAAAGAGAAACGTTGAAAACTCAGGAAATGGCAAAGAAGTCTAGTGTAGGTCACAACGTAGATAACGCCTCTCGAAGATTACAACATAAGCAGAAACCATAAAATAGTTGATATAGTTGTGTAACCTCAACCCATAGCAAGACCCACATGATCCTCAATAGTATATACTACAAATCTCTCTTACTACAATAATGACCCCAATAAATATTTAGACACTCACCCAGACTACTACAGAGCCTCGACAAGTAGTAGTAGTAATGTTTTCCCCAGCTCCCTATAAGATGAACATATCCAGCTCCTAAGTACGGAATTCAGTATATCCCCAGATGAATATAGTTAAGAACCCAGCGGAACATATACAATTCTTGACAACACTATAGCCAGATCAGTTGAATATATGAGAATCCATAAGAGACATGTAAGCGTACCTTTCCTGAGCCAAATTTGGTAAAGCTATCTTAGTCTGTTACCAAACTTAAGTGTTCAAATAAGTGTGGACTCACAAAATTCGAGGACATGAAAAGGGTAGAGCATATAACATTTATATGAGTGAAATGTATGTTTTTTCGAGACCTTTCTGTCGAGCCAAAAAGGAAAACTAAGAAGAATAATAAGATAAAACTATCCAAAAAAGGTAACAAAAAGAGTACAGTAAGACATGGAGTAAATTTGTGTTTAAGACAATTCCCAGAAATAGATAGTACGAGTATCGATAAAGGACCGAACTAGAAGAGAGGCAAGACGTTGCAGTCAAATGGCCGTTTAGCATTAGTACTTCCAGGTGATAACCCGAAATATACTTTGATTACTCAAACCCCCTCATAATCCTAGTTAGATAGCCCAGTAGTGATGGACAACAACACCGTCCTGATGATGTTCTCAAGAATAGGTAGACTCAAGATGTTGTGTAACACCTTTAACGCACATCTGGAGTCAGCTGGTCCTAAAGAACGAAGACATTACCCTTACGATAAGGTATTTTAGGCATATAAATCACGATAACCTCGGATACAATACATAGTATAAAAAGAAGAGTGTGGAATTAGGCAATAAGATGGAAGTGTAAATGTCGAGAGGATACAACAAATAAAAGAACACTAGTCAAATAGTGACAAAGATACATGAGCAGCATGACGTACTTTCAGTTTCAGGTTCAGTAGTACTACATGATTTTGTACGAATCTAGCCTGTAACGTTAGACATAACTAATTACATTAGAGTACTAGACTTTTTCCATTTAGGAAATGAAGAAGAATACTGCATAAGAAGGATTATAGAGGTATGACAATGAGCTTCCTAAGTGTCAAAATAGGATCGAAATTCCATTTGTTATATACCTGAAGGAAAAATAGTTAGTACAACTCGTATGCTTATTCACGTGATGTACCCAGGTAGGAACAAGACAAAACATGACTCTAAATAATTTACTAGCAGCTTAACAGGAATAAGGACCATGGAAACTAGGTACCCAGATGATTTACCAGATAGTAAACCAAGGCAGAATAGTAAAAGAACCATATGGACACTTCAGATCTCAGATATTTTAAGTTATAAGCCAGACAAGGTAACCGTAGTGTTACGATAGTTTACCAATGACCAAAGGAGTAAGATTTCACTTAAAATACAGTTAACATGTTTTCCTAGATAGCGTATTTCCCTCTCAGCTAAATTCATTATAATAACAATTCAGAACCCTAGAGTGAACATAGTATAGTACGCCCGAATAAGGTTACCACAGAATAAGTAATGAAATGTCTTATTCGTTGACAAGCGATAACAGAATATTGAACACCGACGGAGAGGTTTCATGTGTAGATATTCCTGGATGGAAGTGGGATGAGACCATAATAGATTTTTTCGGAGTGATCTACACAGACAAAGAAGGAAGATGCCCATAGTTTATGTGAATGAGAATAACAGTATAGTTAAGCCTTCCTAGGATCACATATATGCATAACCGCCATTAATACCTTACTAAGTTCTTGTAATAAATGAGCTTTAAGGGTAGGTTTTAAATGTTATTAGTAAAAACGTTGGGCATGCGATTTCAAGAGAAAAAATTGTTAAATCTCTAAGGTAATGAGAGACTATGAAGGAATCAATGATTGAATATGAGCGAGTTGATTGATGACGATATTGTGGTTAGAATATTAGAAGGCATCAATTACAAGAAGGAAAGAAGCTAACTCTTGAAAGTATGAGTAACATGATACCAAAAACCAAGAACAATTCAAGATAAATTAAGGATTGTGTATAGTAGGTGCAAGCATGGCAAGATACATTGGACATGAAACAAAGTTTAGGTAAGACAAAGATCAAAGAGGACATTTCGTAGAGAACTTAGTTAATGAGTCTAGTTGAATCTAAAAGATACAGAATAACTTACGACAGAATATGGACTCACATGGACAAATATATAATTCGCTTAAATCCATACCATTAATGCATGTTCCAGCCCACGTTGCGAGTTTTCTTTCGTACTTCTAAATCATTTTACATGAATTTATGATGAACTATAGCCTCAATTATGACTTCCAAATTATGACATATAAGTTCCAACATATAAATCACATTGTCCCATGATATAATGAAAGCATATGGAAAACCATAATGACACAACATGATATAGATGATAATGTAGCTTTGATGATGAGAATACAGTAGTTGGTAGTTGGCAAGATATGAAACATCATGTATCTCAGATTAAGTATTGGTAAGCTACTTAGCATCATGGAATCTTAGGTCTAAGCAGATTACGGAAGTTCAACCTTAAATGAGATTCGAGGACGAATCCTATTTAAGAGAGGGAGTGTGTAACACCCGATAATTTTGACATAAATTTCGATGACCGCCTCAGTCTGTGTGATGTGATATTTGATATAAATCATGAACGAGTGTGAATATATTCATGGAATTATTTTTCTAGAAATTCGATAAATCTTTTACAGTTCTGGTACGAAATTATTTTACCATTCCATACCGAATAACCCTTAGTATTTTAGCCATAACATTTTCATGCGATGTCCAATTTCAGTTAATTTTATATTTTTGGAAAGCTAAGAATGAAACCTACAACTTATATGTTGAACATTTTCCCAAATTTGGACCATAAATAAGCCAAATATCACATTTTTTTCTACTATTACTGTAGCCGTTTTGGATTTATCTAGTAATTTCTCCATGTGACTAAATGAAAATTAATATTTTATTATAGAAAAATCCCACCCCCACATTTTTAACACCCTTGGCTACTATTCACCTTCATCCTTCTTGAGCTTCTCATGATTTTTCTGGATAGAAAAACAACAAGCTTGGCCATCTCTCTCTCACGCCAACAAGGAGGATTTTGGTGTCCTCAAGCTAATTCTCAAGCCTAGTAAGTTTTCCCTCACTCTTTTCCTTCTCTATTTTGAAATTATCATGCATTCTTCATCATCCCCATTCGAATCCATGAAGATAGGGAGTTGCTATGGACTGGTTTAACTTGAATAGGTACTAAGGGAGAGTTATTCATTTTTTTTTTACTATAGCATCAAATGAGCCTTAGAATATAAAAAACATACAAGTACCCAAATAGGCCTCCATGAATATGAGGTAGAGAGGCTTTGAGTGGCTGAATTCTGAAATTGGGTCAGTTGAAAATTGGGATTGTGATGTTAATGTGTGGTTTGTTTACTTGGTAATTTGTTTGTTGTGTTGAATATGCTTGAAGTATTATAAGAGAGGCTGGCCAAAAAAAAGTGAGTCGATGGAGAAGTACTGGTTTTTGGCTTTGTGTTTGATGTTAATATGTAGTGTTCTATGCTTTGGGTGATGATAGTTTGAGTTTTCTTGGACAAATTGTAGTAATGACGTTTAATTGGGCATGTTGCAAGCCAAGTGTTCGAAAAAATATATAACTTAGATGAACTTAAGAAATTAAGCATGTTTCATGAGTAATAAAAAGTATTTATAATATTTAAAAAAATGTTAAGGGTCATTGGATTGAATATATTAGATAAGGCGAAGATTGAGGAAGTTAGGCGACATAGTTAGTTTACGACGATTACTGAACATGTCATAAACAATTACTTGTAAGTCGAGTTTCTGAAGTGTAAATGATGAATAATAAAGTTCTGGATAAAATACATACATAAGGGAGTAACATATCCAAAATTCAGAATTGTTAGACTTAGGATGAGGCCGAAACAAATTTTTGAAGTTGCCAACCTGCTGTCTCTGCACCTAGTTTGTTTTCTGAAAAGCCCCCGATGTTCGATCTATAACTTGAGTTTCCGGAATCAGAATTGAGATCCGTAAAAACTAACATAATCTAGACACAATAAGGTCTATTATATTAAAATTTTAAATCCGGATGCATTCCCGATTAATTACAGTGAATTTTCAAATTTAGGCATTGAGTAGTGAATTCTTAACTACTAGTAGAATCTAGATTCCCGTTTCCGCACTTGTGTAACTCCAAACCTTAGTCCGTAAAATTTCATAGACCATGCTTATAAGTTAGTAACTCAGCGAGGTTAAGTATTCATGTATTTCATATTTTATTTATTGATCGGAAGTATATCTTACAACTTATGATCTAATAAAGTTTATCGATTATAGATTATCGGCAGGAACCGCGATTTTTTTCGACACCATTAAGTAGTGTCTGTCAGTTCCAAATCAGTGAGTGGATACTTTCTTACATAATATTTTCTTGATTTTATAAAGTAATGTGAATTTGATGATATCTAAGTTATACTTGAGATGAGGATACAAAATTTTGAAATGTTTTGATGAGTCTAAAACTGCTTTCAGACCAGTTGAGAAATGCTATTATGCTTTCAGAGACATTATGAAATTGACGGATATTTGAATTGACAAATACAGCACACATGTGCACATGTAATTTCAAGATTAGGGGGACGGGGATACGTAACGCCCCTATATTCTAGTTTCAGGGCCAGATAGACAGCATTGACTAGCGTTCTTGTCTCTAGTTCAGTGACTTGGGGGACGGCGATACGTAACACCCCAATGCACTAATTATGAGTGTGGGGGACGACGATATGTAATGCCCTCATACGTCAGTTGTTTTCCATATGAGATTTTTAGAAATAACAATTTTACGAAAAAGTTTCAGAAAGTATTAGTTTTACAAGAGATCTTAGAGTTTTAAATCAAGAAAGAAGTTTCTAGAAAAGTTTTACAGAAATAGATTTGTTTTCAGACAAGAAAAAAGTTTTCAGAAAATATTAGCTTTCTTGAGATGATTTCGATTTCAGAACAATAAATTTTTCATAATATATTTTAGTTAATGTTTTAAACTGTCCACTCACTAGGTCATTTAAATGATCTAACCCCCCCACTCTCCAGTGTTTTCTATTTGCAGGTCTACTCGGAGGACGAGCTCGAGAGGATGGATACTGATGGCAGTCACTAGGGTTATTGGGTTCACTCATCATTCAGGTATGAGGTATATGGTTTAGTCAATGTTGTAAAGTTTACAAGTTATGTAAAAGTTGCATGAGAGTCATTACTAGACGTTGTCAGATTCAAAGTTACCGAAGTTTAGTATAGCAAGTTCAGAGTTGTAAAGAACAAAGATTTTTTTTTAATTAATTTAAGTTGGGCATGTAGCCCCCCAGTGTAAGTGTGTGATTGTGATTGTCAAATAACAAGAAAAGCAGTAGTGTTCATATAGTCAGTAAGCTAGTTAAAGGCTAAGAGTGATATGGTGACCTATCTCCTGTCTGTAGCATCTCCGAGAGGGGGATGTTACCGTTCTTCCTCGTTCTTGATGAATCCAGATAATCTAATTATCTCATCAAAATGATGATTCCAACTTCGGGATGCCTGTTTAAGTCCATAAATAGACTTTTGGAACTTACAAATCAAGTTTGAAGTCTCACTGGATACGAAATCATCTGGTTGTTCTATATTGATATCCTCCTCGAGGAATCCATTTAGGAAAACTTTTCACATCCATATACCATATCTCATAATTGTGATATGCAGCAATGGCTAAAAGAATGCTAATGAATTTTAACATGGCTACTGGTGAAAATATTTCCTCATAGTCAATCTTAGGACGTTGAGTGTAACCTTTCACTACTAGTCGGGCCTTAAAGGTTTCCACATTTCCATCGGGCTCTCGCTTCCTTTTATAAACTCATTTACAACCAAAAGGTTTAATTCCTTCAAGAAGTTCAACTAAGTCCCTGACTTGATTGTCATGCATAAAATCCATTTCGGATTTCATGGAAACCTGTTATTTTCCCTAATTGATATCCAATATCACATGTTTATACGTAGTCAGATCTGTTTCCTCTAAGATGAGAACATCAAGGCTCACATCAGATGTTAAAAATAATCTGTTAGGAGGTCTTGATATTCTATTCGACTTACGTAGAACCTGTATTGTAAATCCTTCACCTAGTTGGATCTCTGGTTCCATCTCAGGTTCCTCACTGTTGGGATCAAACTCATCGAGTTCAATCTATCTACAATTCCCACTTTCTCTCAAAAAATTCCTTTTCAAGAAAATTGGCAAAACGAACAACAAATACATTTCGTTGCTCAGAATCGTAGAATTGATATCCCAAAGAATTTTCAGGACATCCAACGAACATATATTTATACCTCATTCGTGATAATTTATCCTGTTGCGTAACTCTAACTTATGCATGACAACCTCAAATCTTTAAATATCTAAGACTTGGAGTTCTATCGTACCATATTTGATATGGGGTCGTATAAACAACTTTCAATGGAACTCTGTTAAGTATGTGGGCAACAGTAAGTAAAGCATAACCCCAAAGGTAATATAGAAGATCTGTATAGCTCATCATAGATCGCACCATATCCAATAAAGTATGATTTCTCCACTCAGACACATAATTGTGTTGAGGAGTTCCTGTTGGGCTATATTGAGCGAGAATCTTTTTTTCTCTTAAATAAATTCGGAATTCTTCACTCATGAATTCACCGCCTCGATCTGATCGAAGGCACTTAATGAATTATCATTTTTTCTACTTTATTTTGGAATATTTGAATTTTTCAAATATTTTCGATTTATGTCTCATCAAATAGACATATCCATATCTTGACTTATCATCCATGAAAGTCACGAAGTATGTTGAACCATCATGAGCGGCATGATTTAATGGACCACACACATCACTGTATATTAGCTTTAATAAATCTTCAGCACGGTGTCCAACACCAAGAAATGAGGCCTTTGTCATTTTCCCTTGGATACATGATTCACAAATTGGATAAGGTTATAAGATAAGGTCTTCAATCAAACCATCTTTAACTAATTTTGATGGACGTCTAACACTTATGTGGCTCAATCTCATATGTCATAATTCAGTATTATTTAATTTAGATATTTTACTTATATTTTCCTCTACATTATAGATATTTCTATATGTTTCCAAAACATAATGACCGTTAGATAAAGAACATTCACATATAAAATAGTTGTCTTTATCATATAAAAATAAAGTATCATCTTTAATATTTATTTTATACCTTCTTTATCCAATATCAGTAATGATATTATTTGTCTGATAAGAGATGGTACATAATAATAATCATGTAAAATTAATTTACATTCATTAGGAAGATCTAGAATAACTGTTCTTATGGCCTTGACATCCAATGTCTCGTCATTGCCAACTCTAAGCTGGATCTCCCCTTTTTTAAGCCATCTTTTAACCCTCATGATATGCATGGAGTTGCAAATATGAGTGGAATTGCCGGTGTCTAACACCCATCCACTATTTACATCTAAGGCTATTGAGATGTCAATAATATGAAAAATACAAAGCGTACCTGAGGGTCCTGCCTTTTCTTTCAGCTCTGGACAATTTTTCTTCCAGTGTCCGGACTTCTTGCAGTGTAGACATTGATCACGAGCTACAGGCGGTCTTGCAGTTTTTTCTTCTTGGAGCTTCTCTTTGATATCTTCTTATTTCCCATTTTGATTTTATTTGACTTCTTAGAAGTTTTTGAAGAGCTTGCTCCACCATGGAGGTACAAAGTGGAATTGTTTTTCCTCAAATCATGTTCTGTCGTGCGTAACATGTTATGAAATTCTTCATAACTGGCTTGCATAGAATGCATATGAAAGTTTAACACAAAGCCAGCATAAGTACCAGGCAAAGAAGATATAATCAAATTTCGGCCTACCCGTTCATCGATCATAATTCCCCGTCGTTCCAAATATCGGATCTGGTCGATAATGTTCAAAACATTAATGCTAACTGCTCCTCCATCCTTCTGCATGCCTACGTGGAAAATATAAGAAAAAAATATATTTCTCATCTTTTATATATTTCATGAGATTATGATTAATAATTATTAAATAAAAAATTATAGGTAATTAAATTTTAATGAGTTAAGTAGTAATCTAAATTCCAAATAAAGAGGCAAAGTCAAACAAAACAAAATGTCCTTACGACCTTGTAGATGTAGCCCATAATAAAGGCAACAGAAGATGGCTTGGTTATATGCATTCAACGTATTTGGATTTTGATTTGTTGGTTGGATTCATTGGACCAGTCTCCCTCTCCCTACGTCCTTTTACTTTTGTATTTGGCCGTCGTGGAAGAATCAAATTATCTTAATTGTCGTTTTGGTTAATTTTTCTTTGCCTCGGAGTCGGACGTCGACTTTTCAAAATTTCATTAAAGCTTTAGTTAGATTGACTTTGTCAACAGGTTGAAAGGTGAATTAAACCTAATCCAAAATGCATTATGATAGAGATACTTGGAAATATAAAATCACAATTAACTTATTTATTACTTAATTGTATTTATTGGATTGTATAGGTAACAAAAGGGTTGATTAAATTTACATTCATTTCCCTTTCTGCTGTACACTCTCTATGCAGATGTTAGGGAAAGACATTATAGACAAAATGGCACTAGCTGATTCTTTAAATAAAGCCCAGCTTGCTACAGGAGTACATTATTAGACGACACTACTACAAGCCTCTCCCATAAATCTTTATTTACTCCCCCTCCCTCAACCTGTTGTTCCTCCTTAAATTAAATTTTGTTTAATCTTAATTGATTTTCTAAATACTACACTAGATTTTACATCATTAAAAGGGCTTACCCGTCCTAATCTCTCTGAGTCAGTCTCTCTACAACTACTACTGCTACTGGTAGCTAACTTTCTACATTGTCTAGTCGTGTAGGAATGCAAAAAAGGATCCCTTCCTGTAACTTCCAAATTCACAAACCCATTACTCTAGGTATCCTTTTACCTAAGGCCATCATACTCCATACCTGGTTGCGCATTATCAACTAGGTTACTCGTTTCTGGAGAACTTGAAACGTAATGGACTGAGCTGGCAAGGGAAGTATGCCTCGAGTACAAGAGGGAGGAAGAGAAAGTATCGGAATCAGAAGAATTTCTCCAATGGCTGTTCCACCCATCAACCTGAATCACCAAATATGAACTCAGAAATGTCATCAGCACTGGAAGAATCTCGAGTGCTTTCAGTACTGCAGGAACCTTCATCAGAGTTGTTGCTAATGAGCGAAGAACAGTCACTTGATGAGTCCTCTTCTAAGATCCTTTGTAGTCGGTGAAATTTTGAATAAAATGTTTCAATGCTGGTCGAACCATCAGGAGGATTTGAGCCAGGGTAGAACTGAACAACACTTGGTTGTGTGGACTGAGATCTTAACTTTGACATATTACTCTTTCCAGTGACCCATGTAGGAAGAACTTTGTTTCTTCCATCATGAGATATTATGATGTTCCTTATCAATTTAGGAGCCCTGGGTGAGCACCTGTAAGATAAATAATTGGTCAAAAACATGCATGACCACTAGAAATCTTTATCCAGACACAAGAAGAAGCTTCACGATCCTTCACCTTGCATAAAGAAGCATGTATGCCCCTTGTGTTAATACGCTCTCCCGTTCCACAGGTATTACCTATCCAATCAAAGACAAAATGAAACATTTCAAAATGGGAGAAAGAGAGGTCTGCAAAGAACAACGTTGTGGACTAGCTCAAAAATTCAGCAATGCAGATTAGCCCAGACAAGAGTTGACAAAAATGAAAGCATAAAAATTGGGAAATGACATACACTAACATGAGAGAATCTAGCATACGGGATTAGATAAAAGTAATAGCTGGCATACCATGCTGTCATCAACCTTGAACCACTTGTTTTGGGTACTTTTTACGTAGCAAACATAGTGACCAGAAAATGAAGCATTCATGATATCCAAGTGAACCACGACTCCATAAAGCCTGTATATAGGCAACTTATCACTTGTCCCACTCATATATGGTGCTAAGTCCAGAATTTCTGGGAACTGAATGGATTTATTGAGCTTTCCAAATTTACCTGACTGCAAGACCATGCATGATGAAGAAAATTAATGAGAATAAGTTAACAGCGTACCATAAACTATCATGTTTGACTTTAAAAAAATACCTGAAATCTCTTTAATGCAATCGTAAGGATATTGGGAGCCTCAACTATTGTCAATTTCTTCTTGGCTTTCTCATAAGATTTGCATCTGATTCAAGATAATGATTACAAGGTAAGCAAATTATCTTTGAAATCCAAATAAAATAGAGAGTTTAATGCAAGAATCACTCGTGTACAAACTAAATAGAGGTCCAGAAACCTTCCAAAATCCATAAGAGAAACAGAACACTCTGGGGTCAGGGCAAGTGCCTCAAACCAAACTTCTATTTGACAATTCTCAATAGTTAACTTCTTCAAGGGGCTAAATAACATCTTTTCCATAGACTCAAAACCCTAAGAGAACATTAAATCCTAGCCCTAGATGATTCATTTTCCAACCATCATTATGGTAGCTGCAAAAAAACAAATGTTCTTTTTTTCCCCTCAAAAATTGGAGTCCTGAATGCAAAATAGAGAACAAAATCTAAAAGATTAAATCTAGCATATTCAGGCCATGCAGAACAAAATAACTTAGTAGGGAGTTTACTAGCATGGCAATGTCTTTCCACAAGCGAGGCCTCATCAAACATCTCAAATAGCCAAATTTAACTAGCGCAGTTGTAACTAAGTTATCTGACGGTGAAGGTTATTATAAGATTCCAACAAAATCCCAGAATGTTCAGTCTAGGAAAGAAGAAAAGAACCATATTTAGTATTGTTCTAGGCAGTGTGGTTAAAGTCCGACCAAAGTGTAGAACTAAGGATGGCCCAACGGACAAGGCTTCCCACTTTGTGGGCTCTGAGAAGGATTCAATATGTACGCATCCTAACCCTTGCTTTTTTGCAAAGAGGTTGTTTCCGCGATTTGAACCTATGACCTACAGGTAACAATGGAGTAACCTTACTGTTACACCAAAGTATCGAACTGCCGTATGAAAAATTCTTTATGGCATAGCTAAAAAGGCATTATCAATAAACTCTAATCCAAACCATATCCTTCAAGTTAAACAAAAAGCCTATTATCATACTCTGCCCATACAATAGTCTGCTCAAACAGAAAGTGCATTTTATATCCTGAGTATTGATGATAGAACCAAATGCTGCTCTCACAAGCGCTTTCCAAGCATGAGTAACCAGACTAACCTGCCACATTTGTACTTATTTTCTCCATCCAGGACTTCAGTTCTCGTATATCGTCGAAGAGCCTCTTCCAGGCTTCCTATATCCCCTTCTATCTCGACTGTAAGATCCATCATCCTTTCCTGCCGTTCAGACTTTCCTTGGCATTTTGTGCATTTTATCTGGCAAAGAACCATAAGAAAGTACGACTCATGCATTGTACAATATGGTATTTACCTCACAAGATATTACAACTTGAAATCGGTACAAGGAACAAAGAATCAATTGGTTGTTGGACGTAAGTTGTTTCCATGGTATTACCTTTGATCGAAGGTAACCTCCGAATGTAAGGCCTATAAGAGTTGTTTCCTCTTCTAAGGGTCCAGAAGCATTCGACCCAGCTTCCTTAATGCAAACAGATTGCATTGTATCAATAGCATACCTGTCAAATCATTTCATAAATGTTCCTTTCATAGAAAGATAAAATGATAACATAGAAAATACCTAAATTCACTATTATGCTCCATAATTTAAAACATAGCTTACCTTAGAAATTCATGTGCATCTTCTTCTCTCCCATTACCAAGTTGACTTCCGATATTTTGTAGCTGGGATAGTATCCCAATGGGAGACAAAGGGGATTTCCCTTCTTGTACTCTCAAAACTAGATTTTCTAATTCACAAGTGAAACACCATTTTTTTTTCTCACCTAATATAAAAATAGTTTTGAAGAAAGTAAATATTACACAAAAGTTGCCAGGAATACCATTTCTTTAAAAAAAAAAAAAAAAAAAAAAAAAACATGATAGTGATCATGATCTTAACATACATGCTTTGGAATGGAGTCTCTGAAGAAAGTAAGCAGTCAGAGGAGGAGTAAATGCCAAGCACTGGAGCACGACATTAGCATAACAGCTGCAGAAAAGATATGAACAGGTACAGTATGTTAACAGAAGCTTGAGGAAATTTCTACACGGTACACACATCAAAAAAGGGCCAAATAATTGTTTAATAGGCCTGCAGCTCTTAAGACTGCTGCCCCAGACATAAAATCTGCAAATTGGACTGCACATCCTCGAAAGTTTTAAAAAAGTGTTAGTGTGTGTGGACCAAAATTTGATGCATTAATCATGAATTAGTAACAAGGTGAAAAATGAAGGGTAGTTACTAGTACACTAATCCAGAGAAAAACAGAAATGATACATGATCACCTAGAGACTAGGAAAAGTGAGATGCCACCATTAAACTATTTATCCCAAAAGATTTGTTAGTTGACAGCAAAGATACTCGCTTTCTTCAGTGAGAAAGAAGACACCATCAAACAATTTAATTTAGTAACCAAACTGACTCTGATCATACAATTCATACTACTTTGAAATGAAAAGAAGAGACAAATATATACAACTAGAAAATATCAAGCATCCATTAGCTTAATAACCTATCTATAGGAAAGAATCATTGATTCATTTCACACTACCTGTTCCCACAATTTATGAGGCCACGTGGCTGCAGTTCTACCTTGTTCCAATTATATAACTTGACAAACAAGTCATACAAGAAGAGCCCCTGCAAAACATAACACGGCAGGAAGCACTCAATATACATATCATGCAACTGAGGATAAAATGATTTCAACCCCAAATAAAATAAATAAAAAATAGATCCGGTAAAAACCTTCTCACTATATCTTCCAGCAGTCTCACACCCAGCTCCTGCAGTATTTTGCTTTGAAGATTTAGATCCTCTGAACTGGTCAACTGCTTTCCATAATGATGTTTTCAAACCATTCCCACCATTGGATGGCCTACTCTCACTCCGAGTGGATGTGGCTGAACTTTCCTGAACATTGTCAAGTCTTTCAGATCTCACACTCGGAACAGAAGGCATTTCAACACAGTTAGAAAAAAGACCAATGTCTTTTATCAGACCATGTGACTTTTCAAAGCTCAAGGATGGCCTCCCGCTGATATCCATGGCATCAGCACTAACAGAATCTCTTCTGACAGAAGTACGTGGAGGAACATAAGAAAAATGTACTGATGATTTAACTTCTCTGGACTTGACCGTGTGTGACCCACATTCAGTGCCATTAACTGTGTGACTAGATGATTTGCAGTTCAAATATGAAGCATTCTTCACCTCTGGAGCATCTAAATTAGAATTTTCCAATAAAGCTACTCCATCAGTATGCCTACTGCTCTCCAGCACTAGTGGAACTGCATTTTTTGGTAAAACACCATTCACCTTAGGGCCTTTTTCAGGCAAAGAGTGTGAAGGGGATTCATTAAATGAAGATAGTAAGGAAGATCTAGAATCAGATAACTTCCTGTTACCGGCACCATTGGAATCAGACAGAGCAGAATCACTGCAGGTATCTATTTTGGACTCGAGAGTTCTTCCCCAAAAACCAAAAGAAACAGTAGAACTTTCAGCATTTAAACTCTCATTCATGCGACTAACTCCCGAACCCAACGATCTAGCTGACGTGCACTGAACATCCCCACCACAACCAGGTTTAGTCTGAGAGAATCTATTTAATTTGGTAAAATTATCTACAGAATCGACCAATCTGGCAAATTTTGGGGATAAGGGCTTCATCTGGTCCAGATTCTTAACACTGGAAGCATTATCAAGCATGTCAATTGTAGTATCAGCAGATAGAGGTCCATCCAATTTCTCGGACTCATTTGAAATCATGCTCTCACAAACAGAAACATCATCAGATGATTCACTACTTGTATGAGAAGCAGAGAATCCAGAAAATGATGCGTCAGAAGATTCGTAAGTACAACTAGCAGTAGCTCCTTCCCCATCTGCATGAAACTCAATTTCTACCTCACTGTCCTTGCTTTGTGGAACTTCAGTAGGGCTACTTCTGTCAGGCAATGCAGATTCCTCAGAGGACATTTCATTTAGTTTTGCACGTGGTTTGCTTTCAACAGTAAATCTATCGCCATACACTTCAGATTGTTCTTGCTCAGCTGCTTTCTGGCTCGTAGAATTTCCCACATCACTAATCTCATAAGCGATGGTAGGAGGATGACATTCATATTTGTGGCCTTGTCTCCAGTGCACAACTTGGCACTTAATAGAACTAACACATGAAGAATCGGGGGGTCACTTATAAGAAACATCTCAAGTTAAAATTGGTGTAAGGTACATAAGACCAAAAGAATAATATGGAAACCATATATACTCAAACCTTTTATGTGTCAATAAATGGATAATCACATATAATAGTACTAATACAACCTTCTATTAACAGGAACATACCTAAACATAAAATAATCTAATAAGTATTGCATAAGAATACAGTGGAGGCTGAAACCAATCCTTTGTAAGGAAAAACAAGTAACTTCATTTTCTCAACCCAATTTGGCAATCGACTAAGAAACTTCTCATAATATTAAAGTCATACAAGATGAAAGGATCAAATTGGACATGCAAAATGATAGCTAATTGGCGGAAAATTTCATCTAAAAAGCAGCATTAAAATTTTAAAGTATTTATAACGCAATACCCCTCTACCTTAGCTTTAATGATGTACAGGGTAAATTAGGTACTCATAATCATTTCCTACTTTCTACATTGTTTTAGTTTCCTATTTCTTCTATTTTGCATCTATGGCACAATAGAAGTGCTAAAAGCATGAAGTAAAGAATCAGATTCATTCAAATACTGTTCACAACAAATTTTCCCTAATTTTTTTCCCCTTTCTACAAGAATAAAATCTTAATTCACAACCCTACCAAAAAAAATAATAATAATCAATTTTATTCAAAATTAATGTACCAGTATCGAATGGCTTTGCACTGAGAACAACGAGTGGTTGTCCGAGAGAAACAAACGGCACACTGAGGATGCTGCTGGACAGAAACGGTGGTGCCGTACCCGTGACCGTAAGAGGCTTCGAACTCGGCTCTAGCGGCCTCCTCAGAGGCCAAAATCAACAGCCTCTTGATCTCCTCCTTTCTGGCAACCGAAAGCCGCCATTTACGGCGGATAATCCAAGCGATCACCGGAAAAACAAAACTAACCACAAGAACCACACTAGAAAACGCTAGATCCCCAGTCACATGCATTTATTATCCCGTTACCTAATACAACGCAGCAAGCGAAATCACCACACCTAATCTCACCACCACACATAGATTTTTACTGCTTCTTTTCGTCACATCTTCTGCATGCAAGCGATTGGTGACCGCTGATCGGAGCCCACCGGTGATTTTGATGGCAAATGTTTTTTTAATCAACGGTTGAATATAGAAAATGCCAGAATTGCCTGTGTTTTTTTTTAAAAAAAAAAACAGAAAGGAAGTTTACGAGTCTATGAGAGTGAGTGAACTCGTCAATTTTTCAACAATGAAAATTTTGTGATCAGATCGAGAATTTAGGGATTGTACTTTTTAGACAGAAAAAAAGAGAGGACACGGGAAAATAAATTGATTCACTTAACTATGATTTTTAATTAATTATAACTCGACAGCAAATTTCTCATTTTTTAAAAAATTTTAGTACGTTAAAAATAAAATAAATAAAATAAAATAAAAAAGAAAGAAAGAAATTTAATGGTCGAGGGAAAGGAATTTTGTTTTCATGCATTGAGAAGCGTGAATTCTTTGCCCATCAAATATTCGGACTGTGTGGGTCCCACGGGTTCGGAATTGTAATTACCTGGACCTGGTTCAGATCAGCTCCTTATTAAATTAATTATTGCCGGAGATAGTTAATATAGTTATTGTTTTATATTATTTTATTTGTGCTTTTTTTTTGTTTTTGTGTGTGAAAGATACTGAATTGGACGGTTGACTGATGGAGCATGTTATGGGGTGCACGGGAAGGAGGAGTGGGATCGGACGGTGGAGATTTGTTTGTAATTACTTAATTTGGTGGATGGAGCAGGCTTCCGCTTGATGATGATGGCTCACTCGCCAATTTCTATGTATAGAGTTTGTTTTTATTAGAGTTCGCAAGTGGTTGTAGAGATTTGTGAAATCTAATTATAGATTTATGAAAAAAAAAAAAAAAAAAAAGATTTGTCTCAAATATTATATTAGTTTTTAAATTATATTATTTCAAATTTGGGATCAAATAATTTTAAATCTTGAATTGAATTCAGATTTTTTGGGGTAAAAATAAGAATTCAAGACAAAAGTAATCTCAATCAAATTTTTTTTTTTAAAAAAATCCTTATAAATCTTTTATAAAAAAAATAAAGCTATTTAGAATTTATGACATCCTACTTTTTATATTGGATACTTCTATAGATAGAATTAACCATGGGAGGAGTACTTGCCTTTTCAAGGCATTTGATGGGTGGGAAGAAGCTGTGAAAATTTTTAGCTTTTTGATAACGAGCGGCTTTGATTAGATAACCAATAATGTCATAATCATATATAGGTAAGGTAATAGGTAAATGGGTTATTAAAGAGTGATTATCGTTAATTAGGATATTGGGTTGGGCTTTAATCGGTAATAGAAATTTAGAGGGCGGCGAGTGAGTGGGTCAAATTCCAATGCATAATTTATAAACAAAAGAAAACAATTTCTAACTCATGTGAGACGGCGTGGAAATTACTTTATTGAACGCGAGAGGGAACACAGGGATGATAAATATTGACTATAATGGTTTTGTTTAGTATTATGATTAAAAAAATGTATTGAACACACGTGATGATTTATAAATAGTATTTTTTAATTTGTATTTATATTAAAAAATTAATTACGATGTTCTTTTATAATTTTTTGACGATGGGAAAAAGTTAAAAATTTTATATTTTATAAACCTCAATTTAAAAAAAAATCATAATTTTTTATTATTAACTAAATAATTAAAAATTATATTTTAATAATAATATAATTTTATCACCTTATCACGGGTGAAACCACAAAACCAAATATATCTTCAACTTCAATCGGGCATAAACAAGCCACAAAATTTTGCCTTCTTTTTACGTAGTATACAAGTTGGAAGTTGGAACAACTATGTCACGATTGTTGTGATGCAATTTGCTACGTGACTTGGACGAGTCTTGGATGATGTTGTTGATTGAAATTTTAGGTCTTCGAGTGTGATTAGTATTAGGAATTAATGTTCATAATCATTGCTTTTCACCCCGAATAAGTTTAAATATTGAGGATGGGTAGATTTGGGTTTGTATTTGCCCCAGAAATGATGTTAAAGGTCCAAAGATCCAGAGAGGCTGAAGTTAGACAGAGGGACCCGACCCCACTATACAGAGGAGTTCTCCCAAGGGCAGAGTAAGCTAAAGACGAAGTTAGTTGTTGACCCGACCCGACCTAGAGAATAAATGGTGGATTTGGATTTTCGAGAGAATCTATTGAAACCGACCCAAGGTGGTTCATGCTTAGCAACTTGACCTGGTTGAAAAGGTCAAAGAGAGTTTTGACTAATATCATCCACCTCGGTATACTAATCCGAGGAACGAATATCTGTGATTAGTATTAGGAATTAATGTTCATAATCATTGCTTTTCACCCCGAAAAAGTTTAAATATTGAGAATGGGTAGATTTGGGTTTGTATTTGCCCCGGAAAGGATGTTAAAGGTCCAAAGATCCAGAGAGGCTGAAGTCAGACAGAGGGACCCGACCCCACTATACATAGGAGTTCTCTCAATGGCAGAGTAAGCTAAGGACGAAGTGAGTTGTTGACCCGACCCGACCTAGAGAAGAAGTGGTGGATTTGGGTTTTCGAGAGAATCTATTGAAACCGACCCAATGTGGTTTATGCTTAGCAACTCGACCTGGTTGAAAAGGTCAAAGAGAGTTTTGAGTGATATCATCCATCTCGGTATACTGATCCGAGGAACGAATATGTGATCACAAGCTAATCTGCGCTTAAGTCAAGTGGCGTATGCCCTAAAATAAGAAGATGCATTTCTAAAAGGCTAATGATGATTGAGAGAAAGGCAACGGTTCTCATTGGAAGTAGCCTCTGCCAGCCACCATAGGACAGTGCAGTGGCAGAGTAGAGTTGCCAGAGGCCGGTGTAGTGACAAGGAAAAAGACTAATTTGATTGGTTGAATTATGGATAGTTGAGGAGAGTTGTTACTGCAGTGATGACCGAGTGACATGAGTTGACGTCATGGGTGGCGGAATAATGGATTTGGAAGCCTTTATAAAGGGGTTGAAGTTTCAGATTCAAGGGTTAGAAAATCTCGCATCCCACAACTTAAAAGAGCTAATAGCCAAGAGTCTAGTGATTGAAAGAAAAAGCAGGTCAGCACCCGATCACTTGAGAGAATTGTAACGGGCTAGTGTAATACCTGAGGTGTTTCAATATTGTATCTTGTATTCCTCCCCCACTTGTAACTCGGGTCGGTCTTGACCCCAAGTAAGTAATAAAATACAATCTCTTTCTCCCGTGAATGTATGTTGGAGCCACTCTCCACCGAACCATATAAATTATGTGCATTTCTTGTCTGCTTACTAAATTTGCTTTTGGTTCCCTACTAACCAAATAAATTCACTATTGAGGGAGGTTTATTCGAGGGGTTAATTTCCCATATTGTCTTTCGAATGAAAAAATAGTCGTCAATAGTTGGAGCCGTTTGTGGGGAAAGTACGAAAATCAGAAAATACATTAAAACGATGGCAGAAGATGGAAATCATAGAGTTCTGGAGGCTCAACAGCGGATTGGATAAAAAAGATTGAAGAAAACTTACAGTTGGAAATGGAGAATGCACGAAAACAGATGAAGGTGACTCATACCTTCATGAAAACCATGATAGAGAAGATTGAAAACTTGGAGAAGAAAACATGAGAGCAGACACAAGCGGGCCACAGTAGAAGGGAAGAAGAGATTGTCAGTGAGAAGATGGACAATATGACGTATTGCTCTCATCATAATGCTATGGGGCATAGCACCGAGAATTGTAGAGAACTGCAAGTCCAAGTCGAGAACTTGGTGAGGAATGACTACCTCAACGAGTATGTTGACCATGATGCCATGAGGTCGAGACAGCGCCAGTAGCGGAGGTCATCAGGTCGGGTGTCTATCACTTGAAGCAGTTGGATGGCACCCGGCTCAGGTAGACATAGAATGCAAAGGTGTAACATGAGTGTTGTCGATAGAGCCTTTCTTGAAATGACCCGCAAAGAGTTGTAAGATGGGTGGAATTCAAGAAATGTTTTCTCATTTTTAAATAAGTTACTCGCACCTTTACACGTTTGTTGTTTATTTGGATGGGGAAAACTGGCTTAAAATTTCTCAAAAATACTCGTGATTGGAATACAACAAGGGGCGCAAGACCTGTGGGAAAAGTGCGCACCCTCGTGGCACGCCAATCCCCAGTGTCGTTATCAAAACCACGGGTTGGAACATTATTACCCAATGACTTGTACCTTTGAGGGTAAATCGATAAGACCTGCGTTGCATTTGGTACCTCGGGGTAACCATAACACGTTCAGTGAAAGGGTCAGCATGGCGTTTAACACCCCACAGTTAACCATAACACGTATGGATTGAATACATTGAAGATCTGTGTTGCGTTTTGGGTCTCAGGGTAACCATAACACGTTCAGCGAGAGGACTAGGGTGGCGTTTGGCGCCCCTAGGTAACCATAGCATGTATGGATCGAAGACATTGAAGACCTGCGTGGCATTTGACACCTCAGGGTAACCATTTGACGCCATGGCGTTTGACAACCCCAGGTAATCATAACATATATAGATTAAAGACAACTTTGAGGTACTATGGTACCCTTAGGTTTGCATAGCATGAGGAATGATAATTACCCCATGGCGTTTGTTGCCCATAGAGAGAGTTGGAGGCGTATAGCACGGAGAAGACTAGAAGGCCTCTGTGGCGTTTATAGCCTCGAGATATTCCTAGCATGGGGATGGGGAATGCCCCATGGTACTGGTCATACCATTTTGAATCCGCATGAGCATAGCATGAGGAAGGCTGGGAGGGCTCTCTGGCATTGCAGACTCGAGGCCTAACTAGCATGAGGGGAAATTCCCCCATGGCGTTGGCTGCCCCCTGATCCGTAGCTCGATTCGTTGGGACGTTCGAACTATGAGGTTCAAAATTATTATTTTGGGTAACGAATGGAAGGACGCTGCTTCAGTTTCCCTGATTTGTTTTGGTATGTGCGGAGTGTATGATACGTCACCCCGTTACACTTATCATCTTTTATTTTTGCATGACTTGGTATAGGACGTCATTACCAATGTTCGAGAGGATGGCTGGAGGTTGAAAATCTTTCGTCAAGGTATTTAAGATTGTGATTATAATGGCTCGAGGCTGCATTCATTCCACTGAGGCCATGTTATTTTGAATGACACAATGAGGGAACATTCCCTTGTTGCCAAGTGGTTATAATGGCTCGGGGTCAGGTATGTCCCACCAAGGCCTTGTTGTGTTCGTTGGCATGGGGTTAGAGTTTCTCCCTCATAGCCTATTTATATGGCACAATGAGAAATCATTCCCTTATGGCCAGGTTTATTGATGGTTGGGGACTGGGTCATGTCCCGCGGAGGCCATATTATTGCTTGAATGGTACAATCAGGGATCATTCCCTTGTGACCATATTTATTGATGGCTTGGGGCTGGGTTACTGACCGGCGTAAACACACACGTATAACGCAAGCGCACGTATCGTTCAAGTAGTATAAAAATATCGATCCCACGAGGACTTAATTCCTAATGTTGTTATTAATTATTGAATCTATTTATTTACACATATCTAATTGAGGGTGAAGAGAATGATTGCTTGATTGATTTGGTTGATTGTAGTTTTGTAAAATAAATAAATAAATAAAAAGACAAAAGAAAATACTAAGGAAAATAACAAAAGACACAAAGATCTAGGGTTGTGAATCATTCTAATATCTTTTAAAAGATGAAGTGATTATTTTATATTTGTGTAATAAATCAGTTTACTAATCTGGAACACTAAATTATGCAAAAGCCTCTATCGATGGTCAGACACAAATACCCAGTTTAACCCAATTGAACCATATGTCTATGTCAACCAAATTATCTGGATTCATTAAGTTTAAGTTCCAATTATGGCTACCCCCGCCCGACAGGTATATGTCTATCCTGTAAGGAAATCTATTAAAGGGTTATCTATCATCAAGGAAGATCGTGGGCTATTAAGTCTAAGGTTGAAACCTAAAATCCCTATGTCTAGTTCATTTTAGATTTACCACATCAATCTTATTGGTGATCAGACAAAAAGAAGCATTAAACTTAAGACTTAATAACTAAACCTTTAAATTACCCAAACTATAAAATAACCCCTTATAAACCGGTGATATTAGAATTCATCACAACCCCAGATAACTAACACATAACTAGGGCTAGTAAAAACTTAAAAATAAAAGACATAAAATAAAAATGCTGAAAAGTAAAAGACATAAAGTAAAAGCTGAAAAGTAAATTGCTAAAAAGTAAATGCTGAAAGTAAATTGCTGAAAAGTAAATGCTGAAAGTAAATTGCTGAAAAGTAAATAAAGTAAAATTACAATAAAAGAAAATGCTGAGGTAAAAGGATCCACTTTTATTACTTCTATTTTAGATATCTCCCTTAATATAATATATTAACTTTGCATGATAATTACCAACCAGCCATATAGGCGGTATCCAGATTAAGTCAAATTAATAATTAATTACCAACCGACCAATCATGCGGTATCCAGTTTAGTCAGGTTAAAACCAATTTAAATAATTACCAACCGACCAATATGGCGGTATCCTCGTTAAGTCAGGTTTTAACTAGTTTATATATATAATTAAGGGAGATTAATCTAAATATTAGTAATAAAAGTTTTACCTTTTACCCCAGCAAAGGGGAGTTACCTCCTCATTACTGAAAAATAAAAACTGAAAATTAAAGAAAGAAAAGTATTGTGCGTAAAAGTAAATTGCGGAAAGTAAAAACTGAAAAGTAAAGAAAAGAAAGTGCGAAAGCGGAAATTAATTACTAAAAGCTATAAATAAACAAACAAGATACAATCTTCTTAGTATTCTTAAGGAATTCCTTAGAAGAAAGTATGAATTTTACAAATGAAATGACTTGGTATTTATAGGCAAAATTTTGCCTCCATCAAATCATCCACCAAATCAATTATTAATGCTCCACTAATTGCTCCACTAATTGCTCCACCAAATCCATTATTAATTGCTCCACTAATCTCTTATCATGTTTGTGATGATTTGATAATTTTTATTATTTATTTATTAATTCATTTTTTGCTTTGAAAATGATTGAAAGTGACTTTAATAATTACACACTACACACTTCTAGATGGTTCATCAATTTCGGGCATGAAACTTCGGAATTCGAAATTATTTTGTCTTTCAAAGTTGTAGATCTTTGAGTCTTCTTTAATCTGGAACTTGAATCAGCTCAATCCAATATCTGAGTAAAAAGTTATGCCCAAAATACGACAAATGCGCAAAACTAGAATTTCCAAAACTGCACTTCGTCAAAACGCCCTTTCAAATTTCCAATCTCCAAAATTAAAATATCAAGTCCAATAATTGCCATTATTTGACCCATATTTCATCCTAAATGATTTCATTGAGACCCGATATTATTTTATCTGCAAAATAAACTAAAACACATCAAAACGTTCATCAAACCCGAGAAACTAAACAAAATATTAAGTTAAAGGGGCGGTAAATATTGATATATTTTCCGCTCATCACACCCCCAAACCTAACATTTTCCTAGTCCTCGAGCAAAACAACAAAATAAAAATAAAATCAAACTAAGCCACTTTCGTAGGGATCACGGTTGCATTTAGCATATGCAACAAGCCTTTAAACCCCTAGGTGTCCCTAGTGGACGAGTTATAGTCTCGTGAGGGCTTACATCAACGATACCCACAAACGTTTTACAAAAGTAAAAAGATAATAAAACTAATGCACACAAAAGCAAAAAGACAAGAGAAAAGAGAATAAAGATGTTAGTGACTAATCAGGTGAAACTTCTACTCCAAGTTACTAGTTGTTTTGTTTTATTCTAAATTACTGAATAAGTAAATTCTCCGATTATTTTTACCATTCTCCATATACACAGCCAACAAAATATTAAAAAACTCATTTTTGCCCACAACAGTCATAAGTGCAGTTGATAAGAGAGTAATATTTTTGTCCTAAAGTTCTATCAGAATTCACACATTTTTGCAGCAATGGAATAATTTTTCATTTTTCGGATTTTTTTTTGATTTTTCTCTATTTTTTATTTATATACAATATCTTCCATCTATGTAGCGAGTGTTGGGTCGGTGACTCCCAAACCAGTTGGCTTTAGGGCACCAGGTGTTATGACACCCCTACGGACTTAATTACTCAGACTTCTGATATAAATATTTTTGCAGCATCTTTGATCCATGTAATGAGCTTTGGGCCAGTGGCTCCCAAACCAGTTGGTTTTAGGGCACTAGGTGTTAAAACACCCTTACAGACTTAATAACTCGGATCTCAGAAATATATTTTTTTTTTTTTACTCAATTGCTTTTTGAGATGCTTCCTCCAATTAAACTAGAGCACTGAATATTACAAACTTTTCAATTTTAGCTCATGTCCGTATGTTACTATATATGTTGCTAATATCTATCAACTGAGCATATGAAGATCCATTTTAGTCCGTCTTAAGGAGAATTCACAAATTAAATAATTCGAAATGAAATAAACAAAAATTAACTTGTTTCGAAATAGGTTTGAGATACGTCTCAGGAGTGGAAACCCCTTACTCAGCTACCTTTTACCAATTTCACCCTTTTAGTCAGAATAAAAACACAAAATATTTTTGTAATTTTTGAAAATTTTTCAAATTTTTTTTTTTTTTTTTTTTTTTTAAAAAATTTGGACTAAAAATAAAAATAACACACAACTAAAAACAAGGTACTGATCAACTAATTCCCTCCCCCAAACCTAAATGAGACATTGTCCCCAATGTCTTAAACAGTAAAAGAAGAGTTTAGAAGGTTGTACCTGGTTAGCTGAAATATAGAAAAATTACCGATTAAGATCTATGTCTAATTTACGCTTCTTACCACGATCGCTATCTGACCAGTTCAACTTGGAAAGAATGGGGTCTAGTTTTGGTTCAAAGGCTATGATTTGGTCAATTAATTCTTCGGCCTTTGTCGCAGTCAGGAAGATATCATGTACTGATTTCGTGACGAACTTATGTCTTTTGGCTTCCGCAAGAAATACAAACAGAAAATCGAAGAAATGATCAATGTTAAGTAACCCAATGGGCTTCTGATGAATATTTAAGTGTGCCCATGATGCTACTGTAAACATTTCCTCAAACGTCCCAAGCCCTCCTGGTAACGCAATAAACGCATCAGCAGTATTGATCATTTCATGAATTTGTTCGGGCATTCCAGATACGATGCGTTCATCTCCATTTGTTTGTCCGATTAAGTGTTCGTCCGCCAAAGGTTTTGGAATGATTCCTAAAACATGACCGCCACCATCCTGAACGGCTTTTGAAAGGCTCCCTATCAATCCAAGATTGCCACCGCTATATACTAGGTGCATATTTCGCTCCGCTATGACTCGCCCCAATTCCTTTGCAGCTTCGATGAATTCTGGCTTATTACCAGAATTGGATCCACAGAAAACACAAATTCGCTTGATTCGCTGCTGTGAAGTTGCTTCCATTTTCTCTCTCTTATTTGGATATGTATCTGGATGTGTCGAAGAGAGAAATGACGAGCTGAATTTATAGAACCTGAAATGGGTGAGTAATAATTGCACTAGTATCTGCCAAATGACAATTATTAGATGAACGTTAAAATAAATCATGAAAAGTCCAAAAGTATAAATCTTGTCGGCGAAAATAAAGATAATAACAAAAGAAAAGCGAATCAAAGCAATAATTAAGGCAACGGAATTGTGTACGCAATACGCCACTCGTTTGGTATAAATTCATTAGGATGCGTCTCAAGAATTAATTCTTTACTCAGCCATCGCTAATGAATTGTCTCTCTACTTTGTGATTGCCAAACATCATTCCTTCTGTCTTAAAATGCTCCGTTTGTGCCTTTCCCTAAAAAAATAACACACAAAATTAAAAAGTTCACACAAAATATGAAAACAAATTACAACAAATTGCATGGGTTGCCTCCCTGCTAGCGCTAAATTTTTCGTCTTCAGCCAGACGTGACTGAAATCTATCTGTCAATGAGGTTTCATCGTCGTTTTGGATGTCCGATTAAAGACAATCTCGTGAGCGTTGCTTTTGAAAGGTCTCTTCCAACGGTACAGTGGCAAAAAATATTTTGTCTCATTCAGTGCTTGTGCCACATTTTTACTCCTTGTTGTTCCAGTGGTTCCTGCAAAGAAAGAAAGAAAATCAGGAGGTCTCGTATGATGCTTGACTTGGAATGGAAATTCCATTCTGTCAAGCTTCTGGGCGATATCTTTGATTTGTACTCCCCAAAACAGCGATGTTTCTCCTGAATGCTCTGGATCTTTATTAAGGTCAGACATTTGCTCCTCCATTTGCTCTGTTTCTTGCTCCACCTTTTCTTCACAGATGTCTTTTAAAATTTATGTATTCAGTTCTTCATCTGTCATCTGTGATATACATGCTTCAAAATTGTCAACCTGAGGATATAAAGAAATGTCAGATTTTAGGTCTTCATCCTCTGATATGACTGGAATGGATGGTTCAGGAAGATTTTCTTCAAACATTTGTGCAATGGAATCTCCAAGATCTTCATTTTGAGGATAGAGAATTCCATCCTCAATTTTTGATGCAGTTGGTACAAATATTTCAGCTTCATCCTCGTCAGAATCTGAATAATAGAAATCAAATCGAGACTTTGCCGGTTCGGGTTCCTGAACTGATACCTCTGGTTATTGATACTGCTCAGCCTCCTTCTCTGCTGAAGTGTCATTGTGAAATGATTGGTATTTGAAGGCTTTATCATGTGTCATCTGAAATTGATTCTTGAGGTATGTAGTTTTGGTTTTCTGTGAATTGTCTCATTTGATCTGTCATTCTCTGAATTGATGCTGATTGTCTCTGAATACTTTCAAATTGATTCTGGCATGTTTCAAACATTGTATCCAACTTTTCGTCCCGTTTCTGGAACCAATCTTTGAGCATGTCAACCAATGATTCTTCCTCTGATTGTTCTGGTTCTTGATAAAAATCATAGGTGGATGGTGGATAAGATGGAAAATATGATGGTTCTTCGTACCATGAAGGATTTTGATAGCTCTACCACCCTGGATTGTAGTTGTACTCGCAATAATTACTTGGGTGGTTACCGTCACATATCTCACATCTCTCCATTGCATTCTGATTAGCAAATGTAGTATTACTTGATTCTGACATCCAGTGATAATCGTTGGGCTGGACAACAGGCCTCAGAAAACCGGACTGTTGCTCCCAGATGTGGGGTGTATCTTCTTGTAAAGCTCTTGATCTTTCAATCTCCCAATAGTGTTCCATTGTTTAACCACCTGAAATAAAAGAAAAAAAAATTACAGATAAAAATAAAGAAAATTAGATACAAGTAAATTGGATAGCTTCAAAATTAATAACTCAAGAAATATAAGTCCCCGGCAACGGCGCCAAAAACTTGACCGGCGTAAACACACACGTATAACGCAAGCGCACGTATCGTTCAAGTAGTATAAAAATATCGATCCCACAAGGACTTAATTCCTAATGTTGTTATTAATTATTGAATCTATTTATTTACACATATCTAATTGAGGGTGAAGAGAATGATTGCTTGATTGATTTGGTTGATTGTAGTTTTGTAAAATAAATAATAAATAAAAAGACAAAAGAAAATACTAAGGAAAATAACAAAAGACACAAAGATCTAGGGTTGTGAATCATTCTAATATCTTTTAAAAGATGAAGTGATTATTTTATATTTGTGTAATAAATCAGTTTACTAACCTGGAACACTAAATTATGCAAAAGCCTCTGTCGATGGTCAGACACAAATACCCAGTTTAACCCAATTGAACCATATGTCTATGTCAACCAAATTATCTGGATTCATTAAGTTTAAGTTCCAATTATGGCTACCCCCCCGCCCGACAGGTATATGTCTATCCTGTAAGGAAATCTATTAAAGGGTTATCTATCCTCAAGGAAGATCGTGGGCTATTAAGTCTAAGGCTGAAACCTAAAATCCCTATGTCTAGTTCATTTTAGATTTACCACATCAATCTTATTGGTGATCAGACAACAAGAAGCATTAAGCTTAAGACTTAATAAGTAAACCTTTAAATTAACCAAACTATAAAATAACCCCTTATAAACCGGTGATATTAGAATTCATCACAACCCCAGATAACTAACACATAACTAGGGCTAGTAAAATCTTAAAAATAAAAGACTTAAAATAAAAATGCTGATAAGTAAAAGACATAAAGTAAAAGCTGAAAAGTAAATTGCTAAAAAGTAAATGCTGAAAGTAAATTGCTGAAAAGTAAATGCTGAAAGTAAATTGCTGAAAAGTAAATAAAGTAAAATTACAATAAAAGAAAATGCTGAGGTAAAAGGATCCACTTTTATTACTTCTATTTTAGATATCTCCCTTAATATAATATATTAACTTTGCATGATAATTACCAACCAGCCATATGGCGGTATCCAGATTAAGTCAAATTAATAATTAATTACCAACCGACCAATCAGGCGGTATCCAGTTTAGTCAGGTTAAAACCAATTTAAATAATTACCAACCGACCAATATGGCGGTATCCTCGTTAAGTCAGGTTTTAACTAGTTTATATATTATAATTAAGGGAGATTAATCTAAATATTAGTAATAAAAGTTTTACCTTTTACCCCAGCAAGGGGAGTTACCTCCTCATTACTGAAAAGTAAAAACTGAAAATTAAAGAAAGAAAAGTATTGTGCGTAAAAGTAAATTGCGGAAAGTAAAAACTGAAAAGTAAAGAAAAGAAAGTGCGAAGCGGAAATTAATTACTAAAAGCTATAAATAAACAAACAAGATACAATCTTCTTAGTATTCTTAAGGAATTCCTTAGAAGAAAGTATGAATTTTACAAATGAAATGGCTTGGTATTTATAGGCAAAATTTTGCCTCCATCAAATCATCCACCAAATCAATTATTAATTGCTCCACTAATTGCTCTACTAATTGCTCCACCAAATCCATTATTAATTGCTCCACTAATCTCTTATCATGTTTGGTGATGATTTGATAATTTTTATTATTTATTTATTAATTTATTTTTTGCTTTGAAAATGATTGAAAGTGACTTTAATAATTACACACTACACACTTCTGGATGGTTCATCAATTTCAGGCATGAAATCTTCAGAATTCGAAATTATTTTGTCTTTCAAAGTTGTAGATCTTTGAGTCTTCTTTAATCTGGAACTTGAATCAGCGCAATCCAATATCTGAGTAAAACGTTATGCCCAAAATACGACAGATGCGCAAAACTGGAATTTCCAAAACTGCACTTCGTCAAAACGCCCTTTCAAATTTCCAATCTCCAAAATTAAAATATCAAGTCCAATAATTGCCATTATTTGACCCATATTTCATCCTAAATGATTTCATTGAGACCCGATATTATTTTATCTGCAAAATAAACTAAAACACATCAAAATGTTCATCAAACCCGAGAAACTAAACAAAATATTAAGTTAAAGGGGTGGTAAATATTGATATATTTTCCGCTCATCAGTTACGTCCCACCGAGGCCCTAAAACTGTGTGTTGCGCAATAAGAGTTCATTCCCTTGCGACCAAGTGACTTAGATGACATGAGGTCGGAATTTCTCCCTCAATGCCTTTATTTGTCACATTGGCTTGGGGCTAAGTTACGTCCCGTCAAGGCCTTATTGCTGTGTGTTAGCCCGAGGATGAGAGCTTTCCCTCGTGGCCTATTTTGTTTTGTAGATATTTGTAGGTCATTTTCTTCTAGGATTTTAGTATGGCAAGAGCATGCATGAGCCCAATGTGGCACAAGATGAGCTTCTTCAAGCAGTGAAGCCATTAAATTGACTTACCAGAGTTAGCTCGGGTCAACCTATCCAGTCAGAGAAGGCCTAGTGGAATAGATGGCCAAGTTATGAATCAAAAGCTGAGAATGAATCACCATCTTTTATAAAGTTCCCGACATCAACTCGACAACTCGTTGATACCGAGAACTGAGAGACAGGTGTTGATGGTGGTTTTTAACCCTGACAAAGTTTAAATACTGAGGAATGGTTGATTTGGGTTTGTACTTAACCCAAAAAGGATTTTAAGGGTCTAAAGACCTAGAGAGGCTGAAGTCAGACAGAGGGGCCCGACCTCACTATACATAGGAGTTTTTCGAAGGGCAGAGTAAGCTGATGACGAAGTGAGTTGTTGACCCGGACCGACCTATAAAAGAAGTGGTGGATTTTGTTAGCGCTATTGAACTCATTGATGGATTTTGATGATACAACACGCAAGAGACTTCGA
The DNA here is from genome assembly GCA_019454045.1 of Zanthoxylum bungeanum. Lineage (NCBI taxonomy): Eukaryota > Viridiplantae > Streptophyta > Magnoliopsida > Sapindales > Rutaceae > Zanthoxylum > Zanthoxylum bungeanum. The sequence goes on along the minus strand of SKCR01023478.1, from coordinate 220,289 downwards.
TGCGCATTCGCAAATATTACAAAAAGATGTTGAAGCAAATTGATTATGAAGGGCAAATGAATGTGAAGACTCAGGCGACAAATAAAAATATCTAGTGCAGTCTTATAGGTTAGGGCTGTCATGTAAATGAGTCTATAATTCAAATACTCTAAGCTCATAGGACTAATACACATTCACATAGATGCATTAGGGTCAAGTGTAAAATATTTAAAACCTTCAAATCATGAGATTTTTACACTGAGACCGACATACAGGTCTGTGATATCGACATACTGGTGACCATGTTCTCCCTTGGGTAGATTTACCCGCTCTCTGAAATGGGGCTACTCCATACCGGCTTCCTATACCGGTCAGCTAGAGTTTGCATAGCTATTGGAACTGGAACGGATCATATCAGTCTTCATACCGGTTAGCTAACCGGTATACCGGTCACCATACCGGTCAGTAATCTGGTATGTGCGCTTTAATCTTCAACGGTAATATAATTGTTATATTTACAAGACCGGCATACCAGCCCTTCTAGACCGGCATACCGGTCTCAGACAGAGAGTTAGGGCATTTTTTCACATTCACTATAAATTGAGTCTCAATTTCATTTTTGCCATATGTTAACACCTTCCTACATTTTATATAAGGAAAAAACATTAAGAGTAACTTAAATCTTCTTGATCAAACACTCTCATCATAATCATCATTGTATAATGTATGGATAAAATTCGTGCTTTAGAAAATGATGATATTTACTTAAAGGCCAATCATGAAAATGATGTAGTAATTGATTAAAATGAGCATGCATCTCATATTGAACAAAGTCATTCTTTAAATTTTGAGGATATGTGTTTAAATGATAAACATGAACATAGTGTCTAGAACATGTCAAATGAAGCATCTACTTTTAAATCATCATGTGCTTGTGAATCTTTGAAAATTGAAAATGATGATTTGAATAAAAAAATTAGATGATTTGCATGAGATTGTGAACAAGTTCACTCAAGGTGAAAAGAATTTTAAAATGCTACTTAGTTCACAAAGAAGTGTGTTTGGAAAACGTATTATTCACATGAAGGAAAAATATTTAAACAATTATTTTGTGAAGGCATCCAAATCATATATACATTCATCTTTTGTACATGCTCTAAAGTAATTGTTATATGTCATGCATGTAATATGATAGGTCACAAAAGTTATGATTGTTGGACTAAAAATAAAAATGTGACTATTATTTGGGTTCCAAAAGGAACTAAGATTAACCCCCATAGACCCAAGAAAGTTTGGGTACCAAAATATGATTAAATGATTTTGTAGGGGAAGCTTTGAGAATGGTTCTTAATAAGAAATGTAAATAATCCCAAAGACTTAACACAAAATGAGGAAAGAGCTCAAAAAGAAGAATATTAATAACTCTACCTCAAAAAGTGAATAAGTTTCAAGATCAGTGGAAAAGATAAAAACCATGTTTACGGAAACAGTGGTACCGTTTCCCCCACCTTACTTGAGTATGCTTAATTTTTGACATGAAATTGGACTTTATTATGAAGCATGCTATTGATTGGGGTTTTTGAGCTAAATTGTATGAATCTATGCTTGATCATATCATTAATCTCATTTGGTATCAATTGGTATCACATATGACTTATTTATATATGATATATGTGATCCTTTTCGAGTATTAGTATTGAATATGTCTTGCCTTGTTCATTATTGGTTGAAAATGAAATGCATAGATATTGGTTTAACTTGGATGATTTTGATGATTATCAATGCAAGAACATTATATTGTATGGTGAAAAGGGAGAATCGTATAGAAAATATTAAGTGTGCATATTATAAACTTTATAATTAAGTTTTGTGCACATGTTTGGTATCTCTTAGAGCTTAATTTTTGCTTTTCCATCCTTTTTTATTATGTCAAAGGGGGAGAAATCATCTAATATGATTAAAACTTTTGATACCCTCACCCTTGCATTAAGGGAGAGTAAATTTGTGTACTAATGTATTTGTCTAAGTTTTATAGAGCAATATTGAAGGCAATCACATATTGAGAGGCAGCTATAATCATTAACAAATTTGGAATTCTCAAAACTCGCAAGTTTTAAAGGCTGCCATCATCAAAAAGTGGGAGATTCTTAGCGCAATTGAACTCATTGATGTATTTTGATGATGCAATACGTAAGAGACTTCAACGCGTATTCGCGAACATTACAAAAAAATATCGAATCAAATTGATTATGAAGGGCAAATGAATGTGAAGACTCAAGTGACTAACAAAGATATCTAGTGTAGTCTTATAGCTTAGGGATCTCATTGTAAGTGAGTCTATAATTCAAGAATTTTAAGCTCATAAGACTCATGCACATTCATATATATGCATTAGGGTCAAGGGAAAAATGTTTAAACCTTAAAATCCTGAGATTTCTGCACTGAGACCGACATATCGATCTGTGATACTGGTATACTCGTGACTATGCTCTGCCTTCGGTAGATTTGAATACTCTTTGGAACCGGGCTACTCTATACCGGCCTCTTATATCGGTCAGCTGGAGTTTGCATAACTACTGAAATCGGGACGGATTATATCAGTCCTTATACTGGTTTGCTAACCAGCATACTGGTCACTATACCGGTCAGTAATCCGGTATGTGCGCTCCAATATTTAATGGTGATATAGCTATTATATTTACAAGACCGGCATACCGGTCCCTGTAGACCGACAAACCAGTCTCAGACAGAAAGTTGAAGTAGTTTCTCACATTCATTATAAATTGAGCCACAATTTCATTTTTTGCCATCTGTTAACACCTTTCTACATTTCTCTATGGAAAAAATATTGAAAATAACTTAAATCTGTTACAGTTGGTGCTCGGAGTGCGAATATGGATCGTATTTATGTACGATTCAAGAATATGAACAATTTCTTTTTCCATAATAATACTTACTTAATGGTAGCACCTCTTGTTTTTATATACATATTTGATCTAATTACGATTAGATTAAAACTAAATATGATTTAGTGATATGTATATATTAGACAAAGACCCGATAATATATTATGTAGTGCGCAGTTACAAAGTAGTTTGTAATTGACATTGGGAAGTCTCACTACTAGAAGTATATTATCAAATAAAGTTTCTGGTCAAGATTTACTGACACAGGTCGGTTAGTAAAATCCGCAGAGACCAATACATGTCGTATATCGAGACTTGGTCTGATGGTTTATCCCAATAAACCATGACTCTTAGGAGACTCGTATAGATGTGTAGGTGTTTATTTGATAAACACTAAACGACTCACCGAAGATTTCCTAATAGATGGTACACCAACGTCAATAGGAATCTTCTCGAGTCGAGTAGCATAATGGTCCTTCGACTTGAGATATCACCGTGGATATATGAGATATCCTCCACACTTTGATGGCAGTCACGTCACTGATATATTTAGATCAGACATCCGCCTGTTCATTGGGTGTGGACTGATGCTCATGATATCACGTGAGTATCAAATAGAATTTGTCAGTCCTCTGTACAAGGCATAGGTATAATGTACGTATTTGCGATCTAGTGAATCAATGGCCGTGGTATACTTCGGAAGCGAGTTTCGAGTGTTATTTAGAGATCGTAAATTTAAAAGTTGACTATATTACACCTTAGGGATTTAACGTTCTTATCTATATCCCCGGTATAATATTGATAGCCTGTGACAGAGGAATTATACGTATGCAATGACCTAGACTTGCATAGTTTAGCGAGATTATCTGTGGTCGTATAATTCATGAGTGGGTGAATTATGGACACGAAATTGGATTCCGTGACGAATAAACCTAAACTTAGAGAGTCCCACAATATGAAGTGTACTCGTTGAGCACTTGGACAACGCGTTATGAATAATATAGATTATTCATAATACTTCACCGAATTAAATGAGTTAATTCGAGTCGTTTAAACGGTTAAATGAAAATACATACATTAGGGGCATTTTGGTCAATTGATAATTAATATGTATTTGTATTTGATACAAAATTTGATTAGATACGTATTAATTATTTGTCAAATGATATTTTGACACATGCCATTAATATATGTATTTGTTATTTAATGTAAATAAAAATACACATATAATAATAATCGCATTAATTAATTATTTAGATGTTTAAATGTTAAATATCTAGATAATTAAATTATTGCAATATTACATAATTGTTATGCAATATGTTTGATTATTATTGGTTACATATGGCATGATTCTTTTAAGTTTGAAGTATACAAATTAGATTTGTTAACTTAAAGCTTATTATTATTATTAATTATTTAGATTAATTGACCAAATGACCAAAATGCCCTTATTCCTACCCCTAAAGTCGGTTATCCTTAGTATTTAAAAAGATAAAATTTTGTTTTCTCATTCATAAGACCTCCATGGCTGAACCTAACAAGCATAAAAGCACCCAATTATTTTTTGAAGAATCAAGGAAGAAAGTGAAGAAATCAAGAAACAGTTTTAGGAAATTATGAGATTTGGAGGTAATCTTCATAAATCTTAAACTTAGAAAGTTTGTTTCTTATTCTTGAGTATCTAGACAAGTTCTAGGGTTTCTTCCTTTCTTAGATTTTGGGGCTTTTTGATTTTTTGGATGGATTTGGAGGCTAGATGTATGTGTGAAGTTAGATTGGATAATATTATTGTAATATTAGTTCAATTTTATCATTTGATGACTTGTTTCCATTCTAGAGTGTTATGACCACTCTTGTAATTCCTATAATTGTTCCTGAGTTCTTCATTTGTGGTGACTTTGGTTGGTATAATTATTAATATGATTAATATTGAGAAATTTGGATTTAAAGCATGAAAATTGATAATTTTAGTTACCAAATCAGATCTGGAAATTCTGTGATTTTGGTGATGAAAAATATGTTATATAAATATATTGGATGTGTTTTGGGCATTGGAACAATTTCTGGAAATTATTTCGGTGTTTAAATATGTGAAAATGGTGAAAAACAACTTTACCGGGTGAGTTTCGGGCTTACTGGGTGTCCGCTGTCCAAACAGTGAATTGGTCACTATTCGGACAGCCCATGAACTGCCCAAGTGCTATTGGGGCTGACCTGGGCAGCCCCCGTGTGTATTGGTTGGTTGGTTCGGACAAAAACGTGTTTTATGCCACTTTACGGAAAAACGTTTTTCGTAAAAGTTTCGCGATGATTGTAACCTATTTATGTCGTTATTTGATATCGAATAAATATGTTTAAGTGAAATATGAATGAATTATTCATATTGGATATTGCATAATTTATTTGGTAATTTTAAAAGTTTTTAAAGTTACAATTTCACCCGAACCGTGCGCTTCCGCTGCTTGCGCGCTAAAACCCCAATAAAATTTTCTTGATCAAACACTCTCTTTATAATCATATCTGACACATTATACCTTTATTATAATTTAATGAGCTTGAGATGCTTGAGTTAGAAACTCACGCCTTTAATCTTCTTTATCTTTGTGAGTACCCAAGTTATGTTTTAAACTTTGGTTATTAAAAACTTGTGGTAGTGAAATCCCTTGTTGGGTGGGTATACTCAAAAGGGTGATTTGGTTATAAAGGTTAAAGAGTAAACCTAAGTGAAAAACTCATAGTGTTGTAAAAGGTTTGGGGTGAACCTAGAAAAATTCTTGGTTTGGAGTGAACCACAAAGAACTCTTGGTTGTGAGTGAGCCACAGAAAACCCACGGTGTACAGTGCGGAGTAACTTTTGATAATGGAAAGCTTCAAGCACAGCTTAGGGGAGTGGACGTAGGCATTGTTGACCAAACCATTATAAATCATAGTGTCAATTTTCTTTATCCTTTTTAACTCTTTATTTATCGCAAGTTATATTTGCGTATCATTTAGTCACTTGTATTTGGGAATATATTGTGATTGAGAACATTGATATAAGCTTAATTGGTAAAGCTATTAATTTAGTAGCGTAAAATCGAAAATAATTTATAATTTCGCATAATTAGGTCATTACCCAATTCACCCATTGGGTATATAGAGATTGTTATTTGAGTGCTTGTAGGGCAATTTCACATTTGGGATTCCAAGAGAATCTATAGAAACCGACCCCTGGTGGTTCATGTTTACCAACCCAACCTGATTGAAGAGGTCAGAGGGAGTTTTAACCAATATAATCCACCTCAATATACTGATCCGAGGAACGAAGATGAGATCATAGGCCAATGTGTGCTTGAGCCAAATGACATATGCCCTAAAGTGAGAAGATGCCCTTCTATAAAACTAATGATGATTAAGGGAAATGCACCGATTCTCATTAGGAGTTGCCCATGCCAGCCGCAATAGAGCAGTGTCGTGGCAAAGTAGAGCCGCCATAGGCGGTGCGGTGATAGGGAAAATGACTAATTTGATTAGTCGAATTGTGGGTAGTTGAGGAAAGTTGTTACTGCAATGATGACAGAGGGACATGAGCTGAAGTCATGGGTGGTGGAATAGTGGATTTGGAAGTCTATACAAAGAGGTTGAAGTTTCAAATTCATGGGTTATCAAATCTCTTAACCCACAACTTAAGAAGAGGTAAGAACCAAAAGTCTAGTGATAGAGAGAGAAAGCATGTCAGCATCCTACCACTTGAGAGAATCGTAACGGGCTAGTGTAAGACTCGAGGTGTTCGATATTGTATCTTGTATTCCTCCCCCACTTGTAGCTTAGGTCGATTTTGACCCCCGGCAAGTAATAAAATACACCTCATTTCTCTCGTGGAAGTAGGTTGGAGCCATTCTCCGTCAAACCACATAAATTATATGCATTCTTGTCTATCTGTTAAATTTATTTTTGGTTCTCTACTAACCAAACACCTTCACTACTGAGAGAGGTTTATTCGAGGGGTTAATTTCCCATATTTCCATTCGAAAGAAAAAAGTCGTCAACAAAAATAATAGTATATCATATAAAATTTCTCTAAAAAGTTTATAAACTAACCTATTAAGTTTTCTCAATTACAAAAATAACGTGATCCTCAATTTCTTATTATATTAACGAAATATATCATTTTTAGACATAAATACTTGTTATGATAAAATATAGCTCAACGTCATCCGACTGGATTGGCCCAATCAACTCGGCCTTGATCCCCTTAAAGATCCAGCCGACTGGACCTTAGCTTGACTCTGAAGTCCAGTCGATTGGACTTGACTGCTGGCTCACGAAGAAATTCCAATCGATTGGAATTCCACTCGAGCTGATAAGTCTAACGGAGTTGTACACTATTGGCATGTGCCCGATATTCCAGCCATCATACTTGTAACAGAGAATATTCCAATCGACTAGCTAAAGCTTTCAGGAAACTAATCCCATATTATTCAGGTATCCAATCGATAAGATCCAGTTTATACACAACAAGTCCTACTTCTACTAGGACTCAAATCCATTCTTTTACGTGATATCTCTCAAGAATCTCGGGATTACTCGAAATCCTAAAAAAGATTACAACTATCCTTTATTTGAGTTCAACTTGGTTCCCTCTATAGGAATGCAAATCCCATAGGACAGTGATTCTTAAATCTAAAAATAAAAGGGAATCATAATGCTACGAATTCATTCAAGCTCTAACTCACAAACTTGAGACTCAAAGCCATTGCCTCACTCTGCTCAGACACACTCTCCCATCCGCCCTCATGGCACACAACTTGAGATACGAGGTATCTCACATTCTTTGTTCTCATTCAGTCCATCATCATCACTATTGACTTAAGTGTCGGAGTATCTGTGACAGCCACCACACCAGTGGTCAGTCACTCTATGTTCCCTCTTTATCTTTGTTTTGCAGGGTTATTGGTGCCCATTTCTGTTAAATGATCGATTATAGACTGAACGTGAAATTCACCGTCTATAATTTGGCACCTACCATGGGGCCCTGGCAATTTAGAGCAAATCAAAGACTACTAATCAGACTTTCCAATGGGAATCATGCATATGCAAAGGGTTTAGTTCAACCCATGCAAGCCCAGCATTGAAATGGTTCACAAGTTTTCCTAACCGCTCAATTGATACATTCAAGTCACTTACAGATTCGTTCGTGCACGAGTTTGTAGGCAATTGCGCAATTGAAAAGACCATAGAAGATTTGCAGGCCATAGCACAAAAGCGAGGGGAACCACTCCGAGATTATGTGAATCAGTTCAATATGGATAAGGTGTGTAGAAGCAATGTGGGGTTTGGTGTGCCTGTGATGCCGGAAACTACAATATTATTGTGTTCTCAGCCCGTAATAGTATAGATAGCCCACATGGGACTACCCGAAGAATGAAGGAGTCGCCATCCAATATAAGACCCTGAGAATGATTTAAAACCGCATTACACCCCTCGCAAGGTCCGACCTTAAACCCGTTTGGGTTCGGAATGGTCACTTACTGATGTCATTATAATATTCAAGTTTAAATGAGGTATCACCATATCCTATAATGCAGTATCACATAATTTACAGTTTAAAACACACAAGAGCACAAACATTAATAATAAAAGTAATAAAAAAATCAACATTGATAAATAAATGTTCAGGAATTATGAAAGTAATAGAATAATATTAACTAAACATACCTCACCGGCCTGGCTTTTGTGTTGTAGAACTTGTGTTAGAAACCATTCACCTAATTGGATCTCTGATTCCATATTAGGTTTCTTAATATTGGGATCAAACTCATCGAGATAAATCTTTCTACAATTTCCATTTTCTCTCAAAAATTCTTTTTCAAGAAAAGTGGCAAAACGAGCAACAAATACATTTCGTTGCTTAGAATCGTAGAATTGATATCCCATGGAATTTTCAGGATACCCAACGAACCTATATTTATACCTCTTGGATGCTAGTTTATCCTGCTGCATAACTCTAACGTATGCAGGACAACCCCAAATCTTTAAATATCTAAGACTTGGATTTCTACTGAACCATATCTGATATGAGGTCGTAGAAACAGCTTTCGATGGAACTATTTTAAGAGTGTGGGCAGCAGTAATTAAACGTAACCCCAAAGGTAATATGGAAGATCTGTATAGCTCATCATAGATCATACCATATAAAATAAAGTATGATTTCTCCGCTCAGACACACCATTGTGTTGAGGAGTTCCTGGTGGGCTATATTGGGCGAGAATCCCATTCTCCCTTAAGTAACTTCTAAATTCATCACTCATGAATTCACCACATCGATCTGATCGAAGGCACTTGATTTATTTTTCGATTTATTGTTCTACTTCATTTCAGAATATTTTGAACTTTTCAAATATTTCCGATTTATGTCTCATCAAATAGGCATATCCATATCTTGACTTACCATCCATGATAGTCACGAAGTATGTTGAACCATCATGAACGACATGATTTAATGGACCACACACATCACTGTATATTAGCTCCAATAAATCTTCAGCATGATGTCCAACCCCAAGAAATGAGGCCTTTGTGATTTTCCCTTTGAATACATGACTCACAAATTGGATAAGGATCTAAGGTAAGATCTTCAATCAAACCATCATTAACTAATTTTGATACAATTCAAACACCTATATGGCCCAATCTCATATGCCATAATTCATCATTATTTAATTCAGATCTTTTACTTGTATTTTCTCTATATTAAAACATATCGATATTTTTCCAAAACATAGTGACTGTTAGATAAAGAACATTCACATATCAAATAATTGTCTTTATCATATAAATATAAAGCATCATCTTTTATGTTTATTTTATATCTCTCTTTATCTAATATCGATAATGATATTATTTGTCTGATAAGAGAGGGTACATAATAACAGTCATGTAAAAATAATTTTCATCTATTAGGGAGATCTAAAACAACCGTTCATATGACCTTGGCATCCAATGTCTCGCCATTCCCAACTCTAAGCTGGATCTCCCATTTGTTCAACATTCTTTTAACCCCATGACATGTATGGAGTTGCAAATATGAGTGAGACTGCCGATGTCTAACACCCATTCACTATTTGCATCTAAAGCTAATGAGATGTCAATAATAGGAAAAATACAAAACATACATTATGGTTCTGCCTTTCCTTTAGCTCTAGCCAATCTTTCTTCCAGTGTCCAGACTTCTTGTAGTGTGGACATGCATCATGAGCTACATGCAGTCTTGCAGTTTTGTGCTTCTTGGAGTTTCTCTTCGATATCTTATTCTTTCCCAATTTTATTTTTTTCTACTTTCTAGAAGTCTTTGAAGAGCTTGCTCCACTATAGAGCTACAAAGTGGGATTTCCTTTCTTCAAATCTTGTTCTGTCATGCATAACATGTTATGAAGTTCTTCATAACTGACTTGCATCGAATACATATGAAAATTTAACATAAAGCCAATATAAGTACCATGCAAAGAAGATAAATCAAATTTCGGCCTAGCCGTTCATCAATCATTATGCAATGTCGTTCCAAATATCAGATCTTGTCTATCATGTTCAAAACATGAATACTTACCGCTCATCCATCTTTGAGCATAGCATGGAACAATTCCTTAGATCTCCGATATATTTCAATTTCTTGATTTTCTTCAAACAACTTCTTGAGTGTTCACCTGATCATAAGAGATTTATGACAATCAAGTTAAGGGTGGCAATGGGTCGGGCCGGGCCCAGGCTTTGATAAGCCCGGATCGAGCCCGGTAAAAAAAAAAAAGCTCGGGCCCGAGGGTCTTCCGGGCCGAGCCGGCCCGGCCTGGCTCGGGTTGGGCTCGGTCCCGGGCTTTATCCGGGCCGTTTTTTTAAAAAAATAAAAACATACAGATACAAAATACATTCACACTATATGAAAAGATAATTCATAAATAAATCGAAAGTTTCATCGATAAATTAACAATTTAAATGCTACAAACATATTAATATATATATATATTGATTTTGGGCCAAAATTTCTAAGCCCGACTCGGGCCCGAGCCCGAGCCGGGCTTTTGATTATAGGGCCCGACCCGGGTTGTTTTTACCCCAGGCCAGGCCGGACCGGGCCCGGGCATTTCTGCCACCCTTAAATCATGTCATTAACTTGTTTGGGCCAAAATAAAATTTTAATTTAAAACATGCAATACATATCCAATATGACTTATGCATGATTAAATTAAAATTATAGAGATATTGATTCAAATACATGTCATACATGCAACATGTGTTGTATGGTTAAGACCTGCGTTGATACTACTCTATTGGGGTGAATGTGGGACCCCTAGGATTGGATCAGTGTCCCGTGCAGCGGAAGTGAGTCTAACCCATGTATATCAAGGATAAATGTATTATTAAATTATTTTATAGAATATTATATTCCGTTACGAGTCCGCAGAAAAAATCGGCTACCAAATCGAAATCCAGAAACTCCGGGACGGAGATGTTGGATAATTATGACCCATAGCGTCACTATTTGTACAGATCATGGTGTTGTTGTACAAATTAACTATGTGACAAAGGAGATTGCACTCTTATCATTTGTGATTAGATCACCAAGATGTATAAATGATAGGAGGTCCTTATGATTTGTTCCTGGATTGAGAATGATATGAGACAGTATCAGTCTACGAAGGATAAATCATTAAATATCCCTAGTCAGAGTATTATCGAGATTGGACATCGATCAATGCGTAAAAGACTAGTATTACACGTGTGCGCGTTGTGAGGGCACAAACGACATAGTTCTCATATATTTGGGTATAGGATACTCATGCAAGTGTAATAGGAGGTTGTGTTTTACCGATGGTACGGGAAACAGCTTCGTTCTGGATAGACCCCCTCAGAATTCCATTGGTAGTATGACTATGTGTCTATGGAAGTCCGAAATCAGGGTAGGTGTATTTGGTCTTAACCTGAGACTTGCACCGCTAATACTTGCGACAATCAATATACTTTGGTTTTGGTCGTCCAGGGCTTTAACAGGTTCTGTGTACACCTCTGCTGGGTATATTGAGAATCGTAGTGTGTTGGGTGTGATGTCAAGACGGAAGTATCACTTCAGTCATATGTAGATGATGGTCACGTAGGATACGGTAATAGTACTCTTATGTACTGCAGTCATCGGGATAAAATGACAAGGTCATGTTTATCCGATTATAGAGACTAGTTACCATACATCCGACATGTGCTTCGTACGGGGCAGACACAATTCCAGCCCCAGGCCTAGCACGTGATCATCCGATACTGGATCGATATACGCAATACTACGTATACTACACCTGATAGAGATCTTATATTCCTGTAAGGATATTTCTGGAGAATTGGGTAGGCATGGCGCTTTGCTAGAAGCCAACCTTGTCTTGTAAATCGGTACAAACGTAGTACTAGGTACTTACGTGTTCAGATAGTCCGACGACCCGATTTACTGCCAACATATCCGGGGATCTCATGGGTCGCTTCCTGAAGATTCACCGATGACGTATAACTCGCACTTTATTAATCTGGATTAATTAGATGAGAGAGAAAATTAATCTGGGATTAATTGCGGAGATATTTTATCTGGGATAAAATATCATTTAAAGAGAGAGAACGATTAATTTGGAATTAATCGATAAATTAATATATTCGATATATTAAACGAAATTGGATTTCGACGCGGAATTAAATTAGATTTTAATTCGGGCGAACGAGTTAATTTAGAATTAGTTCGTTAGCGATGTGAATAGTGATTTCGCTAGGCATAATCATTTAATTACGTCACAACGGAAAATTCGTTAATTTGGAATTAGCGAACCCGAGCCCAGGATTATTTGCGAGCGCATTCGCATTTCGAATTCGAGTGTGGCACGCAAGTCAAATCAAGCGTCAAATCATTAGTCGCATCAAGCGTCAAATCATTAGTCACTTTGAGTGATGTGACAACTTGTCACTTGATTGATTGAGTGATGTGAGTTGATGGAAGTGGTTGGAAAGCTTTTGAAAGCTTGAATGACATATATTATTATTTAATTATTTGGTATATGTTTTTGATTTTGGAAATCAAATACCAACTAATTCACAACTCTCTCTTCTCTCATCTCCCTCTCATTCACGCCCATTTGGGCATTTCTTCACTGGTTTTTGCTGGGCAAAACCGAGAAGATGGGAAGCAAAAGTGTGATGATTTTGTGGTTAAATCATCAAGAGCTAGCACTCCGAGAGACATGCGAATGTGATAGAGAAGTCCACTAATGAGCTTGGAATCATTTGACGAAGCTTGGAGCTTGACGAAGATGATCCAAAACCGAAAATGGAGGACACCATTGCAGTGAACTGCCGTGACCATGACAGTAAGCAGAAAAGAATTTTTGTTCGTTGTCGCGTCGCTCAACCGATCGATGTGAGTATTCCGCAACTCCGTGATGTATTCACATGTTTATTTTATGCTTGTTAATCGATCCTTGGGGCCGTAGAAACTCCAACAGGAGAAAATTAAGTTTAATCGCTCATTGGCAACAGCTTTCGGCGTATCGCGACATGTAATTTTGGTAGTCGCAACGCCCAATCTGCAAGAGCTGACATCCGAATGCCTAATGGTTAGCGTCGTGATGCCCTCAGCTCTAAGATTTGATTGTTGCGACGTCAGATATCAGTGTCGCGATGCTTCCCTGTGTAAAATATTGACAGAGAGCATTTTTTCCTTTAATTCAATTCTGAACACTACCAATTTTCTCCAAACACATCAATACACCTAAAAGTCCAATTTTAAATCAAAACTAACTTCAAAACATGTTATATAACAATCATATATATATATATACACCTTTCTTTAAATCAAAACACAAACCAAAATAGAATCCTATAATGAAATGACTCATGAATAATTCTAGTCCACTTAAATGTGGTCAAGTGATTCTAGAATGATAGTCATAGCTCTAAGCTTTCATCTAGAGTTTGAAACTCTAATTTTATGTTTCATGTCCAACATGAACATATTTGACCCAATTACAAGCATATTGTATTTATGCTTCTAAAGCATCTATACATAATTAATTAACCTAATTTCAACATCAAGTTATGTTATTACGTATCCAATACATAATTCATCACTATATGTCTCACTAATGATAACTCACTAATGAAAATATAGCTTTGGAGAAGATCAAACTTACCTAGCAAGCTTGATTCCAAGATCCAATCTTCTTCTTGACCGGCGTAAACACACGCGTATAACGCAAGTACACGTATCGTTCAAGTAGTATAAAAATATCGATCCCACGAGGACTTAATATCTAATCTATTAATTTTATGAGGTCAAATGATTACTAGTATCTAACAGGTTGTTTGATTGATTTGAAATGGTGACGATTCTAAATTTAAAAACAAGTAAATAAAATTATTTGAAAGTAGATTTTAAGAAAATTCAATATTAAAAACTATCTAGGGTTGTGATTTCTTCCAATATCATTTTAAAGATGAAGTGGTTATCTTAAAGTTGGGTAATATATTGATTTATTAACCTGGAACACTAAATTATGTGTAAGCCTCTGTCGATGGTCAGACACAAATACCCAGTTTAACCCAATTGAACCATATGTCTATGTCAACCAAATTATCTGGATTCATTAAGTTTAAGTCCCAATTATGGCTACCCCCGCCCGACAGGTATATTCCTATCCTGTAAGGAAATCTATTAAAGGGTTATCTATCCTCAAGGAAGATCGTGGGCTATTGAGTCTAAGGCTGAAACCTAAAATCCCTATGTCTAGTTCATTTTAGATTTCCCAATTCAATTTTATTAATGGCCAGTTAATGAAAAAGCATTAAGATTAAGACTTAATAAATAAATCTTTATATTACCCAAGCTATAATCTAACTGTTGGTTATTATCTAGGTCCCAAGATCAAACAAGACATGAAAACAATGTGTGAACACATCAACGGAGGTAGCGGAATACTCACATCGATCGGTTGAGACGATTTGAAGACGAATGAAGCCATTTTGCTCACTGCCAAGGGCGCCCACTGCAACCAGTCCACTGCCCTCTAAATCAGAATTTTGAGCTGAGAAACGGAGCTCCAAGCTTCGTCAAACGGATCTCGGCTCATGGGTGAACCTCCCTACCACCTTCGCAAGTCTCGTAGTGTTCTAGCACTTGCGGTTTTTGCCACAAAAACCCAACTCTTGGATTCCCTTTGCTCACGTTTTTGGCTTCAAAAACCAGTGAAAAATGCCCCTTGGGCGTGAGCTTGAAGGAGAGAATGAGAGAGAAAAATGTTGTTAAGTTATTACAAAAGTGGTATAACATTTGTTTATATATTTTCCAAAAATAATAAATGTTTTTTACCATTTAATTTGCTTTCGAAAAAAAAATTAAATCAATTGTAATGACCTTGAGTGTTCCACACTCCAAAGTCAAAAGTCCATCACAAGTCCATCAAGTCACATCTACTTTAATAAAGTGACATGTTGTCATTTCACATCACTCAAACTGACAAGTGATTTGACGCTTGATGTGACTTGCGTCGCCGCACTCGAATTCGAAATACGAATGCGCTCGCAATCACACTCGGGCTCGAGTTCGTTAATTCCAAATTAATGATTTTTCCGTCGCGTCGTAATTAAATGATTACGCCTAGCGAATTCACTATTCACATCGCTAACGAATTAATTCTAAATTAATTCGTTCGCCCGAATTAAAATCTAATTTTAATTCCGCGTCGAAATCTAATTTCATTTAATATATCGAATATATTAATTTACCGATTAATTCCAAATTAATCATTATCTCTCTCTAGACGATATTTTATCCTAGATAAAATATCTCCGTAATTAATCCTAGATTAATTTTCTCTCTCTCTATATAATCCCAGATTATTTAAGAGTGCGAGTTATGCGTCATCGGTGGATTATCGGGAAGCGACCCATGAGATCCCCGGATATATTGGCAGTAAATACGGTCATCGGAGTATCCGAATCACGTATGTACCAAGTACTACGTTCTACCGATTTACGAGACAAGGTCGACTCCTAGCAAAGCACCAAGTCTACCCAATTCTCCGGACATATCCATTTAAGAATATTAAGATCTGTATCAAGCGTAGTATACCATTGTATTGTGCATATCGGCCCAGTATCGGATAGTCACGTGCTAGGGCTGGGGCTGGATAAGTGTGTGCCCCGTCCGAAACACATATCGGATGTCTGGTAACATAGTCTCTATAATCGGATATTCATGACCTGGTCACAATATCCCGATTGGATGCGCATCACTCAAGAGCACTAATACCGTATCCTGCGTGACATCATCTCCACTATGACTGAAGTGATACTTCTGTCTCGACATCACACCCAATACACTACGACTCTCTGATAAACCCAGAAGTGGTGTACGCAGAACCGGTTAAAGCCCTGTACCACCAAGACCAAAGTCTATCGATTATCGTAAGTATTAGCGATGTAAGTCTCAGGTTAAGACTATACACACCTACCTTGATTTCGGCCTCCCATAGACACATAGTCATAATACCAATGGGATTCCGAGGGGTCTATCCAGAGCGAAGCTGTTTCCCGTACCATCGGTGAAACACGACCTCCTATCGCACTTGCATAAGTATCCAATACTTATATATATGAGAGCTATGACGTTGTGCCCTCACAACGCGCACAAGTGCAATACTAGCCTATTCCGCATTATCGATGTCCAGTCTCGATAATACTCCGGCTAGAGATATTTAATGATTAATCCTTTGTGGACTGATACTGTCTCATATCATTCTCAATCCAGGAACTAATCATAGGGACCTCTCTTCATTTATATATCTATGGTGATCTAATCACAAATGATGAGAGTGCAATTTCCTTGTCACATAGTTAATTTGCTACAACAACACAATGATCTGTGCAAATAGTGACGCTATGGGTCATTTTGTCCAACAATCTCCCACTTGGCACATAGCCAGTCATTCAAGTGTCCCACACCCGAACTTTGTACGGTTCGCTCAAATTGCTGAGGAAAGGGTTTCGTCAGCGGATTTGTTTGATTATCGTTTGATGCGATTTATACGATCATCACATCGCCACGATGTATGATCCGAACGAATCAGATGATATAGAAGTATATATCTGGATCGTCGATGAGACCTTCAATTCCTTAGCCTGTGCTGACGCCTAGCTCAGCTGCTAACAGAACTATATCTAATCTAATTAGATTTATTTTCGATCCAAATGGCTTCTTTTGCTGCCTCAGCTGCAACAATAATCCGCATTTGTGTTTTTTCGGCAACAGTTATCTTGCTCGGAATATTTCCAGCTCACTGTCCCAGTGTTCAAACTTAATAGTACCGTATTATTTAATCGTTTGGAAACTTGCAGCAGTGATCCCAGTCACTACAAGTTCTCCTTCTCCATAGTTTAAGATAGCATCTTTAGTTCTCTGAGATACTAACAGATGTTCTTAACTTCCATCCAGTGACTGTACTTGGATTGACCCGATTGTGACTCCATATGCTCGAAGCGTATGAGACACCAAATCAAGTACATTTTAAATGTACAATTTCCAGAGAGTGTTAACCAACTCCAAATCTATCCCAGTAGATCTTTATTCCTCGAATAAAGGTTGTTACTCCCCAAAATTCTACAGAGAATTTCTATTGAAAGCCAAGCTTTCATCAATTGCTATATGGGAATTTAACTGTCAGTGCGCTCTCCCACTAACCTCCTTATATACACAAGAATTATTTCGTTTTGTGTCAAATCATAAACCATTATGATTATTTCAAAACGACAGTTTCAAGAACCTTATGCTTGCATTAATCCAAACATGGATCGAATAACCCGCAAACCTTGTTTGTCGGTTATACAAAATCGTCAGAATGTTATAAACATTCTCCAAAAGGTTTTCTTTTCAGGAAAGCAATTTTGATCTATAACTGACACATTTCATAAATGAAATACGCAGTTATCAACAAGCATCTTCAAAATGGATTTACCATGGCAACAGGTAAAAGGTTGAACCGTTATTAACACAATGTTGATAACGATACCTTTCCGTCAAAAGCCCAGCTTTGTACGTTGGTATGTTGCCTTCCATGTATGTCTTCCTTGAAGACGTTTAATGTACAATAGGCACAATGCCTTGTGGTACAACAACTAGTATCCAAAATAGTTGTTATACATGGAATCCATTTCGGACTCATGGCACTTTGCCATAATAGGGAGTCGATACCTCGTATCACTTCCTCAAAACGTAGTCGGATGGTACACCTCCATAAGATTGACATCTTTATGGGGTTAGATCAGAAACCCATACCCTAGGTTGTTTTCTGACTCTATCCGATCTACTAGTTTCTTGTGTATTTGAAGATTAATGGTATAGATTCATCATAGATGAACTATTTGTGTTCCATTAAGGACTTCGTGCCTTGAACAGTATTACTCCGATTTTCATCGAGTATCACTATCCTCCCACTGACCACTGCATATCGGTATTCCTCTCAGGAAAAATGCATGGTGAGCAACAATCACATTGTTCTCATGTGAGATTTATAAGTACTATACTTATGGTTTCCCTTAGGATAACCTATATTGGCACTTATCCAATTTGGGTCTTTTAGTTTGGTATCATCCAAACGTTATGCCTGGCATACCCAAATTATCAGGAATGAGAAACCTCGTTTCTTCCCTGTTCATATCCTATATAACATCTGTCAAACAGATTTATATGGAACCTTATTCTAATAAGTTTTGCACTGTTAATACATATCCTATTGAAGGAAACAGTAGCTCAGAGCGACTCGTGATAAACCTATCATGTCCAACAAAATTCGGTTTTTAGTTCGGACACACCGTCTAACTGACGGTGTCTCGGGAGGAGTCCTCATTTGAAAGAATACCGTACTCTTTCATGTACGTATGAAACTTACTGCTTAAGTATTTTCCATTACGGTCTTACCGTGGTGGAATAATACTATAGCCGATCTGTTTATTTACTTCGTGTCGAAACTTTAAAGTTTCCGATTTGTGTTCTTCAAAAGAAACACATAACCATAACGTGATGCCACATCCGTTAAGGTCACGAAATATTCATGTTCACATCTAGCCTAGCTAGATATGGGCCCACTTACTTCACCATGAATAGGGCTAACAGATCGGTGGCCCTTTTACTATTACCAAGTAAATAGTATTTTAGGTACTTTACCTAATAAACTAGATTCGCAGACCTTATTTGAATAGTCAAATCAGTCCTAGTACCCACTCTTCAAAAGTGTGGATATACGAGTTTCGTTTAATTGTGTCCTAGACAACAATGCCACAAATAAGTCTCTATTGATCAAATCAATTTGAGCTATTTATTTGTCATTTTATATGTTTGAGATTTTAATATATTCAAAATATAAATTCTGTTATTCACATCTAATGTGTTTATCTCAGTATCATCTTTATATAATAAAACACTTTAGTGTTTTAGAATATAAAGGTTTTCCGCAACGGATTAAACACTGATATAGAGATAATGTCTCTAGTCAAACTAGTTACATTATAACAGTTCCTAATTTAAGTACATACCCAAAGGGTAGTTCCTAAACTTAGGTTTCTACGGTCGAAACAGCGACTTTCGTCCCGTTTCCGATTCGCAGAGAAATCTCGGCTTGAAGTCAGTATCCTGCTCATAGCGGATTCTGAACATCAATACATATATTTTATGTACCACACTAAGTATTTAAAATCCAATTTCAATACTAGTAGTGCACATAACTTTGAAAAATATTTTAAAGTCAGAGCCTCGCCCTTTCTTTAATTCCTTCGTGTCTGCCATATCCAAATGGTAGTCACTTTGGGATATGTCAATTATCTTTTCAATATTTCACAAACCTTTGGCCAAGCCTTGGGTTTTAGAATATCGAAATGATGTGCACCTTGTGCAACTTGCCCAATTGCAAACTTTGACTTTTCTCCACTAGAATAGTCAATTAATTCTCCAAGAATTATTAATTGCAATTTTAATACCTTTTAAATCTAAAGATAGATTTATTGACAAGTATATTAAATTAAGCACTAAAGTCATCATCACATAAATCTTCCAAAGATTTATGCTCTACTTATTTGCTTAATTTTGGGCTTAGGTATAATAAGTTATTTTATCAAATAAAGTAACCTATTATAAATTCCCAATGAAAATTAAATCATTTAAAACATTTAATCCAAGGATTATATATTTTAAATATTCAACTTTTCAATTCTTTCTTGATTTCAATAGTCCAACTATTTAATCAATTTAATAAGGTACTATTCATTATAATGATTACAATAATCCAATTATTTAATCAACTATAATTTTAATTCAATTATATTGATTACTATAATCCAATTATAAAATCAACTATATATCGAATGAGTTTGTATATAGTCCAACTATATATATATTTAAAACAACATAAAATATTAGTCCAACTAATACTTTGATTAATATGACGAGTAAAATATAGATGAGCGCGTTATGGCGAGTATTCGAACGAATGTTGCAAATTCAATACTTGCCTCCCACTATTTTTCGTCGAGCTTCTAACCCTCTGTCAAGTACTCGAGAAACTGTGTTTCCTAGTGGGCTAGGATCCCGTTAAATATCACACAATCTTGACTTTGGCCAACAAATTGTATGATAATTAACTAGGTAGATCTCGAAGATCAATTGGATCTCATCCAACTCCTAGATCCAGTAGGTGGACATCCAAGTCCCAAACATATATCTAATATATGTCTATATATCGAATATATACCCTAACCTTTTTCCTCTGAATCAACTAGGCCTTGGCTTTGGCACAACAAACCTAGTGATCCCAGTCAAGCGCGGACCCATTGACATGGAAGCTTCGTAATCAATGTCAATGGACAAGAAGTGGTCTTGACTTTGGCCAACAAACCACAACTTGGACACGACACCGATATGGAACAAAGCCTCGTGATTAAAACACATCTTCGACGGACAAGGGCTTGACTTTGGCCAACAACCCCTGCCAATCTCGGATCTTGAGCAAGAATCACTCAATGGAAGGAAAATAAACGCTTGATATTTAACGAGGGTTTTTCGCGTGCAAATTGGCTACCAATTTAATTATCTTTGTTAAGGTCTCATCATCATACCCTTAAACATGCATTCTAAATACATAAAAAGCGAGTATGAAAATAAATAATAATGATATGCGGATGGATACTTTACACATTGATCCTAGATCAAATCTCTCACTTTCTCGCTCAAGCTAGCACTTGCATTACTTCTACCCGTTACACTACACTTCTAAAGAAACCTCATTTACATGGAGGGGAATAGGTGAGAAGAGAATACAAAGAGAATGAAGGTGATAAGGCTGGACACGTAGGTCCAATTTAATAAATCGAATTTATTACAACAATTTCTAAAATTGCCCCACCCGACTAATATCCATCCGATATACATTATTCATTCATCAACCATGTATTCACACACATAAGCATGCTATCAATCAATCTAATCAAATTAATTAATCTGATAATTAAGTGATCATCCAATGTTCAAACAACGATTTGATTTTGTTCGAGTCAAACTCGTTTTTGCGAATAAGTACTTAAAGTACGAATTAATGAATTAAATTAAACTACATCATTAAATCTAATTTAACATGTATTTAATACTAATTCACTATTCAATTCCAAATTAAATATTACACTTTTATTTAATAACCTTTTACGATTTAAATTCCAAATTTAATTGTAACGCGTCTCAAAGACCGATTAACGTCCAACGTCAATTCAATTAAGGTCCAATGGGCTTTTAATTGATTTCTTAAGGCGTGGACTTTTGGTCAACTCGGGTCAAACCGATAACCAAAGTCCAATCCGGGATTTACCCCATAAGCCCATAAATCAATCTTGGCCCATTAGGCCAATTAAACTTTAAAGGTTCATTTAAGTCGCATTTGGGCTTAATGGAAGTGGCTTTGGGCCCAATTGGATCCAATCCATTTGGCCTAAACCCAACTTGATAAAATCAAGCCCAATAAGCCCAATTACAACATTAAGTCCAATTTCCAAAATTAGGCCAATTAATTAAATATACAAAATCCAATTTCATATTCAATTAACCTAAAGTGTATTACATGATTAATCAACTAAATCAATATTTCTAAAACACCATATTAGTCCAATTAATCATGCTCATTATCATTATCATATGTCCAACACATAAATGAAAAAATCAAACCCATTACATGCTTTAATGCTCTCGGCCAAAGGATGGATTTTGTGTCCGATTTGGTTTCAATCCAATCGAACCCACAATCGACATCAAATCACCATCCAATTTGATTTCAGACACATCCAATGTCACAAAATCAAAATTACCAAGACATTAGGGCAATCAAACCATTCGGCCAACATAGAATTTTTGGGGTTTTTGTCCAATTCGAAATCCAATCCAATTCGATTCAAAATAACATCAACCTAAATGATTCTAACTCATCAAATGAATTAAAAATCAAAAAATTTCCAAGAACCCAAAATCACATTCACATTCGGCCAAGGTCAAATATTTGGGGAAAATAATTCCAAATCATTTTTCAACAAATTGGTCCAACCAAAATGAAATTAGACATGTTATAAGCATACTTAAACAATCAATTTATTCAAATCATGCTCAACACACATTTACCCAAATTTTAAGCCCTACAATTTCATGCTTGAACCTATAGCTCTTGATGCCATTGTTGGTTATTATCTAGGTCCCAAGATCAAACAAGACATGAAAACAATGTGTGAACACATCAACGGAGGAGGGGTAGCGGAATACTCACATCGATCGGTTGAGATGATTTGAAGACGAATGAAGCCATTTTGCTCACTGCCAAGGGCGCCCACTGCAACCAGTCCACTGCCCTCTAAATCAAAATTTTGAGCTGAGAAACGGAGCTCCAAGCTTCGTCAAACGGATCCGGCTCATGGTTGAACCTCCCTACCACCTTCGCAAGTCTCGTAGTGTGCTAGCACTTGCGGTTT
This sequence comes from Zanthoxylum bungeanum, assembly GCA_019454045.1. Classification (NCBI taxonomy): domain Eukaryota; kingdom Viridiplantae; phylum Streptophyta; class Magnoliopsida; order Sapindales; family Rutaceae; genus Zanthoxylum; species Zanthoxylum bungeanum. The sequence continues at coordinate 197,352 of SKCR01023478.1, read as the reverse complement.
TTACCACAAAAACCCAACTCTTGGCTTCCCTTTGCTCACGTTTTTGGCTTCAAAAACCAGTGAAAAATGCCCCTTGGGCGTGAGCTTGAAGGAGAGAATGAGAGAGAAAAATGTTGTTAAGTTATTACAAAAGTGGTATAACATTTGTTTATATATTTTCCAAAAATAATAAATGTTTTTTACCATTTAATTTGCTTTCAAAAAACAAATTAAATCAATTGTAATGACCTTGAGTGTTCCACACTCCAAAGTCAAAAGTCCATCACAAGTCTATCAAGTCACATCTACTTTAATAAAGTGACATGTTGTCATTTCACATCACTCAAACTGACAAGTGATTTGACGCTTGATGCGACTAATGATTTGACGCTTGATGTGACTTGCATCGCCGCACTAGAATTCGAAATACGAATGCGCTCGCAATCACACTCGGGCTCGAGTTCGTTAATTCCAAATTAACGATTTTTCCGTCGCGTCGTAATTAATGATTACGCCTAGCGAATTCACTATTCACGTCGCTAACGAATTAATTCTAAATTAATTCGTTCGCCTGAATTAAAATCTAATTTTAATTCCGCGTCAAAATCTAATTTCATTTAATATATCGAATATATTAATTTACCGATTAATTCCAAATTAATCATTATCTCTCTCTAGACTATATTTTATCCTAGATAAAATATCTCCGTAATTAATCCTAGATTAATTTTCTCTCTCTACTATATAATCCCAGATTATTTAAGAGTGCGAGTTATGCATCATCGGTGGATTATCGGGAAGCGACCCATGAGATCCCCGGATATATTGGCACGTATATACCAAGTACTACGTTCTACCGATTTACGAGACAAGGTCGACTCCTAGCAAAGCTATAAGATCTGTATCAAGCGTAGTATACCATTGTATCGTGCATATCGGCCTAGTATCGGATAGTCACGTGCTAGGGCTGGGGCTGGATAAGTGTCTGCACCGTCCGAAACACATTCGGATGTCTGGTAACATAGTCTCTATAATCGGATATTCATGACCTGGTCACAATATCCCGATTGGATGCGCATCACTCAAGAGCACTAGTACCGTATCCTGCGTGACATCATCTCCACTATGACTGAAGTGATACTTCCGTCTCGACATCACACCCAATACACTACGACTCTCTGATAAACCCAGAAGTGGTGTACGCAGAACCGGTTAAAGCCCTGTACCACCAAGACCAAAGTCTATCGATTATCGTAAGTATTAGCGATGTAAGTCTCAGGTTAAGACTATACACACCTACCTTGATTTCGGCCTCCCATAGACACATAGTCATAATACCAATGGGATTCCGAGGGGTCTATCCAGAGCGAAGCTGTTTCCCGTACCATCGGTGAAACACGACCTCCTATCGCACTTGCATAAGTATCCAATACTTATATATATGAGAGCTATGCCGTTGTCCCCTCACAGCGCGCACAAGTGCAATACTAGCCTATTCCGCATTATCGACGTCCAGTCTCGATAATACTCCGGCTAGGGATATTTAATGATTAATCCTTCGTGGACTGATACTGTCTCATATCATTCTCAATCCAGGAACTAATCATAGGGACCTCTCTTCATTTATATATCTATGGTGATCTAATCACAAATGATGAGAGTGCAATTTCCTTGTCACATAGTTAATTTGCTACAACAACACAATGATCTGTGCAAATAGTGACGCTATGGGTCATTTTGTCCAACACTAACCCCTTATAAACCGGTGATATTGGATTTCATTACAACCCCAGATAACTGGCTTAGTTACGACACATATTTACGGGTAGTAAAAAAAACTTAAATAAAATAAAAGACATAAAGTAAAATACTGAAAATTAAATACTGAAAAGTAAATGCTGAAAGTAAATGCTGAAATTAAATACTGAAAATTAACTGCTGTGAAGTAAATTACTGAAAGTAAATTGCTGAAAGTAAATTGCTGAAAAGTAAATTGCTGAAAGTAAATTAGTGAAAAGTAAAAACTGAAAATTAATAAAGAAGAAAAGTAATGTGCGTAAAAGTAAAATGCGGAAAAGTAAAAACTGAAAAGTAATGAAAAGAAAGTGTGAAAACGAAAATTAATTACTGAAAGCTGTAAATAAATAAACAAGATACAATCTTCTTAGTATTCTTAAGGAATTCCTTAGAAGAAAGTATGAATTTTACAAATGAAATGGCTTGGTATTTATAGGCAAAAGTTTGCCTCCATCAAATCATCCACCAAATCAATTATTAATTGCTCCAATAAATGCTCCACTAATTGCTCCACCAAATCCATTATTAATTGCTCCACTAATCTCTTATCATGTTTGGTGATGATTTGATAATTTTTATTATTTATTTATTAATTTATTTTTTGCTTTGAAAATGATTGAAAGTGACTTTAATAATTACACACTACACACTTCTGGATGGTTCATCAATTTCGGGCATGAAATCTTCAGAATTCGAAATTATTTTATCTTTCAAAGTTGTAGATATTTGAGTCTTCTTTAATCTGGAACTTGAATCAGCTCAATCCGATATCTGAGTAAACAGTTATGCCAAAAATACGACAGATGCGCAAAACTGGAATTTCCAAAACTGTACTTCGTCAAAACGCCCTTTCAAGTTTCCAATCTCCAAAATTAAAATATCAAGTCCAATAATTGCCCTTATTTGACCCATATTTCATCCTAAATGATTTCATTGAGACCCGATATTATTTTATCTGCAAAATAAACTAAAACACATCAAAACGTTCATCAAACCCGAGAAACTAAACAAAATATTAAGTTAAAGGGGCGGTAAATATTGATATATTTTCCGCTCATCACACCCCCAAACCTAACATTTTGCCAGTCCTCGAGCAAAAAAACAAAATAAAAATAAAATTAAACTAAGCCACTTTCGTAGGGATCACGGTTGCATTTAGCATATGCAACAAGCCTTTAAACCCCTAGGTGTCCTAGTGGACGAGTTGTAGTCTCGTGAGGGCTTACAGCAACGATACCCACAAACGTTTTACAAAAGTAAAAAGATAATAAAACTAATGCACACAAAAGCAAAAAGACAAGCGAAAAGAGAATAAAGATGTTAGTGACTAATCAGGTGAAACTTCTACTCCAAGTCAATAGTTGTTTTGTTTCATTCTAAATTACCGAATAAGTAAATTCTCCGATTATTTTTACCATTCTCCATATACACAGCCAACAAAATATTAAACAACTCATTTTTGCCCACAACAGTCATAAGTGCAGTTGATAGAGAGTAGTAATATTTTTGTCCTAAAGTTCTATCAGATTTAACACCTTTTTGTAGCAATTGAATAATTTTTCTCATTTTTTCTGATTTTTTCTTTGATTTTTCTCTATTTTTTATTTATATACAATATCTTCCATCTATGTAACGAGTGTTGGGTCGGTGGCTCCCAAACCAGTTGGTTTTAGGGCACCAGGTGTTAAGACACCCCTACGGACTTAATTACCCAGACTTCAGATATAAATATATTTTTGCAGCATTTTTGATCCATGTAGCGAGTGTTGGGCTAGTGACTCCCAAACCAGTTGGTTTTAGGGCACTAGGTGTTAAAAAACCCTTACAGACTTAATAACTCGGATCTCGGACGTTTTTTTTTTTTTTTTTTACTCCATTGCTTTTTGAGATGTTTCCTCCAATTAAACTAGAGCACTGAATATTACAAACTTTTCAATTTTAGCTCATGTCTGTATGTTTCTATATATGTTGTTAATACCTGCTAACTGAACATATGAAGATTCATTTTAGTCCGTTTTAAGGAGAATTCACAAATTAAATAATTCAAAAGGAAATAATCAAAAATTAACTTGTTTCGAATTAGGTTTGAGATACGTCTCAGGAGTGGAAACTCCTTACTCAGCTACCTTTTACCAATTTCACCTTTTTAGTCAAAATAAAAACACAAAAACGCAAAATATTTTTGTAATTTTTTGAAAATTTTTCAATTTTTTTGTATTTTTCGAAAAATTTTGGACTAAAAATAAAAATAACACACAACTAAAAATAAGGTACTGATCAACTAATTCCCTCCCCCAAACCTAAATGAGACATTGTCCCCAATGTCTTAAACAGTAGAAGAAGAGTTTAGAAAATAATACCTGGTTAGCTGAAATTCTACATGAAATTAAAGGTTAAGATCCAGATTAATTCGACGCCTCTTACCACGATCGTCCTCGGACCAATTTATCTTTGAAAGGATAGGGTCAACTTGTGGTTCATAGGCTATGAGTTGGTCTATTAGATCTGAAGCAGTTCTGGCAGTGAAGAGGAGTTCTTTCATAGGTTTTGACACGAACCCATTTCTCCGAGCATCATCAAGAAACACACAAAGAAAATCATAAAATCCATCAACGTTAAGCAGTCCAAGCGGTGGTTTTGGTGTATGTTCAGGTTCGCCCAAGATAGAACTATAAAAATTTCCTCAATGTGCCAACCACCTGGCAAGCGAGATAAAAGCATAAACACGGTTAATCATTTCTACCAGTCGTTCAGACATACCTTGTTGGAGTTTCTATAGGTCCCAAGATCAAAATTCAAGCATGAATCATAAGTGAATACAACGACGGAAGTGCGGAATACTACATCGAGCGGTTGAGCGACGATTGGGCAACAAAATTCGAAATTCTGCTCACTTTTGCAAGCAGTGGGCTGCTGTGAATAGTGAATTTCGCCCATTGTCTTCAAGATTTGAAGCTCCAAGCTTCATTATTTGGCTTCCCGGCTCATGGGTAAGCTTCCCTATCACCTTCGTATTGATCCCGGAGTGTGCTAGCACTCTTGTTTTGCCACAAAACACACTTGCTTCCCTCCATTTTGCTTCTTCCAATCGGCAGTTCACTGCCCTTTAGAAACCTGAAAATGGCGGTGAGAGAGGAAGAGAATTTTGGCTCCAAAAATGAAAACCAACTTGAGAGAGAGAGAGAGCTGTAAAAGTTAAAAGTAGTAATTGATTTCTAAAATCAATTTCAACATATACCAACATATTAAATTAATATATGTCACTCAAGCTTTTAAAAAGCTTTTCAACAACTCCCATCAAGTCACATCACCCACATCACTCAATCAATCCAATCAATTGTCACATCACTCAAAGTGACATGATTTGACGCTTGATGCGACTAACGATTTGACGCTTGATTTGACGAGCCGCTCTCGAATTCGAAATGTGAATGCGCTCGTAAATAATCTCGGGCTCGGATTCGCTAATTCTAAATTAACGAATTTTCCTTTGCGTCGTAATTAAATGATTACGCCTAGCGAAATCACTATTCACGTCGCTAACGAATTAATTCTGAATTAATTCGTTCGCCCGAATTAAAATCTAATTTTAATTCCGCGTCGAAATCCAATTTCATATAATATATCCAATATATTAATTTATCGATTAATTCCAAATTAATCGTTCTCTCTCTTTAATCGATATTTTATCCAGATAAAATATCTCTGTAATTAATCCCAGATTAATTTTCTCTCTCATCATATTAATCCCAGATTAATAAAAGTGCGAGTCATACATCATCGGTGAATCTTTGGGAAGCGACCCATGAGATCCCCGGATATGTTGGCAGTCAAATCGGTCATCGGACTATCCGAACACGTGACTACCAAGTACTACGTTTTACCGATTTACTAGACAAGGTTGGCTTCTAGCAAAGCACCAAGTCTTCCAATTCTCCGGACATATTCTTATAAGAATATTTAAGATCTATATCAAGCGTAGTATACCAATTGTATTGTGTATATCGGCCCAGTATCGGATAGTCACGTGTTAGGGCTGGGGCTGGATAAGTGTCTGCCCCGTCCGAAGCACATGTCAGATGTCTGGTAACATAGTCTCTATAATCGGATATTCATGACCTGGTCATAATATCCCGATTGGTTGCGCAACACTCAAGAGCACTAGTACCGTATCCTGCGTGACATCATCTCCACTATGACTGAAGTGATACTTCCGTCTTGACATCACACCCAATACACTACGACTCTCTGATAAACCCAGAAGTGGTGTACGCAGAACCGGTTTAAAGCCATGTACCACCAAGACCAAAGTCTATCGATTATCGTAAGTATTAGCGATGTAAGTCTCAGGTTAAGACTATACACACCTACCTTGATTTCGGCCTCCCATAGACACATAGTCATAATACCAATGGGATTCCGAGGGGTCTATCCAGAACGAAGCTGTTTCCCGTACCATCGGTGAAACACGACCTCCTATCGCACTTGCATAAGTATCCGATACTTATATATATGAGAACTATGCCGTTGTGCCCTCACAACGCACACAAGTGCAATACTAGCCTATTCCGCATTATCAATGTCCTGTCTCGATAATACTCGGCTAGGGATATTTAATGATTAATCCTTCGGGGAATGATACTGTCTCATATCATTCTCAGTCCAGGAACTAATCACAGGGACCTCTCTTCATTATATATCTCTATGGTGATCTAATCACAAACGATGAGAGTGCAATTTCCTTGTCACATAGTTAATTTGTACAACAACACCATGATATGTACAAATAGTGACGCTATGGGTATATTATCCAACAATCTCCCACTTGGCACATAGCCAGTCACTCGAGTGTCTAACACCCGAACTATGTACGGTTCGCTCAAATTGATGAGGAAAGGGTTTCGTCAGCGGATTTGTTTGATTATCGTTTGACGCGGATTTATACGATCATCACATCGCCACGATGTATGATCCGAACGAATCAGATGAATATAGAAGTATATATCTGGATCGTCGATGAGACCTTTAATTCCTTAGCCTGTGCTGATGCCTAGCTCAGTTGCTAAAAGAACTATATCTAATCTGATTAGATTTATTATCGATCCAAATGGCTTTATTGCTGCCTCAGCTGCAGCAATAATCCGCATTTGTTGTTTATTCGACAACAGTTATCTTGCTCGGAATATTTCCAGCTCACTGTCCCGTCCTTCAAACTTTATAGTACCGCAGTATTTACCGGTTTGGAAACTTGCAGCAGTGATCCTAGTCACTTCAAGTTCTCCTACTCCATAATTTAAGACAGCATCTTAGTTCTCTAAGATACTACAGAGATGTTCTTAACTTCAATCCAGTGACTATCACTTGGATTGTCCTGATTGTGACTCCATATGCTCAAAGCGTATAAGACACTAGGTTACGTACATTATTCAATGTACAATTTCTCAGAGAGTGTTAACAACTCCAAATCTAGCCCAGTAGATCTTTATTCCTTGAATAAAGGTGTTACTCCTAAGAATTCTTCGGAGAATTTCTATGAAAGAATATCTATGAAAGCCAAGCTTTCACCAATTGCTTTATTGGGAATTTCACTGTCAGTGCGCTCCCACTAACCTCCTTATATACACAAGAATCATTTCGTTTTGAATTAAATCATAAACCATTATGATTACATCAAAACGTCAGTTCCAAGAACCTTATGCTTGCTTCAATCCAAACATGGATCGAATAACCCTCAAACCTTGTTTGTCGGTTATACAAAATCATCAGGATGTTGTGAGAATCCTCCAAAAGGTTTCCTTTTCAGGAAAGCGATTTTCCCGTAAAGCTGTCATATTTCATAAATGAAACATGCAGCTTTAGCAAGCATTATCCAAATGGATTAACCGTGGCAACAGTTAAAAGGTTGAATCGTAATCAACACAATGTTGATAACTCTACCTTTTCTTTACAAGCCTAGCTTAGTACGTTGGTATGTTGCCTTCCATGTATGTCTTCCTTGAAGACTTATATAGTACCAATAGGCACAATGCCTTGTGGTACATCAACTAGTATCTAAACTTGTTGATATACATGGAATCCATTTTGAACGTCATGACACTTTGTCATGATAGGGAGTCGATACCTTGTATCACTTCCTCATACGTAGTCAGTTGGTATACCTTAAAAGATTAACATTTATGAGGTGAGATCAGAAACCCATACCCTAGGTTGTTTTCTGACTCTCTCCGATCTACGCGGTTCTTATATATTCGAAGATTAATGGTATAAATTCATCATTGATGAACTATATGTGTTCCATTAAGGATTTCGTGCCTCGAACAGTATTACTTCAATTCTCATCGAGTATCACCATCCTCCCACTGACCACTGCATATCGGTATTCCTCTTAGGAAAACCGCATGGGAGCAACAATCATATTGTCTCATGTGAGATTTATAAGTACTATACTTATGGTTTCCTTTAGGATAACCAATTTGGCACTCATCCAATTTAGGTTTTAGTTTGGTATTATCCAAACATATGCCTAGCATCCTAAATGGTCAGGAATGAGAAACTCGGTTTCTTTCCTGTTCATATCTAATATGATATTTGTCAAACAAATTATTAATAGGACTTTATTCTAAATAAGTTATTGCACTGTTAAAACTTATCCGTTGAAGGAAATGGTAGCTCAGAGCGACTCATGTTTAGCCTTATCATGTCTAACATGATTCGGTTAATCCGTTCGGACACACCGTCACTTTGACGTGTTCCGGGAGGAGTCCTCATTTGAAAGAATACTATACTCTTTCAAGTATATAAGAAACTTATTGCTTAAGTATTTTCCATTACGGTCTTACCGTGACGGTATAATACTATAGCCGATCTGTTTGTCTATTTCGTGTCGAAACTCTAAAAGTTTCCGATTTGTGTTCTTCAAAAGAAACACATAACCATAACGTGATGCCACATCCGTTAAGGTCACGAAAATTCATGTTCATATCTAGCCTAGCTAGATATGGGCCCACTAACTTCACCATGAATAGGGCTAACAGATCGGTGGCACTTACACTTTTACAAAGTAAATAGTGTTTTAGGCACATTGCCCATTAAACTAGATTCGTAGACTTTATTTGATTGGAATCAAAACAGTCCGAGTACCCACTCTTCGAAAGTGTGGATATACGAGTCTTGTTCGATTGTGTCCCAGACAACAATGCCATAAATAAGTCTTTACTTGATCAAATCAATTTGAGCTATTTATTTTTCATTTTATATGTTTTGAGATTTTAATTATATTCAAAATATAAATTCTGTTATTCACATCTAATGTGTTTATCTCAGTATCATCTTTATATAATGAAACACTTAGTGTTCTAGAATATAAAGGTTTATCCACAATGGATTAAACACTGATATAGAGATAATGTCTCTAGTCAAACTAGTTACATTATAACAGTTCCTAATTTAAGTACACACCCAAATGGTAGTTCCTAAATTAGGTATCTACGGTCGAAACAGCGACTTTCGTCCCGTTTCCGATTCGCAGAGCAATCTCAGCTTGAAGTCAGTATCCTGCTCAAAGCAGATTCTGAACATCAATACATATATTTTATGTACCACACTAAGTATTTAAAATCTAATTTCAATACTAGTTGTGAACATAACTTTGACAAACATTTTTAAAGTCAGAGCCTTGCCCTTTCTTAATTCCTTCGTGTCTGCCATATCCAAATGGTAGTCACTTTGGTATATGTCAATTATCCTTTTCAATATTTTAGGAACTTAGGCCAAGCCTTGGGTTTTTAGAATATCGAAACGATGTGCACCTCGTGCTACATGCCCAATTGCAAACTTTGACTTTATCTCCTCTAGAATAGTCAATTAATTCTCCAAGAATTATAAATTGCAATTTTAATACTTCTTAAATCTAAAATTAGATTTATGACAAGATATTAAATTAAGCATTAAAGTCATCATCACATAAATCTTCCAAAGATTTTATGCTCTAATTATTTTGCTTAATTTGGGGCGTAAGGTATAATAAGTTATTTATCAAATAAAGTAACCTATTATTTATTCCCAATTTGAAAATTAAATCATTTAAAATATTTTAATCCCAGATTATATTTTAAATATCCAACTTTTCAATTTTATCTTGATTACAATAGTCCAACTATTTAATCAACGATTAGTGGTACTATATATATTATAATGATTATAATAGTCCAACTATATAATCAAATATAATCCAAATTAATTAACCTCAATTACATTGATTACTATAATCTAATTATAAAATCAACTGTAAACTGAAATTAATTAATTCAAATATATTGATTAATATAATCCAATTATATATAATCAGTATAATACAGTCCAACTGTTTATTAAAACACAATTTAAATATTAGTCCAACTAACATTTAATATTACGACGAAATAATTTGAATGAGCGCGTTATGGCGAGTAATTGAACGAATATTGTAAATTCAATTCTTGCCTCCCACTATTTTTCGTCGAGCCTCTAACCCTCTGTCGAGTACTCGGGAAACCGTGTTTCCTAGTGGGCTAGGATCCCGTTAAATATCACACAATCTTGACTTTGGCCAACAAATTGTATGATAATTAACTAGGTAGATCTCTAAGATCAGTTGGATCCAATCCAATTCCTAGATCCAGTAGGTGGACATCCAAGTCCTAAACATATATCATATATATGCCTATATATCCAATATATACCCTAACCTATTTCCTCTGAATCAACTAGGCCTTGGCTTTGGCACAACAAACCTAGTGATCCCAGTCAAGCGTGGACCCATTGACCATGGAAGCTTCGTAATCAATGTCGTTGGACAAGAAGTGGTCTTGACTTTGGCAAACAAACCACAACTTGGACAAGACACCAATATGGAACAAAACCTCGTGATTCAAACACATCTTCGACAGACAAAGGCTTGACTTTGGCCAACAACCCAATGCTGTCTCGGATCTTGAGTGAGAATCACTCAATGGAAGGAAAAGACGCATGATATTGATGAGGGCTTTTCGCGTGCAAATTGGCAACCAATTTATTATCTTTGTTAAGGTCTCATCATCATACACCTTAAACATGCATTCTAAACACATAATAAAACGCATATGATAAAATAATAATGATATGCGGATGGATATTTTACACATTGATCCTAGATCAAATCTCTCACTTTCTCTCTCCCGCTAGCACAAAATTTTCTTCTACCGTTACACTACACTTCTAAAGAAACCTCATTACATTGAGGGGAATAGGTGAGAAGAGAATACAAAGAATAGGAGGTGATAAGGCTGGACACGCAGGTCCAATTAATAAATCGAATTTATTACAATAATTTCTAAAATTTGCCCCCACCCATCTAATATCCATCCGATATACATTATTCATGCATCACAACCATGTATTCACTCAAGCATGTTATCAATCAATCTAATCCAATTAATTAATCTTGATAATTAGTGATCATCCAATGTTCAAACAACGATTTGATTTTGTTCGAGTCAAACTCGTTTTTGCGAATAAGTACTTAAAGTACGAATTCCCGAATAAATTAAACTACACAATTAAATCCAATTCAATTTGTATTTAATTCTAATTCACTATTTCATTCCAAATTAAATAACACACTTTAATAATAAACCCTTTTCGACTTAAATTCCAAATTTAATCGTTACGGGTCTCAAAGCCCGATTAATATCCAATATTAATCTAATTAAAGTCTAATGGGCTTTTAATTAATTTCTTAAGGCGTGGTCTTTTGGTCAACTCGGGTCAAACCCGCAACCAAAGTCCAATCCGGGAGTTACCCCATAAGCCTATAAATTAATCTTGGCCCATTAGGCCCAATTAAACTTTAAAGGTCCATTAAGTCGCATTTGGGCTTTATGGATGCGGTTTTGGGCCCAATTGGATCCAACCAATTTTGCCTAAAACAAACTTGTACAACAAAGCCCAATAAGCCCAATAACAACAATTCAAGCTCAATTTCCAAAATTAGCCCAATTAATTAAATTACACAAATCCAATTTCGCAATTTAATTACCTAAAGCGTATATCATGATTAATTAATCACCCAAATTAACATTTCTAAAACATCAATTCATACAATTAATCATGCTCATTATCATCATCATATGTCCAACACATTTTGATTAAAATCAAACCCATTACATGCTCTTTAAGTCTCGGCCAAGGAGAGGATTTTATATCCGATTTGGTTTCAATCCAATTAATCCCACAATCGACATTAAATCAACATCCTAATTGATTCTAACTCATCCAATGAATTAAAAATCAAAATTCCAAGACTTTAGGGCTAAGTTACTATTCGGCCAACAATAAGCATTTTGGGGAAATTTGTTCCAAACAATATTTAATCAAATTGATCCAACCAATCATCAATTAAAATACATTCAATCATACTTTATCATCCAATTTCATAATTGCATGCTTAAATCAATTTTACCCAATTTCAAGCTTTATGACATACTTGGCAATTTGGGGATTTTTCGTCCGATTCGAATTCAATCCAATTGATTCCGCAATCGACATCAAATCATATTCCCGAATGATTTCCAACACATCCAATTGTCAAAAATCAAAAATCCCAAGACATTAAATCATCATCAATTTTCGGCCAAGGTAGTAATTTGGGGAAAAAATGATCCAATCACAATTTGTTGAAATTGACCCAATCAATCTTCAATTCAAACACAATTAAGCATACAAATCCATCCAATTTAATTTATCATGCTCAAAATCAAGTTTGCCCAAATTTTAGCCCTAACTTTTTCATGCTTTTAACCTAAGCTCTGATACCATTGTTGGAGTTTCTATAGGTCCCAAGATCAAAACTCAAGCATGAATCATAAGTGAATACAACGACGGAAGTGCGGAATACTTACATCGAGCGGTTGAGCGACGATTTGGGCAACAACATTCGAAATTCTGCTCACTTTTGCAAGGCAGTGGGCTGCTGTGAATAGTGAATTTCGCCCCTTGTCTTCAAGATTTGAAGCTCCAAGCTTCATTATTTGGCTTCCCGGCTCATGGGTTAGCTTCCCTATCACCTTCGCATTGATCCCGGAGTGTGCTAGCACTCTTGTTTTGCCACAAAACACACTTGCTTCCCTCCATTTTGCTTCTTCCAATCGGCAGTTCACTGCCCTTTAGAAACCTGAAAATGGCGTGAGAGAGGAAGAGAATTTTGGCTCCAAAAATGAAAACCAACGTGAGAGAGAGAGAGAGTTGTAAAAGTTAAAAGTAGTAATTGATTTCTAAAATCAATTTCAACATATACCAAACATATTAAATTAATATATGTCACTCAAGCTTTTAAAAAGCTTTTCAACAACTCCCATCAAGTCACATCACTCACATCACTCAATCAATCCAATCAATTGTCACATCACTCAAAGTGACATGATTTGACGCTTGATGCGACTAACGATTTGACGCTTGATTTGACGAGCCGCTCTCGAATTCGAAATGCGAATGCGCTCGTAAATAATCTCGGGCTCGGATTCGCTAATTCTAAATTAACGAATTTTCCTTTGCGTCGTAATTAAATGATTACGCCTAGCGAAATCACTATTCACGTCGCTAACGAATTAATTCTGAATTAATTCGTTCGCCCGAATTAAAATCTAATTTTAATTCCGCGTCGAAATCCAATTTCATATAATATATCCAATATATTAATTTATCGATTAATTCCAAATTAATCGTTCTCTCTCTTAAATCGATATTTTATCCCAGATAAAATATCTCTGTAATTAATCCCAGATTAATTTTCTCTCTCATCATATTAATCCCAGATTAATAAAAGTGCGAGTCATACGTCATCGGTGAATCTTTGGGAAGCGACCCATGAGATCCCCGGATATGTTGGCAGTCAAATCGGTCATCGGACTATCCGAACACGTGAGTACCAAGTACTACGTTTTACCGATTTACTAGACAAGGTTGGCTTCTAGCAAAGCACCAAGTCTTCCCAATTCTCCGGACATATTCTTATAAGAATATTTAAGATCTATATCAAGCGTAGTATACCAATTGTACTGTGTATATCGGCCCAGTATCGGATAGTCACGTGCTAGGGCTGGGGCTGGATAAGTGTCTGCCCCGTCCGAAGCACATGTCGGATGTCTGGTAACATAGTCTCTATAATCGGATATTCATGACCTGGTCATAATATCCCGATTGGTTGCGCAACACTCAAGAGCACTAGTACCGTATCATGCGTGACATCATCTCCACTATGACTGAAGTGATACTTCCGTCTTGACATCACACCCAATACACTACGACTCTCTGATAAACCCAGAAGTGGTGTACGCAGAACGGTTAAAGCCCTGTACCACCAAGACCAAAGTCTATCGATTATCGTAAGTATTAGCGATGTAAGTCTCAGGTTAAAACTATACACACCTCCCTTGATTTCGGCCTCCCATAGACACATAGTCATAATACCAATGGGATTTCGAGGGGTCTATCCAGAGCGAAGCTGTTTCCCGTACCATCGGTGAAACACGATCTCCTATCGCACTTGCATAAGTATCCGATACTTATATATATGAGAACTATGTCGTTGTGCCCTCACAACGCACACAAGTGCAATACTAGCCTATTCCGCATTATCAATGTCCTGTCTCGATAATACTCCGGCTAGGGATATTTAATGATTAATCCTTCGGGGACTGATACTGTCTCATATCATTCTCAGTCCAAGAACTAATCACAGGGACCTCTCTTCATTTATATATCTATGGTGATCTAATCACAAACGATGAGAGTGCAATTTCCTTGTCACATAGTTAATTTGTACAACAACACCATGATATGTACAAATAGTGACGCTATGGGTCATATTATCCAACATACCTGGCACGATCAGTTCCTCTCCGTTTGATGATCCAATAAGATTTGCCTCCTTCCTGTACAGCCTTTGAAACGATCCCCATAAGTCCAAGATTGCCTCCGCCATATATTAAGTGCATATTTCTTGCAGCTAAGACTCGACCCAATTCTTGTGCTGCTTCTACGTTTGTGGCTTAGTACCAACACTAGTACCGCAAAACACACAGATATTTTCAACTCGTCTTCTTGAAGTAGCTTCCATTTTTTTTATGTGTTTCTTTCTCAACTCTGGATGCCTTCAAAAGTGCAATGACGGGCTGAATTTATAGTACCTGAAAAGGGTGAGTAAAAATAGCACAAGTATCTTCCAGAGGACGATTAGTAGCGAAATAATATCGTGTTAGTAAAAAGTTCTGGATCCTGTCGGAGAAATAAAAGAAAACAACAAAACAAATCACAATTATTAGGAAAAGACAAAGAGATATAATATATACAGGAATTTACAGCTTGATTAACGTCTATGCGTCATGGACAAGCTTCCCATCCAATTTTCTTATAAATTGGCAAAAGGGTCTTTTTGAGTCAGATTCCCAAGACTTAATTGTTGTCTTTCTTTTTGAAATTGTGTATGTAATTTGCGAAAGGCTATGTGAACATATCCACTGGGATGCGTCTCAAGAGTCGAGATATATCATCTAAAGACTCCTTACTCAAGCCATCCCTAATGAATTTAATTTTGTCTTCGCGATTATCAGACACCATTCCTAAAGAACGACAACGAGTGTTGCAATTAAATCGTGCACATTTGAAACAAACACCCATTTGCTTAGCTCTACGTTTCTTTGCATAGGTGCTTCTTCCAAAACCAGGCAGATGTGAAATAAAAGAGTCAGAAGACTCACCTGCCAATCGGACTCGTGCTTCAATTACCCAACGAATATCATTAGGAATACCATGGATTGTCAATAACCTCATCCGTTCCAAGCGAGCTTTGTAAACTTTCATTAGAGATTTTTGAGGGAGAGAAGGAAATTGCTTGTGAAGATTTGCGAGAGCTTCTTCCATCTTGAAATGACTTAATCTGCAAAAACTAAACACACAAAATTAAATCACACTAAATCACAATATATACAAAAATTGCATGGGTTGCCTCCCTGCGAGCGCTAAGTTTAAAGTCGTCAGCTAGACGTGACTTCTTGAACGTTAGGCTGGATCTGAAAGTGTGACACTTTCTTTTTGTCGCTCAAATGATTCTCCCCAGTAGTGCTTGACACGCTTGTTTTTAACCTTGAAAGTTTTGTTAGCGTCAGGATCATGTATCTCAACGGCTCTATTTGGTAAAACTTTGGTGATCACAAATGGACCTGACCACCGTGATTTTGGCTTCCATGGGAAGAATTTCACCCTTGATTTGTTTAACAATACCTTCTGCCCTGGTTCCAGTTGTATGCGCACTAACTTCTCATCATGTCTTTTCTTGCCCTTTTCTTTGTACAATTTGGCATCTTCAAAAGGCTGATTGTGAAATTCCTCCAATTCGTTGAGCTGGTGGAACTTTTTCTCTTCTGTTGCTTGTAGAGCAAGAATTGGCTCTTTCAGTGCAAAGGATGCTTTATCTTTAGGCTCCACAGGCAATTGACATGTTTTAAGTTTGTCAGTAGAACTTTGTCTTTCATCAGAGTTCTGAATGGTACTGTGTATCACATCGAGTTTGAAACATTCCTCATTCTTTTCATCATCTGGGAAATTCATGGCCTTGAAAACATTGAATGTTACTTCTTGGTCCTGTACCCTCATGGTTAGTTCTCCTTTTTGTACATCAATAATGGTTCGACCTGTAGCCAAGAATGGTCTCCCAAGGATGATTGGCACGTCTGCGTCTTCCTCCATATCAAGGACAATAAAATCTGCTGGGAAAATGAATTTGTCAACCTTGACCAGCACATCCTCAACTACACCTCTTGGAAATACGAGCGTTCTATCGGCAAGTTGCAGTGAGACTGAAGTTGGCATTGTTTCTCCAATCTGTAATTTCCTGAAAATAGAAAAAGGCATCAAGTTAACACTAGCACCTAAATCACATAAAGCCTTACCAAAGTTATGTTCTCCTATGACGCAAGGAACAGTGAAACTGCCAGGATCTTTCAACTTCGGGGGAAGTTTCCTCTGAATGATAGCACTGCATTCTTCTGTTAATGCTACTGTCTCGTAATCTCCCAATCTCCGCTTTCGTGAAAGAATATCTTTCATGAATTTGGCATAGGTGGGCATTTGTTCCAACGCTTCTGCAAATGGAATGTTGATATGCAGCTTTTTGAAGATTTCCACGAACCGAGAAAACTGCTTGTCCAATTTTTTCTTCTGAAGACGTTGAGGAAAAGGTGGAGGTGGAGTGATCTGTTCTTTTTCCTTTGCTTCTTTTTCCTCCATCTGTTGTTTTGTTTCTTTTGGAACTTCCTCAATTATTGCTTTGATTCCAACATCTTTATTGATCTCAGTACCGCTTTTTAAGGTAATAGCTTGATATTGCTCATTCCCTCGGTTCCTTGGATTTGGTTCTGTGTTGCTGGGAAGATTACCTGACGGTCTGTAACTCTGAGCATTGGCCAGTTGTCCGATTTGATTCTCCAGTGCTTTGATGGAAGCTGATTGGCTCTGAAACATAGCATCGTATTTTTTTAACTGATTCAGCACTTCTGTTATTCCTGGTTCATTTATCTGTTCTTGGCCTTTATTCTGTTGTTGGAATCCAGGTGGTGGATAGTTCTTTTTCCCTGAGTTGTTGCTCCATGAAAAATTAGGATGATTCCTCCACCCCGGATTGTAGGTGTTGGAATATGGATTGTTCCCCTGTCTATTGAAATTGTTGACATAATTCACCGTCTCTTCAAGTTGGTTTGGTTCTGGTGCTCCTCCATATGGTGAACTTGTGGATCCAGTGGTAAGAGTCTCCATGAATTTGCATATTTGATCTAGCTTGGTGTTGACTGTTGTATTAGCTCCACTTTCATAAATTCCTGCAATTCTTTGGATCATGCTCCTTTCAGTTGGCCACAAGGAATTGTTGTTGGCCATTTCTTCGATTAGTTCCCAGGCTTGATCTCTCTCTTTTGCCATTAAAGCTCCTCCAGCAGCAGCATCGATTGTGGTTCTCATTATTCCAGAAAGTCCATTATAGAATGTTTGGACTTGAAGCCATTTTGGAATCTCATGGTGTGGACATTTCCGGAGTAAATCTTTGTACCTTTCCCAAGCTTCGCAGAGGGATTCTGAATCTTGTTGTACAAAGGATGTGATGTCATTCCTCAGCTGCTTTCCGGTTCTGGCTGGTGGAAAGTACTTTGCAAGAAATTTGGTGGCTAAAGTGTTCCAAGTTGTGATGGAACCTGCTGGTAATGAATGTAGCCAAGCTTTAGCTCTGTCCTTCAAGAATATGGAAAAACACGCAGTCTCATTGCTTCTTCAGCTTCTCTCGGTTGTAATTAAAAGTGCCGCAAACTTCAAGGAAGTTGCTGATGTGGGAATTAGGATCTTCAGTTGCATTCCCCCCGAATTGAACTGACTGCTGAATCATCTGAATGCATGTTTTGATGTCACACGCATTTGCTGGTAAGGGAGGAAGTACAATACATGAAATGAGTCTATCAATCACCGGAATGGTTCTGTCTCGAATGGGAATTGGTGGTGCAACGATCAAAGGTTCAGGTTCCATGTTGACTAAAGCTTCTTGGCCTTCTCGCCTTTCCTTTCTCAAATGTCTGATGGTTCTTTCAATTTCTGGGTCAAGCGGTCGAAGTTCAAAGCTTCTGGTTCGTCTCATGAAGTTTCTGAGAACCTGAAACACAAAAACAAAAACAATAAGTAAAAAGAAAATTAGATGCAAGTAAAGGTATCTAACCCCTAAACTAATAGTAAAAGATAAATAAGTCCCCGGCAACGGCGCCAAAAACTTGACCGGCGTAAACACACGCGTATAACGCAAGCGCACGTATCGTTCAAGTAGTATAAAAATATCGATCCCACGAGGACTTAATATCTAATCTATTAATTTTATGAGGTCAAATGATTACTAGTATCTAACAGGTTGTTTGATTGATTTGAAATGGTGACGATTCTAAATTTAAAAACAAGTAAATAAAATTATTAAAGTAGATTTTAAGAAAATTCAATATTAAAAACTATCTAGGGTTGTGATTTCTTCCAATATCATTTTAAAGATGAAGTGGTTATCTTAAAGTTGGGTAATATATTGATTTATTAACCTGGAACACTAAATTATGTGTAAGCCTCTGTCGATGGTCAGACACAAATACCCAGTTTAACCCAATTGAACCATATGTCTATGTCAACCAAATTATCTGGATTCATTAAGTTTAAGTCCCAATTATGGCTACCCCCGCCCGACAGGTATATTCCTATCCTGTAAGGAAATCTATTAAAGGGTTATCTATCCTCAAGGAAGATCGTGGGCTATTGAGTCTAAGGCTGAAACCTAAAATCCCTATGTCTAGTTCATTTTAGATTTCCCAGTTCAATTTTATTAATGGCCAGTTAATGAAAAAGCATTAAGATTAAGACTCAATAAATAAATCTTTATATTACCCAAGCTATAATCTAACCCCTTATAAACCGGTGATATTGGATTTCATCACAACCCCAGATAACTGGCTTAGTTACGACACATATTTACGGGTAGTAAAAAAAACTTAAATAAAATAAAAGACATAAAGTAAAATACTGAAAATTAAATACTGAAAAGTAAATGCTGAAAGTAAATGCTGAAATTAAATACTGAAAATTAAATGCTGAAAGTAAATTACTGAAAGTAAATTGCTGAAAGTAAATTGCTGAAAAGTAAATTGCTGAAAGTAAATTACTGAAAAGTAAAAACTGAAAATTAAAGAAAGAAAAGTAATGTGCGTAAAAGTAAATTGCGGAAAGTAAAAACTGAAAAGTAAAGAAAAGAAAGTGTGAAAACGAAAATTAATTACTGAAAGCTGTAAATAAATAAACAAGATACAATCTTCTTAGTATTCTTAAGGAATTCCTTAGAAGAAAGTATGAATTTTACAAATGAAATGGCTTGGTATTTATAGGCAAAAGTTTGCCTCCATCAAATCATCCACCAAATCAATTATTAATTGCTTCACTAAATGCTCCACTAATTGCTCCACCAAATCCATTATTAATTGCTCCACTAATCTCTTATCATGTTTGGTGATGATTTGATAATTTTTATTATTTATTTATTAATTTATTTTTTGCTTTGAAAATGATTGAAAGTGACTTTAATAATTACACACTACACACTTCTGGATGGTTCATCAATTTCGGGCATGAAATATTCAGAATTCGAAATTATTTTATCTTTCAAAGTTGTAGATATTTGAGTCTTCTTTAATCTGGAACTTGAATCAGCTCAATCCGATATCTGAGTAAACAGTTATGCCAAAAATACGACAGATGCGCAAAACTGGAATTTCCAAAACTGCACTTCGTCAAAACGCCCTTTCAAGTTTCCAATCTCCAAAATTAAAATATCAAGTCCAATAATTGCCCTTATTTGACCTATATTTCATCCTAAATGATTTCATTGAGACCCGATATTATTTTATCTGCAAAATAAACTAAAACACATCAAAACGTTCATCAAACCCGAGAAACTAAACAAAATATTAAGTTAAAGGGGCGGTAAATATTGATATATTTTCCGCTCATCACTTCTCCTTGTTGAAATATTGTGGAGAACTTCCAAAGTTAGCAAGCTTGGTTCCAAGATCCAATCTTCTTCTCCTTATTGTTGTAGAGAATTCCCAAAGCTAGCAAGCTTGGTTCCAAGTTCTAATTTTCTTCTCCTTGTTGAAATGTTATAGAAAACTTCCAAAGCTTCTCTAAACACTTCTTTTACTTAGGCTAATTCTTTAATTCTTGCTTGTTTTAGTTTTCTCAAGCTTGATTAAAATCTTACTCAAGTTTGCCTTTTATAGCAAAACTTATGTAATTTTTAATTAATAAAAATTCTAATCGACTTTTATGTGGACTTAATCTAATTTGTTCAAATATGTATAATTAGGCGTGAATAATCACTTTTGTCTACCACTTTGATTTAATCCAATTAAATCAATACAAAGTTTAATTAATAAATTATTTATATGTCTACCACTTTGATTTAATCCAATTAAATCAAGCTAAATATACCTATTATTATATATTTATAATTACCAAAATATCCTCCAATTGTAGAGATATATATATGAAATTACAACAAAGCCCTTGTTTGATTTTGGATTAATCCAATTGGATCAAAGTAAATAATTAATGTTATCTAATAACACTTAATTATTTTAGTTGATAATTATAATATCAAATATTATTTATTGTAAAAAATTATCAGCTACCCAGGTGCTTAACTTGTACACTTCATATTGTGGGACTCTCTAAGTCCAGACACGTTCGTCATATAAGTCTACCCCTTATGGTACACATACGGGCGATGAATCCTATCTTGATATGCACTTGATTAACGAATGCATCATTTCACACCCAAGGAACATCTAGCGGTCAAACCGTGAATGGTCTCTGACATATATGACATCAAAATGTGGAGGATCACACACAAAATCAATGTTGTCCTATAGTGAAAGGATCACATATGCTACTCGACTCGAGGAGATTCCTATTGATGGTGGTGTGTACTTCCAACTATTAGGAATCACATGTGAGTCATTCACTATTCGCTCCAACGAATACCCACATATTTATACGATCTTCTCTTGCTCATGGTACATCGGGTTAAACCATTGAAACTTCAATTTCAATATACGACATGTGCTAGTCTTCAAGGTTATAAGAATTCGACCGTATTACAAAACTAATGACTATGAATATATTGCTTTAAGAATAGTTTATAGTAGTAATACTATCCCAATGTCAGATCACCCAGTGTCTAGTATTACTACATGATTATTCTAAGGTCGATGTCATTCTTAGCATATTTATATATATATCAATCTAATATGTATAATGACATTACCATTAATAAGGTTGAAATGAAAATGTAGTTATTTTATTAATAAATAATAAAATATAATGTACAAAACATGATTCGAATTGGTGCTCCAAGCACCAACTCCAACAATAATAATTGGATCTTCTGAATAAATTTCACGTTAGGAATGTCTGGTCGGACATAGTATAGGTCTGGCCGGACATCCGTCGTGGATCAGAAAGTTAACAAACAGAAACATGCATACTAATACCCGACTGAATATAATAAGATTATAATGCAAACAAATGTAAAAGAAAAGAAAATAACAGTAAAGCAATGATACAATACTAACTAAAGAACACAATAATATGGTTGAATGTTTGTATCATACGGCCAGACATTTATATGACAATTGTATGTTCGGCCTGATATCACGTATGGCCGGATATACTATGTTAGGACATGAAATAAGAAATGGTATGAATATAAATTAAGGTGACATCAGGTCATACATTTAGATATGGTTGGCTCGGAAAGCGCCTCCGAAAGCTTGGATGATTACCGGAAAGAGGAAAAATCCAGGACCTCGTGGGATTTCAGAACATAATTTCAGGGTTCTGGTTTTAGATCTTTTAGATTTAGATCTCTTGTTTTTAAAACTTCAGCCCATTGTGAACAGTTTGGGCACTAATTTATAGTGCCCAATCTGGAACTGAAAAGGGAAAGGGAAATCAAATCTCCTTCTTGTCTCTAGTGATTGCCAAGATACAACGTTAGCTGGAGCTCGACCTATATCCGACCGAATTTTTATTTTGAGACGTACATCCATCCGATCATTAATCAGGTCCATGATTTCAGTGATTGAAAATTTGTACACTAGCTAACAACTCAATACATGTCCGGCCAGATATTTCTTTGAAATTTATGTCTGGCTCGATATTAATCAAATCCCGTGATTCCAGAGTTTGACAATCTATACACTCACTCACAACTGTCATATGTCCAGTCGAATTTAGGGTTTTTGATATATATACAATCGAATGGTCTAATCTAAAAAAAGGCTGGCCCGACATAGATGATGTTTGACCGTGACTTGGCAGTTTTTCTGAATTCTCTGAGTTAACTTCCCTCCGACATTTAATCTTGCAACCTTTTAAACATTCAAGTGGTGCCCCATGCAAGAATCATCACCGGGTTATGCGTAAAAATATCATGTCTACAAGGTGACTATCTCTAACCTCCACCAATCCACAACGGTCAAAGTTCAGGAAATGATTACTCCCTAATAGTGAGCTCTACCAAAACATGACTTGCTACAAGTGTAACACTATGAATGAGGCTTTAGCCCGAGCAATGGTTGAGATCAGATGAGAGAAATAAAGGAGGAAAAGGAAGCAGAGAACTTCTATGGAGTAAATAAGGGTTCAGCCCCATCTAGACGGTACAAAGATCGAGACTCGAATCCATGTCCAAGCGACCGAATGAACAACGGAAGAGGTGATCATGGGCCACTTCCCCAAGACGACAAACAGATTACTACATATAGCATTAGGAGGTCCTCTCCATCCAGTCGACCAATGTTTCCAGACTACAATTTCAGTGTGTCGTCTAGAGATCTGGTGGCCACCCTAGTGAAGATGGGGAACACCGTTCGATGGCCTGAACGAGATCGGGAAAGTAAGGAAAGAGAAAGACATAAGAAAATAATATGAATTCCATTAAGATTACAGACATCTCATCGCTGATTGTGTGGCCCTCAAACTAGAAGTTCGGGAGCTACTCAATAAGGGACACCTCAAGGAATTACTAACTGACAAAAGGATGAAAACCTTGGAAATGAGGGAGGATGGAAATGATGAATCTCCGCCACTCCCACCAATAGACAATATGGTGAAGGTCATCACTGGAGGATCCAACATCAGTGGAGTCTCATACTTTTCAGCCAAATAACATGCCTGGGAAATAACACCTCGGATTACTCTATCCCAGAAGTCGAAGAAGCCCACACTAACCTTGTCATAGGGTTCCCAGACATTCAGAGTGTAGATCTCCTCAATCCACACCATGATGCCTTGGTTTTATCTTTGCAGGTGGCTAACTTCATGGTATAGTGAGTCTTATTGGACAATGGGTCTTCAGCTAACATTCTTTTCTCCACAACAATGAAAGAGATAACATCCAAAAAAATAGCCTCAACAGACGATCAACCCTATTAGTCGGTTTCAGCGGAGAGCAGTTTACTTTGGGCGAAATACAACTCTCAGTCTAGAATGCATCAATAAAATGGTGACCTTCCTCATATTAGACTGCCCATCGGCCTATAATTTAATAATAGATCGACTATGGATCCATTAGATGAGGGCAATATCCTCTATTTTGCATCAAGTCATTTGATTTCCCACCAAGTGGGGAGTGAAAGAGATTAAAGGAGACCAGCATGCATCTCAGAGCCGCTATCAGACCACCCTGAAGAGGAGATAGCCTCTTTATGGTTATTATAGAAGGGCTCCGATCGAGCCGACAATCCATAACTGACCGTAGAGGAACTCGATGAAGTGTAAGTGCACCCACTGCATCTAGAGCACAAAGTCCAGATATGGGCTCTATTAGATTCAGCCTCATGAGGGAAATTGATGGAGTTCATTTTCTAGCCAACATGAATGCTTTGCATGGACTCACCATGACATGACTGAGATCGACCCCAGCTTTATGACTCATAGACTCAACGTCGACCTAGACTACCCTCTAGTAAGGTAGAAGAGGAGGAAGTTTGCCCCAGAGGGTAACATAATCATCAATCGGGAAGTTCAAAAGCTCTTGGAGAACGGGGCTGTAAAAGAGGTCGAGTAACCCAAACGGCTAGCCATTTGGTCATCGTGATGAAGAAGAATGGAAAGTGGTGAGTATGCATCGACTTCACAAATTTGAACAAGGCCTACCCCAAAGACTACTTTCCTCATCCCCATATTGATTCCATGGTTGATGCAACCGCTGGGCACGAGCTGCTCGGCTCCATGGATGCACACTCGGGTTATAATCAAATAGTCATGCATCCAGACGACCAAGAGAAGATCTCATTCATCACTAACATGTGGACATTCTGCTATAAATTCATGTCGTTTAGATTAAAGAACGCTGGAGCAACCTACCAAGGGTCGGTGAATAAGATGTTTTCAGACTTCCTAAGCAAAACCATGGAATTCTATATTGATGACATGCTGGTCAATTTCTTGAAGGCGACCGATCACTTAAGTCATCTAGAGTAAGCATTCGATGTAATTATGAGATATAACATGAAACTCAACCTAACAAAGTACACCTTTGGAGTTTCTTCAGGGAAATTTCTAGGACATCGGGTGACCAGAAGAGGAATAGAAGCAAATCCAGACAAGATAAAATTAGTCACTAGCATTCCATCCCCAACTAGTATCAAGAATTTGATGCGACTGGCCGGAAGAATAACAGCCCTGAATAGGTTCAACTCAAAGTCAACAGACAAATGCTTCATGTTCTTCAAATAATTAAGGAAATCCAAGGGGTTCGGATAGACCGAAGCATACAAAGAGGAACTCCAACAATTAAAAGGTTAACTCAAACCATGCAAAAACCCTTTCCTACCAAACTAATAACTTATATCCTGTCTATTCACACCAAGTAAACCTACACCTATGTTGCACCAACACTTAAGAGAGTTTTCAACTTCTTCACTTGAAAACGCTTCACTCATCCTAATCGACTGGATGTTCTCCGACCTTCATCAGGTCCAGGCGACTGAAAAAATCTCATGGACCTTCATTTGGTCCAGTCGACTAAAAACATTCGTTGGACCTACATATGGTCTAGTCGACTGAAGACATCTATTGGACCTTCATCTGGTCTAATCGACTAAAAACCTCACAAGGATCTTCGTCAGGTCCAGTCGACTAAAGACACATCCTGGACCTTCATCTAGTCTAGCTGACTGAAATCATCTCATGGACCTTCATCAGCTCCGATCGACTAAAAACTATATCATGGACCTTCATCAGGTCCAGTCAACTGAAGACCTCTTCAGGACCTTCATCTGGTCTAGTCGACTGAAGATATTTCCTGGACCTTCGTCTAGTCTAGTCGATTGAACACCTCCCCCGAATCTTCATCAGGTCCAGTCGATTGTAAATATCTCATGGACCTTCATTAGGTCCAGTCGACTGAAAATATCTCATGAACCTTCATATGATCCAGTTGATCGGTGAAATCACACACGTTACGCAAGCGCACGTATCGTTCAAGTAGTATAAAATGTATAGATCCCACAAGGAGTTATTACTTATGCTATTAATTATTGAAGCTAAATTTATACAAGTATCTAGTTAAAATTGATTGTTGGTAGGATGATGATTTTATCTAAAAAAATAATATAAAACAAAACAAAGGTAAATTCTAAAATAATCAATTAAATGAAACTATGTAGGGTTGTGAATCCTTCCACTATTCTTCTAAAGATGAAGTGATTATCTTATATTTGTGAATATGTTGTTTATTAACCTGGAACACGGAAATATGCAAAAGCCTCTATCAATGGTCGAATGCAAACACCCAAAGTAACCCAATTAACTATATGTCTATGTTAATTAAGAATCTTTGAATTCATTAAGATCAAGTTCCAATTATGGCTACTCACGCCTGACAGGTATATGTCTATCCTGGAAGGAAGTCTCTAAGATGAGATTTTGAGCTATTGAGTCTAAGGCTGAAACCTAAAATCCCTTCGTCAAGTTCATTTTTAAGTTTACCACATCAATCTTATTGGTGACCAATCAACAAGAAACATTAAGATTAAGACTCAATAAATAAACCAAAACATCACACAAGACACAAGATAAATCAACTTATAAAATCATTGATATTGGAATTCATCACAACCCTAGATAATATATTTAGTTACAACACATACTTAGGATTACTAAAGAAATAAATAAACAAAACATCATAAAACAATAAGAAAACTAAAAGTTAAAACAATAAAATAAAATGATGGAGTTAGGGGATCCACTTTTAATATTTCAAATGTAGAAATCTCACTTTATTATAATATAAAAATTATCAGTGTTATCTGATTAATTAAGTCAAACCAGCCATAAAGGCGGTGTTATTATTTGTCCATAAACCAACCATATAGGCGGTATTCATCTGTCACCTAAAGACCGAACAAATAAGCGGTATCTAATTATGTCAAATAAGTAAAATCAGCCATATAGGCGGTATCAACATTAATCAATATTATTAAATTATAATTTATATATTATAAAATAAGTAAGATTGATCTACCTTATCATATTAAAAGCTTCACCCTTTATTCCAGCAGAAAGAAGTTACCTACTCATGCTTGAATAAAAACATACAGATTGTTTTACTAAAATAAAAAGAAAATACAAGAAAGCTAAAAATAAACACACAAGACACTCTCTTCTAAGTTTTCCAGAGAAACCCCAGAAGAAAGCATGAGTTTTTACAACTGATTTGGGCTGCTATTATTGGCTTCAAAATCGTCATGCGTCGCGACGTAAAACACTTACGCGTCGCGAAGCACACAACAGTAGATGACGCGTGTCACTATTGTAAACTTTCAACGCATAATTGAGTCTGCGTTGCGATGCGTAGAATGTTGGTGTCGCGACGCTTCTTGTAAAATTCCAATTTTACCTTTTTTTATCCAAATTTCATCGTTTTAGCCCCGATTTGATTCTAGTGAGTCCTGATATTTTATTTATTTAAAAAAATAAACACAGACACATCAAAACGTTCATAAAACTCGAGAAACTATATAAAATATTAAGTAAAATGGGCGGTAAATATTGATATATTTTTCGCTCGTCACACCCCCAAACCTAACGTTTTGCTAGTCCTCGAGCAAAACAACAAAACAAAATGAAATAAAAAACTTTAAAATAAATTGACCTAAGCCACTTTTGTACGGATCACGGTTTCATTTAGCGTATGCAACAAGCCTTTAAACCCCTAGGTGTCCCTAGTGGACGAGTTATAGTCTCGTGAGGGTTTACAGCGATGATACCACAAACGTCAATCAAATGTACGATCAATCGCACAAAACAAAAGAAAAAGATAAATAAGATTAAAAAATGAAATTCTTATCCAAGTTAATAGATGTTTTCTTTCTTTCTAAATTATTAAATAAGTAAATTCTCCAATACTTTTTACCATTCTCCATGCACAACCAATAAGGTATTAATCAATTCATTGTGCCCACAATATTCATAAGTGTAGTTGAAAAATAGATTAATATTTTTGTCCTAAAGTTATATTGGAATTCACATTTTTTGGCAATTGAACTTTTCCTTTTTTTTTTAATTACAGCATCTTCAATCCTTGTAACGAGCTTTGGGCCAGTGACGCCCAAACCAGTTGGCTTTACGGCACTAGGTGTTAAGACACCCATACAGACTTAATTGCTCAGATCTCATATGTTAAAAGCTCTACCGTTTGACGCGAATAATCATTGCTTACTGAGGCAAGATATCCGGTTACTAAGTATAAACTTAATTATTATTAACTCAGGCTCTACCGTTTGATGGGAAAAATCACTAGGGGTGAGCACCGGTTCTGGAACCGGACCTATTTTCCGTGTTTGGAACCGGAACCGGTTGTAATCGGGTAGGTTCCGGTTCCAAAAATGAAGGAACCAATTTTATCCGGGTAGGTTCCGGTTCCAAAATGGTCGGAACCGGAACCGCATTTGAGATCCGGATTAAATACCCGATTTTTACCATTTTTAATACATGTAGCAGCAGATTGTTTGATCTCCTGTTTGCGTCTAGGGTTTGATTTGTTTTGATTAAAAAAATGGGATTCTTGTGTAGGATTATGTTTTTAGGGATAAATTGAAGGAAACAGAGCAAAGGTTCTTGTTATTATTATTATTATTATTATTATTATTATTATTATATATTATTATTATTATTATTCTTATTATTATTATTGGTTTTGTCTAATATATAAACACAACTCTTTCAACGCAGTTTACTTGTACCAATTCCAAGAGCAAAAGCCCTTCAAGATCAAAGATCAAGAATTAGTCTGAGGCCTTTTCTTTTGCTTTTATTATGTTAGAACAAGCAATAAGGATGATCATCACCCATAAAATAAACAACTTATTCTGCCTCAACAAATAGATGCCACTGGCAATAAGATTAAATGCATGGCTTGTAATGCATGATCATTGGATACTTTGTTAATATATTTCAAGCTTATTGATCTGACAATGTTATATTAATAGGGTAATTTGGAACGGACCAGAACCGAATTGGAATCGAATAATAGGGTACCCTATTTAATTGGGTAGGTTCCGGTTCCACTTAGTGAGGAACCGTTTTTTCCGGGTAGGTTCCGGTTCCATGCGGAACCGGAACCGGTTTTGCTCACCCCTAAAAATCACTGCTTACTGAGGCAAGATGTCCGATTACTAATAACAGCGAGGTTAATTATTTATATACATATTTTTTTATTACATCGCTTTTAGGTGCTATTTCCAATAAACTATAGCACTGAATATTACAAAATTTTCACTTACAACTCATGTCTTATGTTACTATGTAAGTTGATAATACATGTCAAATGAACGTATGAAGATCAAATTTAATCAATATTATGGAGAGTTCACGAATTTAAATAATTCAAAAGGAAATAAATAAAAATTAACTTGTTACGAATTAAACTGAGATACGTCTCAGGAGCGGAACCCCTTACTCAGCTATCTCAAAACACAATTCCACTTGGTTAGTAAAATTAAAAACATAAAAATCAATTTTTTTAATATAAAACAAACAAAGCAAAAACAACCCAAAGAAGAATAAAAACAAGATACTAATCAACTACTCCTCCCCCAAACCTAATTGAGACATTGTTCACAATGACTAAAAAGAAGAAGAGTTTAGAAGACAGTACCTGGTTAGCATGGAATTGTCAATTGTATCTACATCTAAAAAGAAAACTAAAGATTAAGATCCAGATTTTTTCTACGCTTCTTACCACGATCGTTATGTTGGACAATTATGACCCATAGCATCACTATTTATACAGAACATGATGTTGTTGTACAAATTAATTATGTGACAAAGGAAATTTCTCTTTTATCATTTGTAATTGGATTACCGGGATATATAAATGATAAAAGTCCATATGATTAGTACCTGATTAATAAGATATGAGACAATATTAATCCACTAAGGTTTAATTATTAAATATCCCTAGTCGTAGTATTATCAAGACTGGACATCGACAATGCAGAATAGACTAGTATTGCATTTGTGCGCGTTGTGGGAGCATAACGACATAGTTCTCATATATTTAAGTATTGGATACTTATGCAAGTGTGATATGAGGTTGTGTTTACCGATGGTATGGAAACAGCTTCGCTCTGGATAGACCCCTTGGAATCCCATTGGTAGTATGACTATGTGTCTATGGGAATCCGAATCAGGGTAGGTGTATTTGGTCTTAACCTGAGACTTGCATCGCTAATACTTGCGACAATCAGTATACTTTGGTTTTGGTCGTCCAATGCTTTAACAGGTTCTGTGTACGCCTCTTCTGGGTATATTGAGAATTCTAGTGTATTGGGTGTGATGTCGAGATGGAAGTATCACTTCAATCATATGGAGATGATGATCACGTAGGATACGGAACTAGTACTCTTAAGTACTGCAGTCATCGGGATATTATGACCAGGTCATGTTTATCTGATTATAGAGACTAGTTACCAGAGATCCGATATATGCTTCGTACGAGGCAGACACAATTCCAGCCCCAAGCCTAGCATGTGACATCTGATATTGGATCTCTATACGCAATACTACGTATACTACGCCTTACATAGATTACATATTCCTTAAAAGAATATTTATAGAGAATTGGGTAGGCACGGTGCTTTGTTAGAAGCCAACCATGTCTTGTAAATCGGTAAAAATATGGTACGGGGTACGCACGTATTCGGATAGTCTGATCACCGGATTTACTGCCAACATATCCAGAGATCTCATGGGTCGCTTCCCGAAGATTCACTGATGACGTATGACTCGAACATAATCAATCTGGGATTAATTAGAAGAGAGAGAATTAATTTAGGATTAATTATGGCGAAATTTATCTGTGATAAAATTCAATTAAAAGAGAGAGAGAACGATTAATTTGGAATTAATCGATAAAATAATATATTCAATATATTAAATGAAATTAGATTTCATAACGGAATTAAAATTGGATTTTAATTCGGGAGAACGAGTTAATTTAGAATTAATTCGCAAGCGACTTTAATAGTAATTTTGCTAGGCATAATTATTTAATTAAATTTGATTTAATTACGTCGCAACGGAAAATTTGTTAATTCGAAATTAATGAACCCGAGCCCGGAATGTGTTTGCGGGCCCACTCGGATTTTGAATTAAAGTGGGGCCCGCACAAGTCACATCACCTAGTCTATCTCATCACCTTTTGGTTGATGGAAGTAGTTGGATTTGATGGTAATTTGTTTCTTACACAAGTGTCAAGTTTGATTGACTTTTACCAAATATTTGATTTTGGTATGTCATTTGATTTTTGGAAAATCAAAACACATTACACAAAATCGCTTTCTCTCTCCTAACTCCTTACTTGGGCGTGAACTTCATGCTTTTCTCTCTTCCTTGGGCGTGAACCTAGGGTTCATTTCCTTTGATTTTTGATTCACAAATCAATAATGCTAGCACATCAAAGGAGTCATACAAAGGTGTTAGGGACACTAACCGTTGAGTTTGGAATTCAAGAACATGCTTGGAAGCTCAACATACATCAAAGGAGAAGCTTGGAGCAACTTCAATGGAGGCAAAAGTTTTGTTGTCTACACATCCTTAGTCGAGCATTGTAAGTATTTTCTGCTACTTTACTTTGCGTATTCACATGATTTAATGCTTAATGATCTTGGTTATTGTTCTTAGAGAACCCAACACGTTATCAGACCAGTTCAACTTGGAAAGGATGGGGTCGATCTTTGGTTCATACGTTAAGAGTTGGTCAATTAAATTATTGGCTGTTTTGGCAGTGAGGAAGATATCTTTTACGGGTTTTGAAAGAAATCCATTTCTTCTGGAATCTTCAAGAAACACAAAAAGAAAATCAAAAAATCCATCAACATTAAATAGTCTAATTGATTTCTGGTGAATGTTCAAATTTGCCCAAGATATCACTGTGAATATTTCCTCCACCGTGCCCAGTCCACCTGGTAAAGCAATAAAAATATCAGCACAATTAATCATTTCTAAGAGTCTTTCAGACATACTTGAAATAATGCATTCCTCTCCATTTTATTTTCCGATAAGATTTCCGTATGCCAAAGGTTTTAGAATGATTCCCAAAACTTGACTGCCACCTTCTTGTATGGCCCTTGAAACGTAACCCATCAATCCAAGATTGCCACCGTCATATACTAAGTGCATATTTCTCTCTGCCATAACTCTACCCAATTCTTTTGGTGCCTCAACAAATTCTAGTTTAGATCAAGAGCTAGTTCCACAAAATACACAAATATTAACGACTCGTCTTCTTGAAGTTGCTTCTATTTTTTTTCTTTACTCTCTCTAATCTGGATGTGTTGAAGAGAGAAATGACGAGCTGAATTTATAGATCCTGAAAAAGGGTGAGTAATAATTACTCTAGTACCTACCAAATGACAATTATTAGATGAACATCAAAATAAATCGTGAAAGTCAAAAAGTCTGGATCTTGTCGGCGAAAATAAAAGGGAATCAAAATAACAAAGAAAATCACAACAATTGATTAAAGACAAAGAAATCAAAACAATAATATGTACATGTAGTTGTGATTGTAGCTCACATCTTCCTCTGGTTTTACGTCCAATAATGGCTTGAATGACCTCTATGGGTCATGGATAGGCTTCCCATCCAATTTTCTTATAAATTGGCAAACATAGTATTTTAAAGTCAGATTCCCGAGACTCAATTGTTGTATTTCTCTTTGAAATTATGTATTTAAATTACGAATCACGTGATGGATATCCACTGGGATGCGTCTCAAGATTCAATGATATGTCATCTAAAGACTCCTTACTCATGACATCTCTAATGAATTTTATTTTATCTTCGCGATTTTCAGACACCATTCCGAAGGAACGACAACGAGTGTTACATGACCAACGTGCACATTTATAACAAACACCTAATCATTTAGCTCTTCTTTTCTTAACATAGGTGCTTTTTCTTAAACCAGGAAGAAATGAAATGAAAGAGTCAGATGACTCACCTGCAAAGCTAACTCGTGCTTCAATTACCCAACGAATATAACTAGGAATACCTTGGATCATAAGAAGCCTCATTCTTTCGATGTGTGCTTTGTAGACTTTTATCAGAGAGTTTTGAGGAAGAGAAGGAAAATGCTTGTGAAGTTTTACGAGAGTTTCTTCCATCTTGTCTTGTGACTTTTCCTACAAAAATAAAACACAAAATAAGAAACATAATATCTCAATATATACACAATGCATGGATTGCCTCCCTAGTAGCACTAAGTTTAATGTCTTCAGCCAGATATGATTGCCCAAATGTTAGGCTGGATCGGCCAATGTGAGACTCTATTTTTGATGCTCGATAGATTCTCCCCAATAGTGCTTGACATGTTGGCTGTTGACCTTGAATGTGTCGTTGGATTTGGGGTCATGTAACTCAACGGATTCGTATGGTAACACTTGGGTGATCATAAATAGACCTGACCACCGTGATTTCAGCAGGAAAATTTTTAACCTTGAGTTGTATAATAACACCTGTTGCCCTGGTTCTAGTTGTTTGCGCATTATTTTCTGATCATGCCACTTCTTGGTATTTTCATTGTACAGTTTGGCATTCTCATAAGTATGGAGGCGAAATTCCTCTAATTCATTCAATTGTAAGAACCGTTTCTCCCCCACAGGAAAATAGCATGCCTTTCCAAACACCAGTCTATATGTGGACATTCCAATGGGCATCTTGAAAGCTGTCCGGTATGCCCATAATGCATCATCCAATTTTCTAGACCAGTCATTCCTCGTTGAACCAACAGTTCGCTCCAGAATTCTTTTGATTTCTCTATTGGAGACTTCGACATGACCACTTGACTACGGATGGTAAGAACTGGCAACTTTGTGAGTAACTCCGTATTTGGCTAGGAGTGCATCAAAGTACTTGTTACAGAAATGTGTTCCACCATCACTGATGATTGCTCGAGGTGTTCCAAAGCGAGTGAAAATATATTTCTTGAGGAACTGTAAAACCAATTTGGAATCGTTTGATGGTAGTGCTGTTGTTTCCACCTATTTGGAGACGTAGTCTACTGCAACTAGAATGTACAGGTTTCCATATGATGGAAAAAATGGTCATATGAAATCAATCCCCCATACATCAAATATTTCCACTTCGAGAATATTTTTGAGAAGTTATTCATTTCTTCTTGAAATATTCCCCGTTCTTTGGCACCTGTCACATTGAAGAATAAATAAATGAGCATATTTAAATAAGGTGGGCCATAACAAACCTGATTGAAGCACTTTGGTCGCGGTCTTGTCTCCGCTGAAGTATCTGCTATATAGAGATGAATGACAAAGTTGCAGGACACTATTGACATCCTCATGTGGTACACAATGCCGTAATAACTGATTAGCACATCGCTTGAATAAATATGGTTTATCCCAGATGCAGTACTTTGACTTCACTGAAAAATTTCTTCATTTGCTGATGTGTCCATTCCAACGGCCATTTCCCCGATACTATGTAGTTCACATAGTCAGCATACCACGGGACTTCATGATGCTTGATGGCAAACAATTATTCATCTGGAAATGTTTCATTTATTGTCAGCTCATTGCTAGTTGTACCTCCATTTTCAAGCCTCGACAAGTGATCTGCCACTTGATTTTTTGTCCCCTTCCTATCTCGGGTTTCCACATCAAATTCTTGTAGTAGAAGTACCCAACGGATCAATCTGGGCTTAACATATTTCTTCGCTATCAAGTATTTGATTGTTGAATGATCTGTGTAGACCACCACCTTAGGACACAGCAAATAAGAGCAAAATTTGTCAAAAGCAAACACTACTGCGAGCAACTTCTTTTCAGTTATTGTATAGTTGAGTTGTGCTTCGTTCAAGGTTTTACTGGCGTAATAAATGGTATGAAAAACTTTCGCCTTATGTTGTCCCAAAACTGCACCTACTGCAAAATCACTCGCATCGCACATCACTTCAAAAAGGAGCGTCCAATATGGTGCTACTATGATAGTAGTTTCAAGATCTCATAAGCATGGTGGCATTCCTTAGTGAAGTGCAAAGACACGTCTTTCTCCAGTAGATTGCATAATGATTTGGAAATCTTAGAGAAGTCTTTGATAAATCTGCTGTAATATCTTGCATGCCTAAGAAAACTTCGAATCTCTTTGACGGATGATGGTGGAGGTAGTTTCTCTATCGTCTCAATTTTTACTTTATCTACCTCAAATCCCTTATGTGAGATCCGAAATCCCAGGACAATACCTTCTTGCACAATAAAGTGGCATTTCTCTCAGTTTAATACCAGATTGGTATCTTCACATCTTTGCAATACTTTTCCCAGATTTTACAAGTTGTGGTCAAACAAGTCTCCAAATACTGAAAAGTCATCCATGAAGACTTCCATGTTTTTTTCTATCATGTCTGAAAAGATGGCCATCATGCATCGTTGAAACGTGACATGAGCATTACAGAGCCCAAAATGGCATCATGTGGAATGCAAAAGTATCATATAGGTATGTGAATGTGGTTTTCTCCTAATATTCTGGGGCGATGGCAATCTAATTGTACCCCAAATATTCATCTAGAAAGCAGTAGTAATCATGTCCCGCCAGTCTATCTAACATCTGGTCAATGAATGGTAGTGGGAAATGATCCTTCCGTGCAGCTTTGTTCAGTTTCTTTTAGTCCATACACACTCTTTATTCAGTCACTGTTCTTGTCGGAATCAGCTCATTCTTTTCATTGGTGACTATAATCATTCCTCCTTTCTTCGGTACACATTACATAGGACTTACCCAAGAGCTGTCAGAGATGGGGTAGATGATGCCTGCATCCAACCATTTGATGATTTCTTTCTGCACTACTTCTTTCATGATTGGATTCAGCCTTCGTTGATGCTCTACTATGGCTTTGTACTCATCGTTCATCAAGATTTTGTACATGCAAAATGATAGACTGATGCCTCGAATATCTGCTATAGTCCAGCCAATATCTCTCTTGTGCTCGTGTAGCACTCTCAGCAATTTATCTTCCTGCACCCATGTTGGAGACGAAGAAATAATAACAGGTAAATAAGAAGAGTTTGCTAAGTATGCATACCTGAGATGGCTCGAAAGTGGCTTTAGTTCCAACTGAGGTGGCTCTTCTATCGATGGCTTGACTTGCCTCCCTTTGTCGGTAGTTCCAGGATTTCTACCTGCGGTGGCGATCTGAAGCGATGGGCTTCATCAAAATAGTTTGTACATTCCATAATCTCCTATCTAAATCTTTTTCAAATGTTTTGGTGATGCATGCTTCAAGTTTATTAGTGAAGAGTTGTATTGCATTTGTATTCTGGATGACACTATCGATTACGTCAAGTCTAAAGCATTCCTCATCCCTTTCGTCATTTGGAAATTTCATGGCTTTAAACACATTGAACGTTACTTCTTGGTCTTACACCCTCATGGTTAGTTCACTTTTATGTACATTTATGATGGTTTGACCTATTGCCAAGAATGGTCTCCCAATGATGATGGGTACGCTTCTGTCTTCCTTCATGTCCAGGATAATGAAATCTGCAGGGAAAATGAATTTTTCCACCTTGACAATTACATCTTCCACTACCCCTCTTGGATATGTGAGTGATCTGTTAGCAAGTTGTAGAGTGACTGAGGTGGGCTTTGCTTCTCCAAGCTGCAATTTCCTGTAAATAGATAGAGGCATCAAGTTAATACTAGCACCCAAATCATATAAAGCCTTACCAAAGTAATGGTTCCTTATGGTGCAAGGGATAGTGAAACTACTAGGATCCTTCAATTTTGGGGGGAGCTTCCTCTGAATGATGGCGCTGCATTCTTCTGTCAGTGCTACAGTCTCAAAATCACTCAATCTTCGCTTTCTTGATAGAATATCCTTCATGAATTTAACATAACTAGGCATTTGCTCCAACGCTTCTGCAAATGGAATGTTGATGTGCAGCTTTTTGAAAATCTTCAGGAATCGAGCGAATTGTTTGTCCAATTTGTGCTTCTAGAGATGCTGCAGAAAAGGTGGTGGTGGAGTAAATCTTTCTCGATCATTTTCTTTTGATTATTTTTCCATCGTCTTTAGATCTGCTTCATTGCTTTCTTTTGGAACTTTCTCGATATATGTTTTGACTCCAACATCTTTATTAATTTCAGTGCTGTTTTTCAAGGTGATAGCTTGGCATTCCACCTTCCCTCTGCTCTTTGGATTTGGTTCTGTGTCGCTAGGAATAGTACCTTATGGTCTGTGACTCTAAGCATTGGTCAGTTGTCCCAATTGATTCTCTAGTGCCTTCAAAGATACTGTTTGGCTTTGAAACATAGCGTCATATTTACCTTCTTTCTTTTTGATCATCTCTGCAAGCAAATCTTATATTCCTGGCTTATTTTCATACCCATTTCCTTTATTCTGCTGTTGGAATCCAGGTGGAGGATTGTTCCTTTCATGAGATCTTTGCCCAGTAGTATTACCCCATACGAAGTTAGGATGATTCCTCCAACCTGGGTTGTAGGTATTGGAGTATGGATTTTTTTCCTTGTCTGTTGAAGTTGTTGACATAGTTCACATCTCATCATGTGGGTTGTGAGATTCTGCCTCTGGTACTCCTCCATATGGTGCACTTATGGATCCAACAATGTTCACAACTTGCGTGCTAAGAGTTTCCAGGCATTTGCATATTTGATCCAGCTTGGCATTCACAGCCGTGTTGTCCTCTACTTCGTGGATTCCTGCTACTCGATGGATCATACTCCTCTCTGTTGGCCACAAGGAATTATTGTTCGTCATTTCTTCTATTAATTCACAAGTTTGATCTTCTCATTTTGCTATTAATGCTCCTACAGCAGCACCATCTACTGTAGTTTTCATCAATCCAGTAAACCCATTGTAGAATGTTTGGACTCGCAGCCACTTTGCAATCTCATAGTGAGGATATTTTCGGAGTAATTCCTTATATCTTTCTCATGCTTCACAGAGGGATTCTGAGTCATGCTGCACAAAGGATGTAATGTCGTTTCTCAACTTTACTGTTATGGCTGGGGGAAAGTATTTTGCAAGGAACTTGGTGGCAATGTTGTTCCAAGTTGTTATGGAAACTGCTGGTAGTGAATTGAGCCAGCCATTAGCTCTGTCTTTAAGGGAATATGGGAACACACGCAGACGCATTGCTTCTTGTGCCCCTCGGTTGTAGTTGAATAAGCCACAAACTTTCAAGAAGTTGTTGATGTGGGCATTGGGGTCTTCAGTTGCACTTCCGCCAAATTGAACTGATCGTTGTATCATTTGAATGCATGTTTTGATGTCACACGCATTTGGAGGTAAGAGTGGAAATACAATGCATGATATGAAGCCGTCAACCACCGGAATAATTCTATCTTGAATGGGAATTGGTGGTGCTACTTCCAAAGGTCCAGGTTCTTGATTGTTCATGTGGATCAGGGCTTCTTGATCTTCTCGCCTTTCCCTTCTTAATTGTCTGAGAGTTCTATCAATTCTTGGGTCAAGCTAACGGATTTCAAAGCTTCTGCTTCTTCTCATGTAGTGTCTGAGAACCTGAAACAAAAGAAACAATAAAAATAAGTAAAAATCTTAGACACAAGTAAAGTATCTAACCTAGAAATTAATAGTAAAAGATAAATAAGTCCCCGGCAATGGTGCCAAAAACTTGATCGGTGAAATCACACACGTTACGCAAGCGCACGTATCGTTCAAGTAGTATAAAATGTATAGATCCCACAAGGAGTTATTACTTATGCTATTAATTATTGAAGCTAAATTTATACAAGTATCTAGTTAAAATTGATTGTTGGTAGGATGATGATTTTATCTAAAAAAAATAATATAAAACAAAACAAAGGTAAATTCTAAAAATAATCAATTAAATGAAACTATGTAGGGTTGTGAATCATTCCACTATTCTTCTAAAGATGAAGTGATTATCTTATATTTGTGTAATATGTTGGTTTATTAACCTGGAACACGGAAATATGCAAAAGCATCTATCAATGGTCGAATGCAAACACCCAAAGTAACCCAATTAACTATATGTCTATATTAATTAAGAATCTTTGAATTCATTAAGATCAAGTTCCAATTATGGCTACTCACGCCTGACAGGTATATGTCTATCCTGGAAGGAAGTCTCTAAGATGAGATTGTGAGCTATTGAGTCTAAGGCTGAAACCTAAAATCCCTTCGTCAAGTTCATTTTTAAGTTTACCACATCAATCTTATTGGTGACCAATCAACAAGAAACATTAAGATTAAGACTCAATAAATAAACCAAAACATCACACAAGACACAAGATAAATCAACTTATAAAATCATTGATATTGGAATTCATCACAACCCTAGATAATATATTTAGTTACAACACATACTTAGGATTACTAAAGAAATAAATAAACAAAACATCATAAAACAATAAGAAAACTAAAAGTTAAAACAATAAAATAAAATGATGGAGTTAGGGGATCCACTTTTAATATTTCAAATGTAGAAATCTCACTTTATTATAATATAAAAATTATCAGTGTTATCTGATTAATTAAGTCAAACCAGCCATAAAGGCGGTGTTATTATTTGTCCATAAACCAACCATATAGGCGGTATTCATCTGTCACCTAAAGACCGAACAAATAAGCGGTATCTAATTATGTCAAATAAGTAAAATCAGCCATATAGGCGGTATCAACATTAATCAATATTATTAAATTATAATTTATATATTATAAAATAAGTAAGATTGATCTACCTTATCATATTAAAAGCTTCACCCTTTATTCCAGCAGAAAGAAGTTACCTACTCATGCTTGAATAAAAACATACAGATTTTTTTACTAAAATAAAAAGAAAATACAAGAAAGCTAAAAATAAACACACAAGACACTCTCTTCTAAGTTTTCCAGAGAAACCCCAGAAGAAAGCATGAGTTTTTACAACTGATTTGGGCTGCTATTTATTGGCTTCAAAATCGTCATGCGTCGCGACGTAAAACACTTACGCGTCGCGAAGCACACAACAGTAGATGACGCGTGTCACTATTGTAAACTTTCAACGCATAATTGAGTCTGCGTTGCGATGCGTAGAATGTTGGTGTCGCGACGCTTCTTGTAAAATTCCAATTTTACCTTTTTTGATCCAAATTTCATCGTTTTAGCCCCGATTTGATTCTAATGAGTCCCGATATTTTATTTATTTAAAAAAATAAACACAGACACATCAAAACGTTCATAAAACTCGAGAAACTATATAAAATATTAAGTAAAAGGGGCGGTAAATATTGATATATTTTTCGCTCGTCACACCCCCAAACCTAACGTTTTGCTAGTCCTCGAGCAAAACAACAAAACAAAATGAAATAAACAACTTTAAAATAAATTGACCTAAGCCACTTTTGTACGGATCACGGTTTCATTTAGCGTATGCAACAAGCCTTTAAACCCCTAGGTGTCCCTAGTGGACGAGTTATAGTCTCGTGAGGGTTTACAGCAACGATACCCACAAACGTCAATCAAATGTACGATCAATCGCACAAAACAAAAGAAAAAGATAAATAAGATTAAAAAATGAAATTCTTATCCAAGTTAATAGATGTTTTCTTTCTTTCTAAATTATTAAATAAGTAAATTCTCCAATACTTTTTACCATTCTCCATACACAACCAATAAGGTATTAATCAATTCATTGTGCCCACAATATTCATAAGTGTAGTTGAAAAATAGATTAATATTTTTGTCCTAAAGTTATATTGGAATTCACACATTTTTTGGCAATTGAACTTTTCCTTTTTTTTTTTAATTACAGCATCTTCAATCCTTGTAACGAACTTTGGGCCAGTGACGCCCAAACCAGTTGGCTTTATGGCACTAGGTGTTAAGACACCCATACAGACTTAATTGCTCAGATCTCAGATGTTAAAGGCTCTACCGAATAATCACTACTTACTGAGGCAAGATATCCGGTTACTAAGTATAAACTTAATTATTATTAACTCAGGCTCTACCGTTTGATGGGAAAAATCAGTGCTTACTGAGGCAAGATGTCCGGTTACTAATTAAGAGCGAGGTTAATTATTTATATACATATTTTTTTATTACATCGCTTTTAGGTGCTATTTCCAATAAACTATAGCACTAAATATTACAAAATTTTCACTTACAACTCATGTTCTTATGTTACTATGTAAGTTGATAATACCTGTCAAATGAACGTATGAAGATCAAATTTAATCAATATTATGGAGAGTTCACGAATTTAAATAATTCAAAAGGAAATAAATAAAAATTAACTTGTTACGAATTAAACTGAGATACGTCTCAGGAGCGGAAACCCCTTACTCAGCTATCTCAAAACACATTTCCACTTGGTTAGTAAAATTAAAAACATAAAAATCAATTTTTTTAATATAAAACAAACAAAGCAAAAACAACACAAAGAAGAATAAAAACAAGATACTAATCAACTACTCCTCCCCCAAACCTAATTGAGACATTGTCCACAATGTCTAAAAAGAAGAAGAGTTTAGAAGACAGTACCTGGTTAGCATGGAATTGTCAATTGTATCTACATCTAAAAAGAAAACTAAAGATTAAGATCCAGATTTATTCTACGCTTCTTACCACGATCGTTATGTTGGACAATTATGACACATAGCATCACTATTTATACAGAACATGGTGTTGTTGTACAAATTAACTATGTGACAAAGGAAATTGCTCTTTTATCATTTGTAATTGGATTACCGGGATATATAAATGATAAAAGTCCATATGATTAGTACCTGATTAATAAGATATGAGACAATATTAATCCACTAAGGTTTAATTATTAAATATCCATAGTCGTAGTATTATCAAGACTGGACATCAACAATGCATAATAGACTAGTATTGCACTTGTGCGCGTTGTGGGAGCATAACGACATAGTTCTCATATATTTAAGTATTGGATACTTATGCAAGTGTGATAGGAGGTTGTGTTTACCGATGGTATGGAAATAGCTTCGCTCTGGATAGACCCCTTGGAATCCCATTGGTAGTATGACTATGTGTCTATGGGAATCCGAATCAAGATAGGTGTATTTGGTCTTAACCTGAGACTTGCATCGCTAATACTTGCGACAATCAGTATACTTTTGTTTTGGTCATCCAATGTTTTAACAGGTTCTGTGTACGCCTCTTCTGGGTATATTGAGAATTGTAGTGTATTGGGTGTGATGTCGAGATGGAAGTATCACTTCAATCATATGGAGATGATGATCACGTAGGATACGGAACTAGTACTCTTAAGTACTGCAGTCATCGGATAATATGACTAGGTCATGTTTATCCTATTATAGAGACTAGTTACCAGAGATTCGATATATGCTTCGTACGAGGCAGACACAATTCCAGCCTCAGGTTTAGCATGTGACATCCGATATTGGATCGCTATACGCAATACTACGTATACTACGCCTTTCATAGATTACATATTCCTTAAAAGTCCTCTCCCGAACTTTCATAAGGTCCAATCGACTGAAGATATCTCATGGAACTTCATCTAGTCCAGTCAACTGAAAACATCTCATAGACTTTCATCTGGTCCTATCAATTGAAAACATATCATGGACCTTCATCAAGTCTAGTTGACTGAAAATCTCTCATGGACCCTTATCTAGTCCAGTCGACTGAAAACATATCATGGACCTTCATCTGGTCCAGTCGATTGAAAACATCTCATGGACCTTCATCTGGTCCAGTCGACTGAAAACATCTTCTGAACCTTTATTTGGTCCAGTCGACTAAAGACATCTATTGGACCTTCATCGGGTCCAGTCGACTGAAAACCTCTCATAGATCTTCATTAGGTCCAGTTGATTGAAGACATCTCCTGGACTATCAT
Source organism: Zanthoxylum bungeanum (assembly GCA_019454045.1). Classification (NCBI taxonomy): domain Eukaryota; kingdom Viridiplantae; phylum Streptophyta; class Magnoliopsida; order Sapindales; family Rutaceae; genus Zanthoxylum; species Zanthoxylum bungeanum. The sequence goes on along the minus strand of SKCR01023478.1, from coordinate 154,543 downwards.
CTAGTCCAGTCAACTGAAATCATCTTCTGGACTATCATCTAGTCCAGTCGACTGAAATTATCTCATGGACCTTCATCTAGTCCGGTCGATAGAAAATATATCGTGGACCTTCATCAAGTCCGATCGACTGAAGACATCTCATAGACCTTCATCTAGTCCAGTCGACTGAAGACATTTTGTGGATCTTCACCTTATCCAGTTGATTGAAGAAATCTCATGGACCTTCCTCTGGTCTAGTCTACTGAAGACATCTCACTGACCTTCATCAGGTCCAATCGACTGAAGACATCTTCTGGACCTTCATCAGGTCCAGTCGACTGAAGACATCTGCCATACCTCACAAACTTGAGACTCATAGCCTTTTCCCCACTTTGCTTAAACACAATCTCCCATCTACCCTCACGCCACACAAATCGAGATATGAGTATCACTCTTACCTTGTTTTCTTTCGGTCCATCATTATCACCACTAACTTGAGCGTCTAAACGTTTACGACATCCACCATAACGATGGTCAGTCACTCTACGTTCCCTCTATGTCTTTGTTTTACAAGATTTCTGGTGTCCCTTTCCATTCAACGATTGATTGTGAACTGAACGCGAAATTCATCATCTACAATACTACTTTAAACTTCTTATTCCATTTCACTGCAATAATTCACTACACAATCTCAAATTTTCTTCTACCATCACTTTGTTCTTGTGTGTTTTTTTTGTGGGTTTTCATCAAATGGTCGTTTTGATAATTTATAATAATTAAAAAATGCTTATCATAAGTTAATAAATTAGAAATGGGATGAAAATTGCTTATTTCCAGTCTTGAAGAGCAAGTCGAGAAAAAATGGTAACAAAAATACATTATTGTGGAAAGATATAGGTTAGATAAATTTTACAATTTCCCAATATATTTAGCTGTAAATAGTATCTTTATCGAATAATATTTTTTTCTTAAAAAAAATATCGGACAACTCAAAAATTGTAAAATTAATGGGTTGTTTTGTAATTTTCCAATTATCTTTTGGTTCATAATTTTATGGGTGTGATTATTTGTCCTATAAAAATTATTTTGAACACTCATATTTTATTAAAATTTTATATTACAAAACTATCCATGAAGCAATTTACCATCATAGACAGCTTAATATAACAAAATAAAATTTTATTAACTTTAACACACATCTAACCAATGCCCTGCATCACCACCATCTCAAACAGAAAATGTAAGGAGTCAGATCACATATAATCCCTCCTCACTGCTAATGTTCACACCTGCCATCTTAATTTTGATACTCATTTCTATCATGTCATTTTAGCTTAAACCCTATGTTGCACGGATACAGATACAGATACGGGACACGGACTAACAAGAAAACGTTAAATAAAATAAAATAATTTTATTTATATAAATTCATTTTTGTGGAATTTTCAACAAGTGCACACTCATTCTTATGTAACTACCTTATTTTTTTAAAGACAAAAATTACATTCTCAAATCACATTTTCTCCACTACCACTAAGTTTTTCTATCCTCTTAACATACTTCCCAAGAGGATTATTATAAAATCATGTACTTTTGTAAGGATTTTCTTGGGAAATAATGTAAATTTGGAGTCAAAGTGTAAAATTTTGACTTAGGTCAAAATTGGACTAAAATGTAAAATTTTAAAACTTTCGGGGGCTAAAATGATAAAATCTTAGAGTTTCGTGGTAGATTTCTCCTTAACCAAATTTCAGAGGGCTCAATGATCTTTTTCAGGGGCTAAAACGTGGCACCATGATGGGATGACATGTGGCACTAATCAAAGCGCGACACGTGAACCAATTGACGTGCAACACATGACCCAATTGACATGCGACATGTGGCCAAATCAACGGATGACACGTGTCTCATTCATAATTATATACATGGCACTCTCTCCCTCTAAAAAATTTGAAAACGCACTCTCTCCCCCTCTCTCACACAGCTCGCCACTGTCGTTCATCTTGCGTTGCCACCGCCTCTCGTCCCAGTCCCACCAACGGTGTCGTCATTGGAGCCCCACTGGAGGTGCAATCGTAGTCCAAAATCAGGGGCAAAACCACTTTTTACTACCCCACGTGTCACCATCTGGCATCACTTGCTGTCACCGCCCGCGAGTGAACGTTCCCTTGGCCGAGGCCTTTTCAATGCCGCCGACTGTGCCCTGATCCGATGTCGTTTGAGAACTACTCATTTCGAATGAGAGTGAAATTCGATTTTTGGCTCATTCTGGGAAACCTGATCGTTGGATCAACAAAAAGACACCACCAGCGAACTCTTTTCGAGGAATCGAGCATGTGGGTATATAATTTTACCGTTGAAAGTTTCCAGACCGCAGAACCCTTTTCAAAAAAGAACTTCACATGCCTTAAGATGTGTGCTAGCCGACCCGAGGCGGAATCTGACCAAGCAAAAGATAAAGACGTGTGTACAACACCTTGTGGTGAGACGCGTTTTGTAAGCCAAACTTCCGATCGAGGTAGAGGCTCGATTACCTTTCTTTTTAACATAAAGTTTATTTAATAAATTATTTATTTATTTTGTTTATTAAATACTTCCGCACTTTATTTTATGAAATGTTTAATTTAAATTATGTTGCTTTGATGGACTTTGCGAGTAATGTGGATATGACGATATTATTGCAATTATTAATTGCTGCATAGGTGTTTAATAAAAATTATACATGACGCACATATTATTGAGTCACACATGAGTTCCGTCTTGTTGCATCACATATTAGGTGTACGAGTATTTTCCCAAATACTTATCCTATATTTCCTCCGTAGGTAGTTCCAATTAGGCGACTCTGTTGGGAACATCGAGGGCGGTCGTGTAGAGCTTTATACCGGGACTTTGAGTTTGAATTTTGCTTAGTCCTTTCGGTTAGTAGACGATTGTTGACTTTCCTTTCTAAATTTGTCATAAATATGCCATCTTACATCTTATAAGTATTAGAGATGATGATGCAGAATTTGTTACTTTAATTATGAATCTTATTTACTTTATCATCAATTATGTTTAATGGTGATTCCGATATTATGAGATATAATATGAATTATTCAAAATACTTATGTGACAGCATTAGAATTTCCACTACGTGTGGATTTCTCGAATTGCCATTAACCCTGATTTTAGGGTGGGATAATTATTTGAGTCATCATCATTTGACAAAATAGCGACCGCACTACTATTAATAGTGCTAGTTGAAGAAGACATTGCCAACAATTCAATTATCAACCTGTTTAATTCGTATAAAAAATAATTATTTACTCAACCCATGTCAATTATCTTTTTATATTTATAAAAAGAAAACAAATTCAAGAATTCTCGTTGATCATTCAACGACCGATTGAGTGTTCTAATACAATCTCATTGGTCACAAAAATTTTGCCCAAAATTTCGATACAGAACTTTTGCACAGTACACCAGATGACTAGGCCATATACATCAATAAGTGCAAAGACATGATCTCTCTCAAGAAACAAACAACAACATTTTAACTCCCTCACATATCAGCATCAAATTTTTTTTTTTTTTTTTTTCTGAGAATGTTGGAAATTCTGTGTCAAATCATTTGATAAGGATTTAAATAAAACAGGTAAAACCTATAATTACTTCAGGCTCTTATAAAAATATATCTCTAAATTCGAACTCAGGACCTGATATTAATTTACTAATGATTACACAAACAGTTTCAAATCACACAAAGCACATATGAAAAAATGCTAAATATATATGAAACATACACCAATGAACCCACAAACCATAAAACCACGAACCCATAAAAAATTCTCTTTGATCATTCAAAATTTTCACAATCTTCACATCACATCGTTAAACCCACGAACCCATAAACCAAAAATTCAATTAATCAAAAAATCACACAAATATATTGAAGGGTTGAAACCTTCTAGGCTGAAATCTCACAAAAATTCAATTAATCCATAAACCCATGAAGCTTCTAAGTTAAAATCTCACAAAAATCGCTCAAAATCCACATTTAAAAACCAATCAAACAAATAAATAACAAATCAATCAACACCTTACAAACCCCGTAGCTGGCGTGATGAAGAGCTGGTGGTAACAGCAGCCGGTAGTGGCAGGAGCTGGCGTGAATGTTGTAGGAAAATTTTCTAAATATAAAAGAATATAAAAATATAGGGAATGAAATGATATAGTCTTTTATTGAAAAACTAAACTCTTGGGTTTAAAGGGTTCCTTATAAATGATATGTTCATTAATGGGAAAGAACATAACCATTAAGGTTGAAATGACTCATGGAGGATTATGACCCTTAAAGAATAACATTCATTGACATAATGATACATTTTCAAAGACAACCCTCTATGTCTATAAAAAAACGAGTCATTGAGTTCATTTTTCAATCATCCAAAAAATTCATTTCAAGTTTCATTCATTATTATAGAGTCTAAGGTCTACATAAAAGAGAGAGTTTCCACAATTATTCATAGTTCGAGTTCTTAAAGAAATGAGTGCATCTTCTACAAGAAGCAATCAAGAATACAGGGAGAACGTTGCCCATAAGAAATCCGTAGTGCACCAAGGCGGGGTTAATAAGTTCTTAATGACAGAATAAAAAATCGACGTGGTTTAAGTTTATCATCTTCTACATTTCCAGGTTTTTCTATCCCTATGCATTAGTAGTTAATTCATTGTTACTTAATAGTTTTATTGAATAATGTATGTTATAAAATAATTAATAACACATCTGATCCAACAATATTAAGAACTTATTAACTTATATTTGTTGTTAAATCTGATTTTTATATGTCTTATTCTTCTTTTCTTTGGAAAATATATTACATGCATGAAAAATACGTAAGGGTGTTCGAATGCTTGATGAACGCATAAGAAAAAAATCATGTATTTCATAATGGCGTACATATGGACATCATACACCTAACTTGCTAAAAATGGCAAAAATGATAGTTTCATTAACCACTAGTTCATCCGGGTGCGAACGAAAGTGGAGCACTTTTGAGGGGGTAAATATTTATCATTAGTTAAATATTTGATTATTTTATTTTGTAATTATTAATATTAATTGATTTATTTAAATTATTTATGTAGATTCACATGAAGAAAAGGAATAGACTAGATGTGAATCGATTAAACAATCTTGTCTTTATTTCCTTTAATACCAAGTTGAAGAACAAACACAAAATGGAGAATGATTTGAAATTGGATGTATTACAAGAAAAAAGATGCTACTAATGCATAAGGATGGATTGTTGATGGTGGTGAATCTGGTAATGATGAAGAAGTAGAGCCCGGTTCAGGGCTTACTTGGAGGATGGTTGGAGAAACATCTGGGGCAGATGAAATGTTACAACCTCGAAAAAGCGCTAGAAATGCTGAATACAGAGAACTTGATAAAGAAGATTTTAATTCTGATGAAAAACCTAAGGATAATGAGTTTGAAGTATATGAATAAGAATTAGATATTTAGTTATATTTAACTTTGTTAAAGGATAATGAACATGAACTTAGTTAAAGAATGTTTCATATGGTTGATTCAGTTGATTTTATGTTTTATTACATTTTGATTGAATTTATATGATTTGGATTATTTATGATGTTGGAAAATATTAAGTTTTAACTGTTTGCCGACTAATTGCCTAGGCCCCGCCTAGGCGCTAGGCGTTGGGTCGCCGCCTGACTAGCGCCTAGCGCGTTTTAGAACATTGGTTTTAAGCTTGTATTTGTTTCTGATAAATTTATACTTACAAAACATGATGTCTGTGTGGGAAAATGATACCTCACTGAGGGCCTTTTCAAGTTCAATGTAATGAATGTCAATCGACACAATGCTAATAATAATAAAGTTACATCTTCTGCTTATATTATTGAGTCACAAAATGTATGGCATGGTAGGTTAAGGCATGTTAATTATGATATAATGCGTAAATTAATTAACATGGATCTTAAACCTAAATATACAATTGATAACCAACATAAATGTGAAGCATGTGTTAAAGCGAAAATGAATAGAACATCATTTCATTCTATAGAACAAAGCTATGAACCCTTGAAACTATACACACAAATGTTTGTGATATGAATGTTGTGCAAACAAGAGGAGGTAAAAAGTATTTCGTCACTTTTATCAATGATAACACAAGATTCTGCTTTGTGTATTTGTTGAGGAGCAAAGATGAAGCTATTAAGAGCTTTATACACTATAAGAACGACGTTAAAAATCAACTTGGCAAGAAAATCAAAAGAATCAGGAGTGATAAGAGAGGTGAATAAATGTCACCATTTGGTGAATATTGTTCCAATCATGGAATTATTCACAAAATTACTGCTCCTTATTCGCTTCAACAAAACGGGATTGCGGAACACAAAAATTGAACGTTGAAATAAATGATGATTGCCATGTTGACAAGCTCTGGTTTACCTCATAACTTGTTGGGGGAAGCCTTGATTTCTGCCAACTACGTTCTGAACAAGTCACCACATAAAATATTGGACACGACACCATATGAATTATGGAAAGGTCAAACATCTTCCTATAAATATCTAAAAGTGTGGGGGTATCTAGCCAAAGTGATGGTTCCAGACACGCTCAAAAAGTGGTTCTTTACTCACAAGTATAAGAGTGTCGAAGTAATAAAATAATCCGATGAGTCCGGGGTCGATCCACAAGAAATAGATTTAGTAAAATAAAATAACAATTTGAGTAAAAATAAAAAGGTTTAATTTTTTTGAAGTGATTGAAAATTTTAAATTAAACTGTAAAAATAAAATAAAATGATGGGACTATGGGATCCACTTTTTGTTGGACAATTATGACCCATAGCATCACTATTTGTACAGAACATGGTGTTGTTATACAAATTAACTATGTGACAAAGGAAATTGCTCTTTTATCATTTGTAATTAGATTACCGGGATATATAAATGATAAAAGTCCATATGATTAGTTCCGGATTGATAAGATATGAGACAGTATCAATCCATGAAGGTTTAATCATTAAAACATCCATAGTCGGAGTATTATCGAGATTGGACATCGATAATGCGGAATAGACTAGTATTGCACTTGTGCGTGTTATGAGAGCATAACAACATAGTTCTCATATATTTGGGTATTGGATACTCATGCAAGTGTAATAGGAGGTTGTGTTTACCGATGGTACGGAAATAGCTTCGCTCTGGATAGACCCCTCGGAATTCCATTGGTAGTATGACTATGTGTTTATGGAAGTCCGAATCAGGGTAGGTGTATTTGGTCTTAACCTGAGACTTGCACCGCTAATACCTGCGACAATCAATATACTTTGGTTTTGGTCATCTAGGGCTTTAATAGGTTCTGTGTACGCCTCTTCTGGGTCTATTGAGAATCGTAGTGTATTGGGTGTGATGTCAAGATGGAAGTATCACTCCAGTCATATGGAGATGATGATCACGTAGGATACGGAACTAGTACTCTTTAGTACTGCAGTCATCAGGATAATATGACTAGGTCATGATTATTCGATTATAGAGACTAGTTACCAGAGATCCGACATGTTCTTCGAAAGGGGCAGACACAATTCCAACCCCAGGCCTAGCACGTGACATCCGATACTGGATCGCAATACGCAATACTACGTATAATACGCCTGATATAGATTACATATTCCTTTAAGAATATTTCTGGAGAATTGGGTAGGCACGGTGCTTTGCTAGAAGCCAACCATGTCTTGTAAATCGGTAAAAACGTAGTACTAGGTACGTACGTGTTCGGATAGTCCGACGACCGGATTTACTGCCAACATATCCGGGGATCTCATGGGTCGTTTCCCGAAGATTCACCGATGACGTATGACTCAGACATAATTAATCTGGGATTAATTATAAGAGAGGAAAAAATTAATTTGGGATTAATTACGGAGATATTTTATCTGGGATAAAATATTATTTAAAGAGAGAGAACGATTAATTTGGAATTAATCGATAAAATAATATATTCGATATATCAAACGAAATTGGATTTTGACGCGGAATTAAAATTAGATTTTAATTCGGGCGAACGAGTTAATTTAGAATTAATTCGCTAGTGACGTGAATATTAATTTTGCTAGGCATAATTATTTAATTAAATTTGATTTAATTATGTCGCGACGGAAAATTCGTTAATTCGGAATTAGCGAATCCGAGCCCGGGAGTGTTTGCGGGCCTACTCGCATTTCGAATTGAGTGGGGCCCACAAATCACATCACGCGTCACATCATTAGTCATTCTTGTGATATAAGTCACATCAACTTTGAGTGATGTGATGGTTGTCGCTTGTGACTGATGTGAGTTGTTGGAAGACTTAAAAGTCTTGTACCATTTTTTGAAAAATGGGATTTTTGGTATTTTGTTTTTGAAATCAAAAACCAAACACAACTCATCATCTTCTCTTCTCTCCCATTCGGCCAAGGGCCATTTTTCTCTCAAATGTTCTTGGCTTCGCCGAGAACAACAAGAAGCAAAAAGGAAGATTTGTGGAAAATTTTTCCAAGATGCTAGCACATCCAAGGGGTCAAACAAAGGTGATAGGGAAACCCATTAATGAGCATGGAATCTCAAAACAAAGCTTGGAGCTTGGAGTACACAAAGAGGGGTTGACCGAAACACTTGGAGCACAAAGAGGGCTTGGCCGAGAGCTTCAATGGAGGAGCAAAAGTTTTGTGTTTCATCGCATGCAAAAGCCGATCAAAGTGAGTATTTCCGCAACTTTACTTTGATGTATTCGCACTTTTCATAGCTTAATTTGATCTTGGGATAACCTAGAAAACCCAACACTTTTAATATTTCAAATTTAGAAATCTTACTTTTTATAACATATATATTATCATTATTACCCAATTAATTTATATTATGAATTAATTATTCCAAAATATTTAAAACCATCCATAAAGGCACGTGATAGCTTCTGTATATAACAAGTCCAGTTAGGTGCTCAATTATGCCAAATAAATAAAACTAGTCATATAGGCGGTAGCAAAGTTTGTCAATAAATAATCCAGATTTAAATTAAATATTAATCATTAGATTATAATTTATATATTATAATATAAATAAGATTAATCTAAATTTTCATAGTAAAAGCTTCACCCACTACCCCAGCAGGGCGAAATTAGCTACTTATAATTGTTGGGGTTTTAGGCAAAGGGCGCGACGGAAGCGCGGTTAAGGCGAAATCGTAATTTTAAAACTTTTTAAAATACCGAATAAATTATTCAATATCCAATATGAATAATTCATTCATATTTCACCTAAATATATTTATTCGATATCAAATAACGACATAAATAGTTAAGAAACGTTGCGAAACTTTTACAAAAAATTTTATCCTCCAAATCCAAAACCCCAAATTTATAGAAAAGAAGAAACCCTATAATCAAACTACATAATCAAGAACATGAAACATACTTTCAAAGCTTAAGGGGATTAAAGATTACATTTAATCTCTAATTTTCCTAAAGCTTTTTCTAGATTTTTCCTTCATTTTCTTCCTTGAATCATCAAGTATGATTTGAAAGCTTTTTTTCTTTGAAGTTTTCGGCCATGGAGGTGGATAGAAGGGAAATGAAAATTTGTTTACTTAAAAAAATCCCCATTGCCGACTCTACAAGGGTAATTTTTCATTTTTGCTTTTTAATTTCATTAAATTAAAAACAAGATAAGATAAGCTCTAAGTTTGACAAATCAAATTTGCACACTTAAGCTTAATAAAAACATGCCACATGTACTGTTTGGGCCAAAATTGACCCTAGGGGCAAAAACGACATTACAAGACCAGAAGCCCATTAGCAAACTGGGTCCACAAACGAAGACATCACACAAGAGTCCAAGCCCGTTTAACAGACACCCGTTAAAGAAATCAAGAGAGAATCTAAATTCATAAATACCGCCATGAAGTCAACAGTTCCGGGTAGAAGAGAAGATTGTCAGTTATCGAACATGAAACACCTGAATTAAACTCTCATTAATAACGACTCCAACGGGAAGATCTGGAAGACCATACCAAGAGATCTATAAAAGAAGAAAGAATAACGACAAAGAGGGATCCTCACTGAAGCTACCCCTAACACTAAGGCAAAACACATACACACCGCCCTCACGGCATACAACCAAAGGTTGAGGTATCTGAAAAGCCTTGATCTATTCACTCTACATTGATTATTGCTTAGGCTAACTTGAGCGTCGGAGAGCATACGGTCTCCACCACACCGGTGGGCAGTAAGCTCCTTCTTTGCTCTATTTTTTTTGCAGGATTCGCTCACGCCCTACAAATTGACAATCTCGATTGTGGACCTCGACCAAAATCAGGCTCCACAATTTGGCGCCCACCGTGGGGCTAACGAGCGAATCAACCAGAAGTAGAACTTATCAACGAAGTAATCAGGAATGGCCTCAAGTAACGAACAAATCCCAGATCCACTAGCAGCACAAGTTGCTATGCTCCACGAACGACTCTCAAACTGGAAGAAGAAAATCTCACGATGCGAAATATCAACGAAAATTTGCAGCAAAAGTTAGATCACCTATCATCCGACCCACTGCACAACCTTCAAGGCCTAACCAGCAATGGAGGTAACCGAAACAATCCAACTGTTCCAGCTATTTAGACGAACCAATTGGTGATCACCCTCCAGCTATACTACACTCAGATCCTCTTGCTAATCAGGCCCATCTAATGGCCAGTTCTATCAGAAGGGAAATGGTAGAATTCAAAGAAGCCATTATGTCACGACTACCAGGAGTCAAGCTCCCAGTCAGGAAAAGCAAGGCCGGAGCAATTTCAGATACCCCTTTCGAGGAATCAATTGTAGCAGTAGAGCTGCCACGAAAATTCAACCCACCTGAAATGAAGCTATATGACGGGACCACGGATCCAGACGACCACGTCATACATTATAAATTCAAAATGATGTCTACCGGCTGTCTCCGAACCAGTGGGAAGCTGGAATGTGCAGGTGCTTTGGAGAAACTTTGGCGGGACCGGCCTTGACGTGGTTCATCAGTCTTCCGTACATATCAATCAAATCCTACCAAGAACTGGCAGATAAGTTCGTGTAGCACTTTGCAAGTTCGTGCAAGCTGGAAAGGACAACGGACGACCTTAACTCTGTACAACAGAGAAGAGGGGAATCATTACGGAGCTACGTGGCCCGGTTCAACCGTGAGAGGATAACCATCCCGGATCTCCATCAGCCCACAGCAATCGAAGCCTTCAGAAATGGACTCATTTATGACAGCGGGCTCTATAAGAAATTGACGAAATTCAGGTGCTATACTATGGACCAGGTCATGGCACGAGCCCAGATAGAAATAAGGTGGGAAGAAGACAAAAGAAACCAGAGAAGAGCGGATGAAACAAATGCACGAGTGGACCGAAGGCCAGCTGCATCCAGGCGACACGAAATGGACTCCTCCTCTCAAACCGAACGGAGGAACCACGGTGGGGGCGAACGTCGACCGTTCTACAGGAATGTGGACAAACGACCAAGGCCATATAAAAACAGGGAGGAATTACCGGCTAGCAAGCCTCGGCTTCCAGACTACAATTTCACGATTTCTCCAGGAGAATTGGTTTCGGTGCTAAAGAGATTGGGGAATGAAGTAAAGTGGCCTCCACGGACTAAGGACAGTTCATCCAAGAAGGATACTAGGAAATGGTGTGAGTTCCACATGGATTATGGTCATACAACGGCGGAATGTGTTGCCTTGAGATTAGAAGTTTTGGAACTACTTAACAAGGGCTTCTTGAAAGATTTGTTTACGGACAAGGGGAAGGCCACATTGACACGAAGAGATGAAAGAGACAGACAGAGAGAAACTCCAACCCCGCCACCCCCGATTGATAATACTGTCAATGTTATTTCTGGAGGATCGGGTGTTAGCGGAGCAACCTATTCAGCAGCTAAAAGGCATTCAAGGGCATTGGCCACCAACGCCTCTCACACCTTGATGTTTGTAGAGGAAATCACCACAGGTTTGGTAATTGGGTTTCCAGACGACGGGGATTCACACGATTTAAATCCTCACCATGACGCTCTGGTCATCTCCCTACAAGTGGCGAACTTCATGGTCAAACGTGTATTGGTCGACACGGGCTCCTCAGCCAATATAATCTTCACCAGTGCTCTAACAGACATGGGTACGGAGTTGGATAACATCAATAGGCGAACGACAGTATTAATCGGTTTTAGTGGAGAAAAAAATTCACTTTGGGGGAATACGGCTCCCGGTTTATGTTGCAGGAGTAAACAAAATGACTACTTTCCTGGTATTGGACAGCCCTTCGGCCTACAATCTGATTATGGGCAGGCCCTGGATTCATGATTGAGAGCGGTTTCATCTACCTATCACCAAGTTATTAAATTCCCTACTAAATGGGGGGTTCAGGAGATAAAGGGAGATCGATTGGCGTCAAGGAGTTGCTACCAAACTACATTGAAGGCTAAAGCTGATCCGGCATAGCAATTACCGTCTGGGCCTTGTACATCAGAGCCTTCCTTACCAAATATTGAGAAGCTCGACGAGGTCCAGATTCACCCTCAATTCACAGATCACAAGGCTTTGGTTGGAGCGGGTTTAGGTCCGAAACTACGAGCCGACCTGGTAGAGTTCCTGAAAAAACGACACGACACATTCGCTTGGTCACATAAAGATATGATTGGAGTTGACCCAGAGCTCATCACTCACGAATTACATGTGGATCCAGACCACACACCTGTCAGACAGAAAAGAAGGAAGTTCGCTCCAGAAAGAAACCGGATCATTGACGAGGAGGTGCAGAAGTTACTACAGAACGGAGCGGTTAGAGAAGTGCAGTTTCCAGAATGGCTTGCCAATGTTGTAGTAGTGAAAAAGAAGAACAGGAAGTGGAGAGTTTGCATCAACTTCACGGATTTGAACAAAGCCTGTCCAAATGACTCGTTTCCTTTACCACATATTGATTCGATGGTGGATGCGACTGTAGGGCACGAGTTATTAAGCTTCATGGATGTGTATTCGGGCTACAATCAGATCCTCATGCATCCGCAAGATCAAGAGAATACAGCTTTTGTCACAAGTCGAGGAATATTCTGTTACAAAGTCATTCCGTTTGGCTTGAAAAACGCAGGAGCAACATACCAGCGAATGGTCAATAGGATGTTCGACCGACAAATAGGGAAGACAATGGAAGTCTACATTGACGACATGTTGGTGAAATCCGTCAAATCAGAACAACATCTCAGCCATTTGGAAGAAGCCTTCGACATCATGGACAGGTACGGAATGAAATTAAATCCAACTAAGTGTGCGTTTGGTGTCACTTCAGGAAAATTCTTGGGGTACATAGTCACTCGACGAGGCATTGAAGCAAATCCTGACCAGATCCGATCAATCCTCGACATTCCGTCCCCTTCCAGCCCAAAGGATGTCATGCGACTTACTGGGAGGATCGCGGCGTTAAACAGGTTCATCTCTAAATCCACCGATAAGAGCTTTTTATTCTTCTCAGTTTTAAAAAAAACAAGTAAATTCGAATGGACTCCTGCTTGTGAGGAAGCACTGAAGCAGCTCAAACAGTATTTGACTTCACCACCCTTGTTATCAAAACCACTCGACTGTGAGAGGCTCTACCTTTATTTGGGAGTCTCGGAGCACGCGATCAGTGGAGTCTTAGTAAGAGAAGAATCAGGAAGTCAAAAACCAGTGTACTATGTAAGCAGAGCATTGTTGGAAACAGAGATCCGTTATCCGCTGATGCAGAAGTTGGTCTTCGCACTTGTCACGGCCGCAAGGAAACTCAGACCCTATTTCCAAGGGCATGCGATCACAGTATACACGACGTACCCTTTGAGGAGCATTCTTCATAGACCTGAGTTATCTGGGAGACTGATGAAGTGGGCCATTGAATTAGGGGAGCACGACATAGATTACCAACCCAGGACGGCAATCAAATCGCAAGCTTTGGCCGATTTTGTGGCCGACTTTGCTCCAGGAATGATGGCTGCAGCCGAAGCAGAAATCAATTCCATTCAGCCGACAGGGATTTGGAAGTTGGCGGTTGACGGATCGAGTAACAAAAAAGGATGCGGACTCGGAATGGTAATCACTACCCCCTCGGGCGAGGTTCTGCAACAGGCAGTCAAATGCGGTTTCAGAGTAACCAACAACGAAGCCGAGTACGAAGCATTGATCGCAGGGTTATTATTAACCAAGGAAATGAGAGCAAACGAGATTGAGGTGACGTCAGACTCTCAGTTGATTGTCAACCAAATCGAGGGATCTTATCATGCTAGGGGACAGGCAATGGCTTCTTACTTACATAAGGTAACTGACATACGAACAGCATTCGACAAATTTTCCATAACCCAGGTACCAAGAAGCATAAATTCCCAAGTAGATGCATTGGCGACCCTCGGGTCAACTCTGGAAGGCGAAAAACCACGAACAATACCTATAGTATATCTGAGCTGGCCGGCAATCTGGAAGGAAGAGACAGCTGTGGCCGCCATCAGTTCAGTCGACAGTTGGATGACACCGATCGTTGAATATTTGCAAAAAGGGCTGCTTCCAGAAGACAAAGTGCAAGCAAGGACAATACAGAGACGATCCGCAAGGTTCGTGATATACGAAGGTCAGCTGTTAAGGAGATCATTCTCGGGACCATACTTGAAATGCTTAACACACGACGAAGCTCAGCATGTGTTGTCTGAATTGCATGAAGGAAGGAGAATGTAGGAACCACTCAGGAGGAAGAAGTTTGGCTCTCCGTGTCCATTCGACAGGATATTACTGGCCAACAATGAGACTGGATTCGGCTGAATTCGCAAAGAAATGCAATAAGTGCCACAGATTCGCACCAATTTCTCATCTACCACCAGAAAAGCTGAACCCAATTCTATCTCTGTGGCCGTTCTTGAAGTGGGGAATGGATACTGTTGGGAAATTCCCAGTCGCCTCGGGCCAACGTGTCTACATGCTAGTCATGACGGATTACTATTCGAAGTGGATAGAAGCTGAAGCGTTTGCCAGAATACACGACAAGGAGGTTCAAACGTTCGTATGGAAGAATATCATATGTCGGTTCGGCATCCCAAGTGAAATTGTGACCGACAATGGATCACAATTCATCAGTCATCACTTTCAAAATTTCTGCAGGAACTGGGGCATCAAACTGAACTTCTCGACGCCACGCTTTCCACAAGCGAACGGACAGGCAGAGTCGTCCAATAAGACATTTTGAACACTATGAAGAAAAGGTTGGAGAAAGCAAAGGGGGCTTGGGCGAAAGAATTACCTGGAGTCCTATGGTCGTACCGAACAACCGTGAGATCCTCCACAGGCGAAACTCCATTCTCATTGGCATTTGGGACAGAAGCAGTAATTCCATCTGAAGAAGTCATTCCTTCTCCACGATTCCAGTGGCTTGACAAAGAAGGCAACCGACAGCTGATAAACTTCTCTCTCGACACGATTGATGAGACTAGGGATACAGCTTCCATTCGATTAGCTGCTTATCGACAGAAGATGGCCAGATATTTCGATAAAAACGTCAGGACCAGGGCTTTCCGCACTGGTGATTGGGTCTTACGGAGAGTGTTCCAGAACATAAAAGAAGCTGGAGATGGGAAGTTGGGCCCTAATTGGGAAGGCCCCTATCTTATAGCTGAGGTTGTTGGGAAAGGAGCCTACAAGTTAAAGACCATGGAGGGAAACTCTGTTCGCAACAGCTGGAACGCGGTGCACCTTAAAAGATTTGTCCGGTAACATTTATGTTTTGATAGTTAATTCCTTACCAATTTATTCTTTAGAGTTATCATACTTTTAGTAAGGGAAGACATTTGTAGAAGTTTTTCGACAAATAGCAATAAAATTGTTCAATGGGCTTTCGCTCCATTCTTCACATTCGTCATTTCAATATATAACATAAACACCAATGGTTCAAAATACTTCTTTGTGCCATCCTTACCAATTCTAAATACAAGCTTTATAAAAAGTTCAAGATAGTTCCTATACAATTCGCCTTCAAAGACTAGCTCCGTCCACGTCGGTCGTTGTTGGAAGGCTAGCAGGGACATCTCATTCATTCTCCACATTCACGGGTTCGGGTTCTGATTCTTGTCTGACATTTACCTCTTCCTCTTCTGTATCCTTTTCGACCTCTGTCACCTCTACGTTGGTTGGATCTGGCTCAGCCTCTTCCTTCCTCATCTCTACTTCTGTCCCTAATTCCCCATCATCTTCCTCTGTCGACGAAGAGATACCAGTGACACGCCTTTCGTATTCACCAATCCATTTCTCGGGCTTCCATTCAACATGTTTTCCAGCAATATATTCTTTCATCAAGTCATATCTATTCTTCATCATAGATTCAATGGCGATATCCTACACTTGGTCCAGTAGCGACTCGTTTTCCTTCTTTAAATTTTCAAAACCCGCCTTGTAACCTTCAATTGACATTTCAGCAGTTTCCTTTTCCAACTTCAAAGTTGCCTTCACTTCCTTCAGCTCCCTTTCAAGAACTTTTTCCTTTCTCTGCGAAGCAAGCAGTCCAGATTTCAAATCAGACGACTCATTCTTTACCAATGATAAAGTCTTCTCCAACTCTTTGACCCTCCTCTGGTTGGACTCAGCATTCTTCCGCAAGAACAAGCTACACTCCAGGGCCTAAAACACTCAAATCAGAACGTCATTCAAAAAAAAAAAAGAATTAATAATGATAAAGATACTCACTTGGTAGTTTACAGCGATGGCTTTCTTCATGGCCTCCGCCGGTCCAATTTGTGCCAATCTCACTTCATCCCCTTGGAGTAGAAGTCCCTCAACGAATGAGTCGATGCTTGAAGGGTCAGAAATTGCAGTCGACTCTTTTGGAACTTTCAAGATTAGGGTGTCAGAGTCTTCTTCAGTCTCCACCTTGGCGACAGTCTTCCTTTTCTTCCCTGTTGAAATAATCTCTGTCGACTTCATTTTTCCTGCGACACCCCCACTTGAAATAACCTCCCGAGGTTGGACGCCAGCTTCTTTTTCAACATCTAGCTCTCCCTTTTTCAGTTTCCACCATAACTTTTATGGTGTTTGACTAACAGTCTTGGAAGGAACTTGGTTTAGTAGTAGTGTTGCAGTTTCTAAAGCAAGACCCCAAAATGAAAGAGGTAGATCCGTGTCTGGTATCATTGATCAGACCATATCTAATAATGTCTGATTTCTCCTTTCGGAGACCCCATTATGTTGTGGAGTTCCCGGAGGAGTCCACTGGGAAACAATGCCATTTTCTCTCAAGTAATCTTGAAATTCGTTGCTTAAGTATTCACCACATCGGTCAGACCTTAGTGACTTAATACTTTTATTAAGCTGGTTTTCTACTTCAGCCTTGAAGTCTTTGAATTTCTAAAAGGCTTCAGATTTGTACCGCATAAGGTACACATACCCATATCGCAAATGATCATCGATAAAGGTAATGAAGTAGGAGAATCCATCTCTAGCGGTGACTGATATTGGTCCGCATACATCAGAGTGCATGAGTTCTAATGTCTCCATTGCACGCTGTCATTTACCTTTGAAGGGTAATTTGGTCATTTTACCAAGTAAACAAGACTTATAAGTTCCATAAGGTTTATATTTGAAGGGTTTGAAATACATATCCTTATGTAGCTTAGTTAATCTTGTTTCATTGATATGACCTAAGCGACTGTGCCATAGAAGTGATTCATTGAGATTATTCGAGTTAACGTTGTATATATTAGAGGTTGAACATTCTTTGTTAGTTTGTAAGACATAGATACCATTATTCAAAATACCATCTCCATATTTTATTTCATTGAAATAAATAGAACATTCATTACAACTTATTAGGCATGAAAAGCCTTTATTACATAAAGAAGAAATTGAAATAATGTTCTTTACTAGAGAAGGTACATAAACACAATCTTCTAAGTCTAAAACTAAACCATTCGACAAAACTAATGAATAAGTCCCCACGCACAATGCAGCCAGTTTTGCTTCATTACCCATGCGTAAGTCAACCTCCCATGACGGAGTCTCCTACTGTTTCTCAGGCCCTGCATATTGTTACACAAGTGAGTCCCACAACCGGTGTCAAGCACCCAAGTAGAAGGTTCAAAGTTTTGAGAATATAGTTCAATCATATACAACATACCTGAAGCATTGGGCTTCTTGGCCTCTTGGGCTTCCCTAGCTTCCTTGGCTTTCAAAGATCTGCAGTCTTTCTTTCAATGACCCTTATTTCCACAAAAGAAACATTTCCCCTTTCTTTTTTTCTTCTCCACCTTACCATTGGGCTTTAGGTGATCTGGAGCCTTGGCCTTGCCTTTATTTTTCTTTGGGCCTCGTGGCTTCAGGTCCGTACCCGTAAGCATGACGGAAGTGTTTTAAGCTCCGATTTCAAGTCCTTCTCTGCTTGCTTTATCAGATTGTGCAATTCTGCTAAAGTAGCTTCTTTATCTGACAGATGAAACTGCATAATAAAGTTAGAGAATTCTTTTGGTAAGGTCTGAAGAATTAGATCGTGACCTATCTCATGATCCATGATGAACCCGAGGTTGGCCAATTTTTCAATGTGGCCAATCATCTTAAGCATATGTCCACTAACAGATCCTTCCTTATACCTTGTTTGGAATAAGGCACATGACACTTGGAATCTCACGGTATGAACGGAAGTTGCATACAACTCCTTCAAGTGAAAGATGATGGTTTGAGCATCCATATCTTCGTGAGCTTTCTGAAGTTCATCCGACATAGAGCCAAGCATTATGCAAACTGCTTGCTCATCATCATCGACGTGTTTCTTCCAGGCATCAAATGTATCTTGGTCAGCATCTTCTACTGGTTCAGGGGGAAATGGTCTTTCAAGAACATAGAAAATCTTTTCTTGTCGTAAGACAATTTTAAGGTTTCTAAACCAGTCATTATAGTTTTCCCATTTGAGCTTATGCTCATCAAGGATGGAACGAAGTGATACTCTGTTTGCCATTTGAATGTTTGTGAAATATTTTAACCCGCCAGTTAAGAGAAAATGTTAAAATTAGGAATATGTTTTCATTAATGTTTCATAATAACATGGGCTTTTAATATTATGAAGTTGCTTTCACTCAATTATTTTAAAATTTTAAGCAAATCGCATCAACCCCAATATGATGGATTTCTTGTGGGTAAGGATCTCATTATCATCATTTCATAACTCCTACTAAGGCCGGTCATTATGAAATACGATAATTAGGTAGGTTCCTAACCAATTTATAATATAAATCACAATTCATTGATCATTGGGTTGGGCAATCAAACATGCCATAGCTTATGCTAGTCCTTGTGGACACCCAATCTTTGCCACTAAGTTATAAGACCACGCCTAAGGGTCGCTGTGTCTTATGACTCAGAAAAGTCAAACCATTGTCAATAGTACGATTTAGGGACAAATTGGTATTGGTCAGTCTGGTAAAGCCTAGTCCTGCCAATACGGTTTAAGCCATTTGGGTCTATACTTTACCATGGGAGGCAAAATTTTAGACTTAAATTATTATTGAGGATTTTAGCAAGTTTAAGTGAATAACTGTCAAATGGATTCCTCCATTGAAAATTCCACAGAGGGAGGGTGAAGCGAACTCTCTTAAATACCCTTACCTCTTAGGCTCTTATTACCTTGGTGACATGAATAAACAATAGATCCTCCAAATTAGTCCAACACTTTAAATATGCTTTAAGGTAAGCTTTGAGTAAATGATTATCTAGATGTCTTCACAGCTTTTCCTTTTGGCTATAAAAAGGTAGTGAGTGAAGGAAGACACCAAATCATTATCTAACTCTAGTAATACCTTTGGTTAAATTAACTTTAGTTTGGAAAGTTTTATTAACCCATTGGTCCCAACCCACTTGTATCTTTTATAATGTCTTTTATTATAAACAAGTGATTTATATTTATTAGCCTTAAAGGTAATAAATCAATAAGTTCATCACAGAATAATTACTTAGCTAAGGGATAAGCAATACACTCTCTATTTCTTAGAAAGTCTCTATATGCTTGCACCCTAAAATAATCATGCCAATTCTAATCATACATAGAATCATCAAGAATATGAGTTTTAATATGTTGGAATTATTTTAGGCATTAAATAACTTTGATTAATATTTAATTATGATATTGCATTTTATTTTATTCAAATAAATTTACTATTCACGTTTTCTGCAGACACATGAACTTTAAATGCCATTTAACAATTTAAATCTTAACCAAATCATGCAAAACTTGTGCCTAAAATTACGTTCAGGGTGTTAGCTTTCCAATGAGCTTTTAAACACCCAATTCGGAGTTCAAACGAGTGAGAACTAATCAAAACAAAAACGGCGCGCTGATACCACTGCTGGGAAGCGGCCTCGAGTGCACAACGGAAAATCAAAATTATTATACCGCTTTCCCTTTGCCCAAGACCCATTTGTTTTGATTATTCTACAAGCCTAGGCATGTTACTATATATATTTTAAGCATAAAACTCATAAAACATGCAAAGAACATAAACCTAAACATGTTAACTATCATAAGAACTCTAATTAAAATAAAGAAAGAAAAAAGACTTAATTGAACCGAAGACTCCTCCAGTCCTCCCTCCAATCTACAAGCTTTTCTCGAACTTAGCAAGCTCTTCCACGTTCCAAAGAGCCACCCAAGTGTGTGGCCTCCAAAGATGCACACACCAAAGCAAAAACTCAACGGCAAGACTACGCCTCGAGTGCACGGGTATTTTGCCCTTGGTGCTAGCCTAGGAAAATACCTCAAAACTTTTAACTCGACGTTCCTCTAGTCAATTAGACTTAAGGATCCTCAAAATCAGTGGCTTACTCTTAAACTTTAGAGTTGCTCACTTATATAAACCCAAGATATGAAAGGTTTTGGTGTAAAAATTTGTGAAGAATTCTTTGGGTTTATATAGTGCTCCAAAGACAACAAAATTAATTAAGAATCCGATGTGAGATAAAAGCTAATTTAATTTTAGCCATTGGATCTTAATTTAGTGGTTTAATGAGATTATAAAACCCTAATAAGAGTTTGGGCCGAATTGGAATTCAAAACAAATAACAAAATTTTTTTACTATTCACGTGAATAGTAATTTTTTTTTAATTTTAATTTTTTATTTCAATTCCCAAAATGCCCCTATCGTCATTCATCAATCCCTAAGCCACTATGGAATCTCATAAATGTTATGTTCAATAATTAAACACATTGAACCATTTATGAACAATTCCTACAACAATCATATATGCTGTTATATTTGTACAGTGCACTGTTAACCATTGATTTCGACTTTGTTGTGTGTGACCTTTTGGGTTCCCCTCAAGTTGGACATGAAATGAATCGTGATAATTTAATCGAACATAAATTATCCTCCGATCAGATGGTAGTTCGATTTCAATGACCAAGGTTGACATCTAGCAACATGCCAAGGCCCCCATATGTGAAGGAAAGATATATATACCCATTTTGTATGCGATTTACATATGATACGGTCTCTCGCCTCACTGTATCCCCACATATTGACCTAGGGTACGGAAAGTGTTTACCCATATGGTCAAAGGTATGATGTTGATAGTGTCATGAATCGTGCTAACTCAAGAATCTCACATGATTCTTCCACTGTGGCCACAGTCTCAAGCACTGATCACACATATAAACCCGCGAACTAGAATACTACTCTTATAAGAAAATATTATCCGAGAGAGTGGCGATTCTCTATTGTATCTTTACAAACTTCATGTGTTTCAATAAATGACCTAATCATACCCTTATGACCGGATCTTTTGAACCGGGGAAGGAGAATGTCAAAGTTATTTGATTCACACATAAGATTGTAAAGACCTCAAGTCAAAGGACTAGTCATATAATCGATACATGAAAGTTCTCACACACACATGGGATAAATACTCCATATGAAAACTTTCGGCGGTCAGTTCGATGGACACGAGCAACTCATGCATCCATGTGATACACCAAGCGGACGGATCTCCGCTAGTAGCCTATGAGATCGATTACCCCACTTAAGGGCGGATCATATCATCATGCTAGTCTCTCCGCTTTGTGAACGCCCAAATTATTCACAAAACTATGACTAGGAACATTTAAGAGTAATGATTCTCATAAGGCGTGGAAGCCATCGTCTTATTACTCCAAGGGATTTATTACAGTGTTGATGATTCATATAAGTTATGTAAGACACATATAATAAAGATTGTCATTTTATTAATTAATTAAAATATTACAAATACATGTACATATAGCCCATCCACAAGTTGGGTATAACAGTGACTGCCGTCAAAGTGTGGAGGATGACTCATATATCCACAGTGGTATCTCAAGTCAAAGAACCATTATGTTCGCTGAACTCGAGAAGATTCCTATTGACGTTGGTGTAACATATATTAGGAAATCTTCAGTGAGTCGTTTAATGTTTATCAAATAAACACCTACATGTCTATATGAGTCTCCCGAGACTCATGGTTCATTGGGATAAACCATCGGACCAAGTCACGATATACGACATGTACTGGTCTCAGCGGATTTTACTAACCGACCTTTGTTAGTAAATCTTGACCAGGAACTTTATTTAAGGATATACAACTTATAGTAACGCTTCCCAATGTCAATTACAAACTACATTGTAACTGCGCACTACGTTGTAAATCCTAGGGTCTTTGTCTAATATACATGTATCACTAAATCAGATTTAGTTTCAATCTAATCATAATCAGATATCTAATCGTAATTAGATTGAATATGTATATAAAAGACAAGCGGTGCTACCATTAAATAAGTAATATTATGGAAAAAAGGCATTGTTCGTATTTATGAATCGGACATAAATACGATCCGGATTGGCACTCTGAGCACCAACCCTAAAAATTTCTCTCACTTGCTCTAGTGCCAATCCACGATATCATATACACATCTCAATGTGTACACATACCTATGGCCCTCAAGAGCTCACCTAGCACTCAAGTGGTAGGCAACAACAAGTAAGCCTGCTATAACAAATTGAGTTTGTCCAACAAACCCAATTATTTTCCTTAGCCAACATCATTCATATTTTGTAGATTCCAAGTTCTACATAAATATGACTCAGATGCGATATCAATATTGTGCTATAGCTATTAAGTTATCTATGTATTTAAAGATCAAATCTAAAATACTATGAGACAACCGCAAGCACAACACTAATATCAAAACTTCTAATCTATTAGGTCACTATGCAACTTCATAAGTCAATACTTCATAAGTTACAATTAATTCCACTAACATAGTAGAATCATTTGTGACACTCTCACAATATCTTTTCTGACTTTATATGACGTAGACCATCTAATGTCATAATTAGACTCAATACTAATCTGACCTAATGGTTGCGGATTATATTCTCCATGAACAAGAAACTTGTTCTTAATATCTCAAAGATCACGAAGAACATGTTTCAAGACACATCCTATAGTCTACAGTATATCAAAATAATTCGTAACAATTACGATTAAATTGATGTCTTTAATCGTACATAATATAGTATTCATTATGCTATCATCATATGATGCATCATATTGACTAGACATTCTAATCAATTTCTTTTTTGGCAAATGAATAATCCTTTACGAAAGATTAATACTATATACAAGAGACACAATAACTGTCAAACAGTTATACTAACTGTCATACAGATAGTCTTACTGTGTCCTTTATTAGATCAAATCTAATGCACGACTAATGTGAGTATCTCACAAGTCTCGTAGTTTTATATCATATATAAAACTTTATATCAAATATAACAGAGACTACTCCCACTGCTTTCATGGAGAGAAAAAAAGACTTAGGTAAACCTTTTTTTTACCTCACAAACATTTCATTATTACATTAATAATGATAATGTCATTATGATATATAATACTAGAAAGAAAATCTGTACGCTCCCATTGACCCTACTATCTAATATGTATTCTCTATGCTTTGATAAAATCAGATAATCTGACTGTATCAAAATTAGAGAACACAGATTTTCGGAAAGCTTATATGAGTCCACAACAGGCCCTATAAGCTAGTATATCAAACTGTGATCTTAGCATAATACAAACTCTAGGGCCATTCTAGAATGAACTCTTCAAACAAAGAAAACATAACAGATTTCTCATTCGAAGAAAACATTCAGGAACACCACTTTGCATTCTTTAGCCAAAATACATAGTTTAATATCAACATTAACCAAAAAATCTTTAATTGTTCAATTAGTACGACTTGAGACAAGTTTTCTCAGAATCTACAATAGATCACTGAGTACAACTTTTCTCACTGTCATACTATAAAAGTCAAACCTTTATCAAGCTCACTTTTCTTTTACTGCGTAAACAATTTGCATATATTATGAACAATTCATAACAACAGCTTAATCAAGTTCAAAACTTGATCGTAGTAAGCTATGAACAATCTTAGATATATGGTTCAATGTTAATTTCCGAAATCGATATCAAATATCGCTCCCAATATAGGTTATAGGATAATTTTCTTCAATAAGAAAACAACAGAACCATTAAGTATCAAATACTTTGTAAATGATTCTGACATCCTATTAAACTTATACAGAAGATATCGTAGGGTCATTTCATCTAATTAATTATGTAGTTCCATTTATAGTTTATCACTCTCACATTTGACTTCAATAAGTCAAGTCTTTTCTACAATCGTTAACATCTGATGTTACACACTAAGTAGTAAAATAATTTTATTCCTCGGGATCATAGAAAAGATACTCTATCAAATAGAATACAATATTCTATTAAATAGAATAAATGATAAACTGTAACTTGTACCTCCAAGGCGCAAGTACTTTCAATTATATAACCATTATACAACAGAAAGATTCAAATCTCAAACCTTTCAAGATTCGAATTTTCTACTTATACATATCATATACGTAACTGTAGAAAATAATGGAACCTTAATTAAAAAGATGAATTGGTGTAACTGGACCATAACCCCAAAAGTATTGAAACTAATTCGGTAACACTCACTATCAAACGAATCAGATCATATAAGATTCGATTTCTCCCACTGATCAATTCCATCACGATGGAATCGTAGAAGAATAATATTGAGTATGAATCAAATTCATTGAAAAACTTTAGAACTAATTGCCATAAATTCATATGTTTGATCATATCATACATCATTGAACAATTCAATGACTCACGATGAATTTTAAAGATATAGTTTTCAACACTTCAAATAGAATAACTTTGAACAAGTCAAAATATTCTATCCGCGTTTCATCAGAAACATATTGAAAGTTCTCAAACCATTCAAGACGTTCAATATGTATTCTTTTATAAACACGTAACTAAGTCTTGACAACTCATTAACTAAGTTACGAAGTAAAGAAAACTATCCAAGGCAATTTCTAATTTATTAAACTACATACATCCAATGTATTAGTTTAATAAATCTGTAGTCCAATGACGATCATTGGTTAAATGAGATTTAATCACATCCTGAATATAATATTCATAAAATGGATAAGGATATGTAGTGTTATCTCGTATCAGACCATCTTTTACCATATAGAATAAGCATATAATGCTTATGTGATAAAATCTCATAAAACATTGTTCTAAGTTATTTAGTTAACCGAATATTTTCTTAATGTTTATCTTTTCATCAATGACACTACTAGTCATATTAAAATATGTAATAACTGTTTATAAAGAACAAGTAAATATCCAATAGTCGCAAGTTCTGATATCAAATATCAAAACAATCATTAAACATTATTTTAAATAACTAGATGGGAGATCTAATATCCAATACCTATAGTTGTCGTATTGTGAGAATCGATATTCTCAACACACAACTATACATCTCATTTCTTAATCTCTATAATTTTCCTTCAATTATTCACAACAATTGCAAATAATTGATTAGCAAACTGTGTCAAACACATGCCTTCTAAAAGTCATTAAAGCCAAGAAATGTCATTATAAGATAAACAAATACTTAATGGAGTTTTCTTAATGTCAGTCAAGAATCTCAAGACATGAACAAATTCACGTCAATTCTTACCGCACAAGAAACTATTCTCTCTAGACAATTATATCCTAAAACAGATATCTATTTAGATAACTTATCGTGACTTAGTAACTAAGTCACTAACCATCTTGATTTTCAAGAAAATCGGAACAACAGTTCCCGATGGTTTTGACTAATCTAACAATATCCAAGTCTACTAACATTTTAGAACCTATTCTAGAAATATGTAACCATAAGTGAAGTCAGAAAATATATTCAAGTAATATGCATGCAGTGGATTATAAGTATAAATTCTATTAACAATATAGAATAAAGGAAAACAAAAGCATCAATTTCCATAAAATTACACATTGTCTTAGTTATGGATTTTTAACCCAGCAGTGTCTCCCACTACTTTACGTAATACCGTAATCCCCAACGGAGAACGGGAATTCAATAATTAAATCGAATTCCATAGTGAGAGTATGATCCCATGAATATTTTTCGACTCACAGCTTTGGCACGATCTCGCATATATTCATTAGGTAGACAACTCATTGTCAATCACTCAAAAGTGACTCTTAATTTTGGTCTTGATCATTTCTCGTTATGACAACTTTGACACGTTCACAAGGAGGCGTATCAAGGCTTCACTTGCCAATGAAAAACTCAAGCTACCGATGTAGTCCTGACAGCTTTGACACGTTCATGATTTCCACTTTCACTTGAATTTATCTAGTATCAATTATACATCCGACATGGATAAAATTCTATCAACTACACCCTCATTACTTTGGCATTTTCTCAGATGCAGCCATAGAAAGATACCCATAAACCGTATTGACAAGATGGACCAAGAAACATGCATCCAATACACGTTACTTTACAGTCTTATTTAAGCGGGGATATTCCTATAGGAAGTATTTTTCTACATCATATGCATAATTTTAATCTAGATCATTTTCTAAACAATTCAATTCTACCTTTAGAAAATATAACTTAACTTAACTATTAAATTTTTGTTACGTTTTCTGTTAGCGTAGAACCGAAAAGTCAAGAAACATATAGATTACGTGCATATGCAAACATCAAAATTGGATTATATATCATATATCAAGCATGGATTATATATCATATATCAAGCATGAATAATGTAATGGATGAAGGATCAGATTGCTCTGATACCATTTTTTTTTGGGTTTGGGCAAAGGGCGCGGCGAAAGCGCGGTTCGGGCGAAATCGTAATTTTAAAACTTTTTAAAATACCGAATAAATTATTCAATATCCAGTATGAATAATTCATTCATATTTCACCTAAATATATTTATTCGATATCAAATAACGACATAAATAGTTAAGAAACGTCGCGAAACTTTTATGAAAATATTTTTCCGCAAAATGGCATAAAACGCGTTTTTGACCGAACCGACTACCCAATACATATGAGGGTTGCCCAGGTCAGCCTCAATAGTATTAGGGCAGTTCATGGGCTGCCCGAACAATGACCAATTCACTGTTTGGGCAGCTGTCACTCGGTTGGCTCAAAAGTCACTCGGTAACGCCGTTTTTTGCCGTTTTCGCTTATTTCAACTCCGAAACAATTTCCGGCAATTGTTCCAACACCCAAAACACATCCAATACATTTATATGACATTATTTTCATCACCATATGAAAAGTATTTCCAGATCTGATCCAGAAGCAAAAATATCAATTTTTCATGCTTAAATCCAACTTTTTCAACATTAATCATATTAATCAAAACACCAATTCAAGTCACCACCAATGAAGCACCCAAGAAAAAATATAGGCATTACAAGAGTAGTCATAACACTCTAGAATGGCAACATATCATCCAATGATTAAATTGAATCAATATTACAATAATATCATTCAAAACTACTTCACACATGCTTGACACATCCAATTCCATCCTCCAAATCCAAAAACCCCCAAATTTATAGAAAAGAAGAAACCCTAGAATCAAACTACATAATCAAGAACATGAAACATGCTTTCAAAGCTTAAGGGGATTGAAGATTACCTTTAATCTCTAATTTTCCTAAAGCTTTTTCTTGATTTTTGATTCCTTTTCTTCCTTGAATCATCAAGTATAATTTGAGAGCTTTTGTCTTTGAAGTTTTCGGCCATGGAGGTTGATAGAAGGGAAATGAAAATTTTTTACTTTAAAAAATCCCAATTGCTGACTCTACAAGGGCAATTTGGTCATTTTTGCTTTTTAATTTCATTAAATTAAAAACAAGATAAGATAAGCTCTAAGTTTGACAAATCAAATTTGCACACTTAAGCTTAATAAAAACATGCCACATGTAACATTTATGTAATATGGATATTATTTAACTATTCAAATATTTAACATTTAAATATCTAAATAATTAATTAATATAATTATTATAATATATGTATTTTTATTTACATTAAATAACAAATACATAAATTAATGGCATGTGTCAAAATCTCATTTGACAATTAATTAATGTGTATCTTATCAAATTATGTATCAAATATAAATACACAATAATTACGATTGACCAAAAATGCACTTATACATTTATTTTCATTTAACCGATTAAACGATTCGAATTAACTCATTTAATCCGATGAAGTATTATGAATAATCTGTATTATTCATAACGTGTTGCCCAAGCGCTCAACGAGTACACTTCATATTATGGGACTCTCTAAGTTTAGGTTTATCCGTCATGATATCCAATTTCGTGTCCATAATTCACCCACTCATGAATTATGACGACCACAGATAATCTCGCTAAACTATGCAAGTCGAGGTCATTGCATACATATAATCCCTTCGTCACAGGCTATACATATTATACCTGGGATATAGATAAGAACGTTAAATCCGTATGGTATAATATAGTCGACTTTCTAAATTTACGATCTCTAAATAACACTCGAAACTTGTTTCCGAAGTTATACCACGACCATTGATTTACTAGATCGTAAAAACGTGCATGATGCCTATGCCATGTCAGGACTGACGGATTCTATCTTAACACGCACATGATATCATTAGCATCAGTCCATACCCAACGAACAAGCGGAGGTCTGATCTAAATAGATCGGTGACATGACTGCCATCAAAGTGTGGAGGATAACTCATATATCCACAGTGGTATCTCAAGTCAAAGGACCATTATGCTCGCTCAACTCGAGAAGATTCCTATTGATGTTGGTGTACCATCTATTAGGAAATCTTCAGTGAGTCGTTCAATGTTTATCAAATAAATACCTACATGTCTATACGAGTCTCCTGAGACTCATGGTTCATTGGATAAACCATCGGACCAAGTCACGATATACGACATGTATTGGTCTCAGCGGATTTTACTAACCGACCCGTGTTAGTAAATCTTGACCAGAAACTTTATTTAAGGATATACAACTTATAGTAACGCTTCCCAATGTCAATTACAAACTACGTTTTAATACTACGTTGTAAATCCTAGGGTATTTGTCTAATATACATGTATCACTAAATCAGATTTAGTTTCAATCTAACCATAATCAGATATCTAATCGTAATTAGATTGAATATGTATATAAAAGACAAGCGGTGCTACCATTAAATAAGTAATATTATGGAAAAATTCATTGTTCGTATTTATGAATCAGACATAAATACTATCCGGATTGACACTCTGAGCACCAACCGTAACAATAATTTGAATAAAAACACTCATAATTTTATTACTAAAAGAAAAAGAAATTACAAGAAAGCTTTAGAAAAATAAAACACATCAGAGATGGAACTCCACAAATTTTTAGAGGAAAATCATGAGTAGCTAATTTCGTGCAAGCATGTTTGGTGGAGGATGTGTATAAAACACACATGCTCGCACCTCTGCAATTGCAATTGTAAATTGCAAATGCAATCACTCCGCCAATCATGCAAGCATGTTTGCTGTAGGATGTTGACAATCCACCGAAAGGTTAACAATCCACCGAAAGGTGGATTGCCAACATCAAATATAAATTTTTTCATTTGGCTTTAATAATTACATATAACACACTTTGGATTTTTCATCAATTTTGGTCTTACAAACTTTAAAACTAGAAACTCTTGTAAACATCAAAGTTGTAGATCTTTGAGTCTTCTTTCATCTGGAACTAGAATCACTTCAATCCGATATCAGAGTAAAACGTTATGGCCAAAATATGAAAATTGTGCGGGTTGAAATTTCTGAATTTGTACATTGTTAAAACGCCCTTTCAAATTTTTGGCTTCCAAAATCCAAATGTCATGACAATTTTCTAGTTATGCATCCAAAGTATTATTTCATCTACATAAGAAATAAAAAGTCACAATAAAAATATATAAAACATAAATTTAATTAATATGCTAAATTAAAGGGATTAATGAAACTACAAGTGTAAAATGATTAATTTTTCTTTTAATAAATATGCATTTTTTAGTGTTCATTAGTTCTTAAACCTAAGAAGGTGAGAATATGACCAAAACCCGTTGACTATATATTTATTGGATATGCTCACAATATGATAATTGAATCAATGAATACGATATTTTTTGAAGAGACATTTCCTTGTAAAGAAAAACAAAGAACATAATCTCTCAAAAGAACTAGTGATACCGCTACAAATAATGATCAAGTTAACCAAGAATCAAATCAACATGAAAATGTTGAGGAAAATGAACTTAGACGTAGCAAAAAAACAAGAACATGTAAGTCATTTGGACCTAACTTTCAAACAAACCTGTTAGAAAACGAGTCTCAAAGTTATAAAGAAGTGAAGTATTCTTCGGAGACACCTTTATGGAAAGAGACTATCGATAGTGAGATTGATTCTATCCTTCAAAACCATACTTGGGAGTTGGTTGATCTTCCTCTAGGTTATAAGCCGTTGCGCTATAAATGGATTTTCAAACGGAAGATGAAGCCGGATAGATCAATAGATAAGTACAAGACAAACTTGTCATAAAAGGTTATAGACAACAAGAAGACATTGATTATTTTGATACCTATTCACCAGTGACCCGTATCACTTCAATAAGAATGATTATAGCCATAGCAACTATATTTGATCTTGAAATACAATAAATAGATGTAAAGACGACATTCGTAAATGGTGAATTGGATGAAGAAATTTATATGGAACAATCAAAAAGTTTTAATGTCTCTGGACAAGAACAAAAAATGTGTAAACTTGTAAAATCCTTATACGGATTAAAACAAGTACTAAAACAATGACATGTGAAATTTGACAAAGAAATATTGTCGAGTGGATTCAAAATCAATGAGTGTAATAAATGTGTATACACTAATTCAACTCCAAAAGGATATGTCATTATGTGTCTCTACGTAGACTATATGCTGATAATTGGTAGCAATCATGAGATGATTCAGTCTGCTAAGAAAGTATTGACCAATAAAATTGACATGAAAGATTTAGGAGTAGCTGATGTGATCTTAGGAATTAAGATTTCCAGAACATCAGAAAGATATATATTATCTTAGACTCATTATGTTGAGAAAATTCTTGAGAAATATAACAAATGAGATCTAAACGTAGGTAGAACTCATGTGGACCTAACTCTCTATTTTTCAAAGAGTACTGGTTTGAGCATATCACAATTAGAGTATTCGAGAATCATTGAAAGTCTGAAGTATCTCACAAATTGCACACGACCAGATATTGCTCAAGCTATAAACAGGCTCAAGTATGATGTATCTCACAAATTACACACAACCAGATATCACTCATGTGGACCTAACTCTTCATTTGTCAAAGAATACTTGTTTGAAAGAATCATAATTAGAGTATTTGAGAATCATCAAAAGTCTGATGTATCTTACAAATTGCACACAACCAGATATCGCTCAAGCTGTAAACAAGCTTAATAGATATACAAGTAATCCAAGACATAACCATTGGAAAGCAGTAGTAAGAGTTTTGAGGTATCTGAGAGACACTTCAAAATATGGTCTGCATTATACGAGATATCCTGCTGTTCAAGAGGAATACAATAATGCTATCTGGATATCTGATACAGTAGATTCCAAATCCACGAGTGGATTTGTTTTCACAATTGGAAATCCTCGAGGTAAACATGTATTGCCCGGTTTACTATGGAGTCTAAGTTCATAACATTAGACAAAACAGCGGAAGAAGCGGAGTGACTTCAAAATTTCTTAGAAGATATTTCAAGTTAGCTAAAACTAGTGCCAACTATAAACATACATTGTGATAGTCAATCGGCTATTGGGAGAGCCCAAAATACATGTATAATGGTAAGTCCCGACACATACGTCGAAGACATAATACCATAAGACAATTGCTCTCAAGCGGCATAATTTTAATAGATTATGCCATGTCGAAGGAAAACCTAGCGGATCCACTTACTAAAGGTTTACCTAGAGAGCGAGTTGAGAAGTCATCGAGGGGAATGAGCTTGAAGCTTATAAATTAAGAATTGTCACTATGGAAACCCAACCTAGCTGACTGGAGATCCCAAGATCTAGGTTCAAAATAGACAGCTGAAACTTTGTGCAATTCAAAACAAACACTGTAGAGTTCTATACTCTTTCTCATTCCTATAATGACGTAGAGTGTTGTCTGTCAAGATTAGGACAAGCGAAGACTTTTAATGATCATTATATTATGAGAAGAGTCATAATAGGGGTAAAAACAAAATACCTCTTTATAGTAGATCACTTATTTCAAGTAAGAAGTGAGGACGCTTCCATAGGAATTTTAAAAGGCTGGATTTTCTAAAGTACTTGATGAAGCCATAAACGATGTTCATGGCCAAATTGAACACAACCGTAGAATGAGAAATGGTCGAAGTGAAGCTGTGTGATGACTGTTGTCTTAGTTTACACTAATGGTAGAATAGTTCAAAACTATGGGTCACTGGTTTGCCAAGTAAATCCGATAGGCATTCACTAAGAAAGGTTCAAGGCGAAAGCTATCTATTCCGATGCAGTTTCATTTCAAGGAAACTCTCTCAAGTGTCTGCATTGATTGATATTTGAAAAATTATGGGGGATTATAGGAAAATTTCTTAAATACGAAGGTGTATAAATATATAGGGAGTCCCCAAGGGGCTTGGCTTAGTGGTGTATAGCTCAGGATCTCACCTTGAGGTCTTGGGTTCGAATCCAATGAGTGCGTTTTTTGTAAGAGTCTGAGACAGCCGGGGGTTTTACTAGCTCCGCTTAAGCCCAAAATGTGTGGTTTGACAGTGGGGTTTCCAACGATTTAATATATATATATATAATGAAATGATATAATCCTTAATGTGAAAAGACTAAACTCTTGGGTTTAAAGGGTTCTTTGGAAATGATGTATTCTTTAATGAGAAAGAACATAACCCTTAGAGTTGAAATGACTCTTTGGAGGGTTATGACCTTTAAAGAATTACATTTATTGACATAAGAGTATATTTTCAAAGACAACCTCCATGTGTATAAAAAAGAGTCATTGAGTTCATTTTTCAATCATCCAAAAATTCATTCCAAGTTTCGTTCATTGTTAAAGAGTTTAAGGTCTACATAAAAGAGAGTTTCCACCATTATTCATAGTTCGAGTTCTTGAAGAAAGAAGTAATCATTCTACAAGAAGCAACCAAAAATTCTGGGAGAACGTTAGCTATAAGAAATTCGTAGTGCACCGAGGCGAGATTAATAAATTATTAAGGACAGAGTAAAACTCGACTTGGTTTAAGTTCATCATTTTCTACATTTCCAGGTTTTCTATTCCTATGATTAATTCATTGTTACTTAATGATTTTGATGGAATAATGTATGTTATAAAATGATTAATAATATATAATTCTTGGTATGGCGACAAATTCTGTCAATAAGAATAATTTTTTTCTCCCAGATTTTGTAAACGACATATTCTCCAATAGTGTGAATTAAAAATATTTGTAATGTTTTCTCACGTTACTATCGAGATTTCAGATGAATATTTTGGAGGTTGATTTTTTATAAATATATGAAAATATATTCGGTCCATTCTGTTCACAAAACTAATTTATTGAAACATTTAAACCATTTTGAAAATTTGAGCACAGCACAACTACCAAATGGGTTTAATTGGGGTATGATGAGATAAAAAGTAAAAGGCTTAAAAAAATAGGCCCAATAGTTTTTAACTCAAGGCCTAAAAGTAATCAGAGCCGGCCCGCTTCACAGACCCACCCTTTTAAGTCACAAGCATAGCCGTCACATTCCCTCGGATACTTGCACGTAATTTCAACAGTGACTCTGAGAGAGAGATCATCTGTTGTTTACTTTGATCGATCAACTGAGTCAAACTCAAAAAATAATCATGTCTAGTAACTTAGGATGCGTGATCGTGGCCGTTGATGGAAGCGAGGAGAGCATGGACGCCTTGAGATGGGCTATCAATAACCTCAAGCTCCGATCCTCTGCCCCCGACTCCACTGATCCTCCCGGTTCCTTCATCGTCCTACACGTTCAACCTCCTCCCACCATCACTGCTGGCCTCAATCCAGGGGCCATCCCCTTCGGTGGGCCCAGTTAAGTCTCTTTCGTCCGACTAATTTCCATTAGTGAATTTGGTGGTTTTATTAATTATTTAATTATTTTTTAATTTCAGGTCATGTAGAAGTACCTGCCTTTACTGCGGCTATAGAAGCGCACCAGAGGAGAATTACGCAGGCGATCATAGACCATGCTTTGAAGATTTGCTCTGAAAAGAATGTAAGAATTCACTTTTTTATGTCATGAGAAGTTACTGATTTACCGCGCAGTAGCTTTACATCTTTCTTATAAACAAACTGTTATATATTTCTTGAAGGAATTTGGTTGGATGAAATCTGGATGCTTCAAAGAGAATAACAATTTAGTCTCTGTTTGTTTAGCTACTCTACTTAGATGAATAATTTACTCTTTGCTTGGAAAATGAAAAAAAAAAAGGAATTGTAGCAGAAATATTTATGAGTTACATCCAATACAACTCCCACCAAACCAAACAAAGCATTTTCCGATTAGGTGGGGTTGGCTACATGGATCTTTTGACGCCATTGTGCTCTATCCGAACTATTGTTTCATTAAGCTAAGACGCCAAGTAAAATCTATGTCTCCTTTAATGGTTTTCGTCCATTTCTACTTGTACCTTCTCCGACCTTGTTTGACATAAGGCTATTTCATTTCCTCTCTTTTTCTCACCGAGACACTTAGAGTTAGAGGTTTATGTTGGACATGTCCGAACTATCTTAAATGTGTTTCTCTCCATCCAATACTACTCTAAGGGCACAATTTAATTAATCACTTTTTGAAACAATAAAAGGCGAAACAGAATGCTGCCTTAGCAATGATCAGTTATCTTTATAAGGCTGGCTCAAATTTGAAGGTCCAGTGGACAAGGATTATATTTGTGCTATACCTGTGGATGGGTGCCACGTTCTAAGTACTAATTAATATCTACAAAAATCTCGTGATAAAGATAAGTATATCATTTTTTGTCCAAAAATTAATTGGAGTGTAAATGTTCTTTTTAGGTGAATGTTAATACCGAGGTGGTTGTTGGCGATGCAAAGGAGAAGGTCTGTGAACTAGTTGAGAAGCTGCATGCTGATTTGCTGGTGATGGGTTCTCATACTTTTGGCCCTATTAAAAGGTATTCCGTTTTGAAGTTAATTTCACTTTAAATTGATGAATAGTTCAATGTTCTAAAAATCGGCCGCCTAGAAGTAGGCTAGGCGCTAGGCGGTGTTTGGCCGTTTCGATTTGTTAGAAATCGGTGGGCTAGGCGGCGGCCACTCGGAAAAACGTAGATCTACGGCAAACGGTGGCTCATATCGGCTCGTGGATGCCATGGGTGTGTTGGCTGACCGTTTCTGAGCAAGGCGGAGTGGCGCGTTTGTTGGATAATGGTCGTCGACAGCGGCACGTGTTGCTCACGCGCCGACGCCTCCGTCAGAGCTGCCATTGACGGCAGGCCCGAAACTTCAAATCCTAACCCTAACCTTGTCAATATGTCTAGATATGCATTATATAATCTTTCCTTATAATGTATTTATGATTAAAGAAAGAGATTATTCTTTGTTTAGGGGTTTAATTGATTGATAGCATATTAATTAGTTATATATTGTTTCCATATTTAGGGAGATCTTGATTGATACAATATCAATGTAGGCTATAATGAAGTAAAAAGTTCTCTATTTACCTAATTGACTTCAATTTGTTAAATTCTAACTCTAAATCTAATTAAACCCAAATTCCTAAACCCTAATTAAAATATTTTGATTAAAAAATAAAACCGCCTAGCCCATCCGTCTAGGCGCCGCCTAGAATGCCTAGGCGCTCCCCCACCGTACGCCTAGCGTTTTTTAGAACTATGGAATAGTTTTAATATCTGATTGTGATTATGAAGTAATTTATGTTGGTGTTTATCCTCTCAGAATTGGTAATCAACTAGTCATAGAATATTGCTCTTTAGTGTAATATCGTTAGACATGTGAATAAGTATTTAATACACCCATCCTATGAAATATGTGGAGCTACATCTTTCCAATCAAATAGGTTAACCGTTAACTGTGAAGAGTATTATAGTGTTTTTCCAGGGAAGAGCTTATGAGCTCATTTATTTCTGTTTTTGATGCTGTCTTATTGTACTCCATCATTATACTTATTATAAAACTCATTGTATGTCAACAGGATGTTTTTGGGTAGTGTAAGCAACTACTGTGCGAACTATGCACAATGCCCGGTTGTCGTGGTTAAAGGAAAGGGCGCATCTACTTAAGTTAGGTATGTAGTTCAGTACACTTATTGTGACATTCTGCAGCATTATAAATTGTCTTGTCTAATCTTTTAGTAGGTTAATAGTTTTCATGTGAAGTTTTTGTTAGATTCCCTAAGATATTGTTAGAATCATAATCATAATCATCTAAATATATGATTATGATTCTACATATCTCTAAGATATTGTTACATAATAATTGAGATATGATTATGTAATCCTAATGATTATTAGTATGTTTAGTTTTTATATTTAATTTGATGTAATGCCTATATTAAAACATCTCTTGTAATTCTAAATATCCAGATATATATAATTGTCTTATTCCTTTAAATGGTATTAGAGCCAATCTTTCTTTGGGTTCTGGTTTATTTCTTTTAGAGTCATTGTCCCTACGCGCCACTATATGCATGTGAGCCTTACTCTCTGCATCTTCTTCGGCAGTCTTGACAATACCAATGATAACGAAATGCTCAGATCTTATCGGTTATTTGTCTCTTGTTCGCATCAAGTTCCACATTTGACTCTTTTTTTGGGGGGGTTTTGTCATGAGGTGGTTTGACAAGTTTTCTTTAGATATTTTGAGTTGTTTTGGAATAGTTTAAACTTTTCCTGCTGTGCATTTTCCAGCAATGTTAAACCATCCAAATCTGCGCATTTGTTCCCGTTGTGTATTCTTTAATGGTGCTAAAATATCTAAGTCACCATAAATGTTCCTGTTGTGCATTCTCTAACAGTGTTAAAACACCATAGTCTCTAGGGTTCTTGTACTGATTTCATTTGTAATAAGCTTGGTGCATATGATACGTATGCTATAGCTTGAGAGGGAGTGTTAGAATCCCTAAGATATTGTTAGAATCATAATCATAATCTTCCAAAGATGTGATTATGATTATACATATCTATAAGATATTGTTACATAATAATTGAGATATGATTATGTAATCTTAATGATTATTAGTATATTTAATTTCTATATTTAACTTGATGTAATGCCTAGATAAAGACATTTTATTTTATTTTTTTTTAAATTTTTTTTTGGAAACGTTGAAAACCCCGCCGCCAAACCACTCGACCTGGGCTTAAGCGGAGCAGGTAAAACCTCTGGCTGCCCCAGGCTCTTATAAGAAACGCACCCTTTGGATTCGAACCTAGGACCTGGAGGCCAGATCCTAAACCCTACACCACCAAACTACGTCCCCTGGGGACCTATATAAAGACATATCTCTTGTAATTTTAAGTATCCAGATATATAGAATTGTCTTATACCTTTACAGTTTCCATAAAGCTTATGTGAGGAGGGATTTTTCTCTCAAAGACATCAATTGGTAAATCATGAAGCTCTGTTTATTGTTTTTGCTATGTGCATGCATAGTTCATAGACATGGTTTACATTATTGTGCTTTTTGAGTGCAACCTCCCACCAAGCATATTTCAAGACTTTCTCTTTGGAACAGTAATTGGGGGAATCCGTGGTCATTTCCTTTCTGATTTGACACAAAATATCTTCTATTACTGAGTACCGACTCCATTGAGTTGAGGGATCAGAATTAAGACACTGCATAATGCATTAATACAATAATATAGGTCAGGATTGACTCGTTAGAAAAATCGATATAAAGCCTACCGACAATTTTCCATTTCTTCATTATATTTAAAGTCTGCCTGCCTTACAAGTAATCATGTTTTTCTGAACACGTTCATGGGGCTATTTTATGAATTCTGCCTTTTAGTGGAGAAAAAAAATGCAATTTTCAGATGCTAGATGTGAACAGATGTACAATGATGATTTGTAGCATTCCACTAGTAAACAAAACTCAAGAAGATGTGTGGCAAAACAAAATCTAAACCATTATGAAGGTCTGAAGAAATAATGTACTAATATCATCTCCACTTAAGATTAAGGGTGGCAAAATTAATCAACGAATCGAATTCTTGTCGAATATTGAACGAAATAAAAAACGAATCAATTTCTCCAAATCCATATTCGCTTTAATGTAAATCAAATCTAATTGAATTGAATAAATTAATCCTAACCTAGATTGCCAAACCCTGCTTAAGATGCTTAAAGACATTGGAAACTTAAAAGGAGTTCAACAAAGATGTCTTTTCGGAAATGATTCCTTTTACACCTTATTTGAAATGTCATGCAAGTTCCTTTGATGTTTCTGTCACGTTTCACCTTAAAAATATGTGAGCTCATATTTTGGAGCGTGATGAAACAGTTATCTCATATAAAGTACAATGACGTCAAAGGATCCATTTAGCGGACCCCACCTAGTGGGATAAGGCTTTGTTTGGTTTGATTTAGTTATTTTGGCTGGCCATAAACTTTGTGGTGCCCTGTTTGAATCGATTATTGGTGTTTCTATTACGTTTCAGCTTAAAAAATATGAGAGCTCATATTTTGGAGCTTGATGAGAAAATGATCTCAGATAGAGTACAATGGTGTCAAGTGTGATAAGGCTTTGTTTGGTTTGGTTTGGTTTGATTTGTTTATTTTGGCTGACCATAAACTTTGTGTTGACCCTGGTTTGAAACAATTATATTTGTCAATCCATGTCCATGCCCAGTGGATGGGTGTATTACTTCTTAATGGTTGAGTTGTCTTTCCAAATTATGAACTTTTGTTCAAACTTATTCTGGAAAGTCTTGTTTATTCATTTGATGCCAGATTTAACTTATTTGTGCAGGATACTATTACTGAGGCAATCATATTTGTGGAGTGTATTTGTGATGCATGATCAGGATTGCAATCTTGTTAAGTGTGGAGTTGTTGTGGACTTGCAGTTAAGGTACCTTTACCAGCTATGATGCTTGCACGCTTCCTTTATAATCTGAGTGGTTTATGATGAAAATTTAAGTGTTGTATCATCATTGTTTGCGCTGCTTCTGCTGTACATTGATGTATTTACATGAGCATATCTTATGTATTGTTCATTTATTCACTTTAGATGGTTGTTGTACAACAACGCAGTTGCGTTTAATGGCCAATGGTATTAATGAATGCAAAAAAAAAGTTTAATGGCCAATGGATCAAGTACAGTACCCAGTTTGCGCTTGTTCTGTGATAAAGCAATTGAATTTGACATATTTTCTAATTTGTAAAGATGTTTCTATAGTATGTGCATGTGGGGAGCTTATGACCGTGAATAAGATTAGTAAGTGAGAAAAATTCAAGTGTCAATAGAACTCATGCCCTCAACAATTAGAAATCAAAATTAGAAATATGGATTTGCTTTCTTAAACAACTTTATCCCCAAAGATAATGAAAGATTTCATTAATAAAACATCACAATGAATTGTTGTGAATATGTGGTCATTTCGGTTTGATTATAAATTTAAGAAATCCCAAAGACTCGAACCTAGTTAGGACGAAGTCTAACAACATAAAATCATATATCTCGCATCTCTTAAAACTGTTTGGATTGGAAATCATATTCACACTGAAATCGTCTGAAGGAGCTGGAGGATTTTACGGGCTGGTCCGAATGTCCCACCTCTGTTAGTGTTGGTGAATATGAAATTCGAAATAGAAAATATACAATGTATAAATATAAATTTTTACAATAGTCTATGTACAATCTAATATAAGAAAAATAAATAAGCTTATAAGGAAATTCCAAACTTTATTTTATTTTATTTTTTAGCCAAAAAAAAAAAAAAAAAAAACCACTTGAAAGTAAGTAGTACGTGCGCAGAAAGAGTTGTAAAAAACTATCAAAACGGTGAACACGACTGCCGGCTGCTTTAATGTATAATGAGTACTTGTATGCGCAAGTCTGAGAATGATAAATCAAAATTAAAAAATCTGCAGTGGCATCTAAAGATTTTAATTATTTAATAAAAAAATAATGGTGTGAGATAGTATTGTCCAATCTATTTGTTGTGGATACTGAGATGTGAAGACTGATAGTGATGCCTATGGCAATTGCAATTAATTAAACAAGGAGACCTGTGAACGTCGTGGGGCCAGGGGCTCATCTTAAGTCATTAAGGAATTAAATGGGAAAGCATAATTTGTGCCCTCGTTTAATGTCATATGCATAATGCATGGATTAATATTGGCTACATTATGTCATATGCATAATGCATCGGACACAAAATATGTTCGACTAAATGGTGCGATATGTGTATCATTTAGTACAGCATTTATAGAGAATGTAATGTGTCCGATGTGTATGTGATGGTTGTGTGAACGATCCATTAAGGATAAGAACCACAATCCTAGTGATGAAACACTCGGCAACAAGCTCGTCAAAATATCCTAAACATTAGCAACTACGTGGTTCGGGGTAAACTCATGTTCATGGTTCTAGATACTACCAATGATACAGTTTGTGTCCCATGTTTCTGGTGCACCAGATGCTCCACTACCACTTTCTCACCTAATATTTTTTTTTGGAAACGTTGGAAATCCTCCAACAAATTACTTGACTCAAGCTTAAGCGGAATATGTAAAATTCCCGACCATCCCAGGCTCTTACAAGAAATGCATCATCTATATTCAAACTCAGGACGCGACAATCAAATCCTAAACCCTTTGCCACCAAGCCACACCTCTTGGAGCGTCTCACCCAATACATGATAAATTTTTTCATGTTTTAAGTTTTTCTTGTTTTATTTTGACCCCTTTAATTGAATTCTAATAGGGGTGAAAATTTTCGGATATGAGACAGGTTCGGAAATTCCCATTCGAGTAAAAGAAATTTCGGATACTAAGATTTAATTCCCAAAGGAGCCTGAAATAGTACTCATGTCCCATCCGTCCCGAACAAGTTTGGGACGGGTAGGGAAATGGGTACACGTCGGGTACTAGGAGTATATTACAAAAATTCTTACAAGCCTCATTATTGGCAAATCTTCTTGCTGCGTCTTCAACATAAAAATGAAACTTAAAATAATACTATCATTGATTACTGAACAAACATATCATTCACACCGAAAGCTGGAGAGGAAAAATCAGGTGTCTTCATCAGCACAAGTGATAAAGCATCATCTTTCTTTGCCATTAACGATGACTAAACAAGCATGAAAGTTACCTCAATCAACTTTAATAAGAATGAAAGTAACTCTCAAAAATAAAAAACAAATGGGTTCGGGAATTCCGGAACCCAACCCGAGAATTCCCAAACCCGGTAGTACCCGATCGGGTACACTCATTTTATACCCGATCGGTCTTGAATATTATTCTCATACATATTCTGTCCCGAAATTTTTAGGATGTATTCGGAAATTCCTGATGGATACCTAAAATTTATCATCCCTAAATTCTAGTTCCGCTCACACACACACACTGATCTACCTTTCTAGCTACCGACTCAGCGTTTGCTATTGGAATTTCCACTGGTGCTGCTGCTAATACTGGATCTACTACATGTCGTTTTTATATTAGTTATTTTCTTAAAAACGCATGGGTATGGTTTATCTGTGCGCGTAGTCTTTGGCATTGACTTAATATAAGGCTGACCACAAACTGCAAGACCAAACAAAGAGATCAATGCTACTCATTCTGATCTCAGCTGCTTTGTCTCTTTCTCAGGTACATCAAGCATGAGTCATCAATTGATTGTCAGGATTTCTTTTCCGAACCGCTTGAATGGAAGACTTCGTCCTGTAAGAAGGTAAAAGATACCAAAAAAGCACTCAAAGGGGTGCTTGATTCTCGAGGCTGGGAAGACAGAAGAAGAGGTTTTGCTTTCAGTTCGCTTTCTGAACCACAGTACAGGGCAGAAAGTGAGCTTTTATAATCCTAACTACTTCTTTGAGTTCGGCCTACCGATCATCCCGGTTGTTCTATTTTAGAGCGTAACGTTGCCCTCGACTGACCGAAAAAACAAGTTCAAGAGAATCACATAAAGAGGTTCCTATCGATCAAAGAAATGAGGGGCTCAAACAAAAGAACTTGATGAAGAAAACTAATCTCTGGCATTGACGTAGTTGAGGGAGGTTTTTTACCTTTCTAAGAGAGAGGAGCTGGTATTCACTGGTATGGGTGGGCGTAGGAAAAGATGGGTCTTAGCGGATTTTGTATTAGAGGAGAAATTCTTTCCTAGTGTGATGCTATTTGATCAGTGATCATAGGAAGCTCTAATTCGCCGCCCTATCCAGTAAGAGCCTCTAAATCAATGCGTGGCACAATCGATAAGGGCTCGACTTTCATTGAGGCCTTACCTGACAGGTTCGCTTATGATCTGCTGAAAATAGTACATCAGGTTTTTTTGATATCAGTTTTTTTTTTTTATTAATCTCTCTAAGGAAGCCATCCCGTATCTAACGATAGAGCCTCTCTTTCGACGAGCTAGTTCGTTTACTATTTTTAAGTGTGTGTGTTGGGTTTTTACC
Source organism: Zanthoxylum bungeanum (assembly GCA_019454045.1). Taxonomy (NCBI): domain Eukaryota; kingdom Viridiplantae; phylum Streptophyta; class Magnoliopsida; order Sapindales; family Rutaceae; genus Zanthoxylum; species Zanthoxylum bungeanum. The sequence continues at coordinate 111,367 of SKCR01023478.1, read as the reverse complement.
CCGAGAAAGGTTCAAGTATCAAAGAGGGGAAAAATGGAGATTGTACTTAATCAAAAGTTGATGATAAATGCCTAAGAGTCCATAAAGAGATGAGGTTTGACAAAGAGACTAGACCTAATGGTACAATAAGACTTCTCCCGAAAATAAGAGCATCTTGAAGGATGAAGCAAATTGAGATACCGACCCGACCACATGAAGGGTGTTGATTTGGGGTTTTCTAAGAGTTTGTGGAGCCTGATTCGATGAGGTCATTATATGTCAATCCGACCTGGTTGAGAGAGTGGACAGAGCTTCGACAAGTATCATTTGCCACGGTGTGCCGACTCGAGAAACGAAGATGAGATCACAGACTGTGAGAAAGCAACAGTTCTCATTGGAAGTAGCCCCCTCAACCGCCATAGGTGTGGCAGAGCAGAGCTGCCATAGGCCGGTGTAGTTGCAAAGGAATAAACTAATCAGATTGGCCAGTTTACGGGTGGTTGAGGAGAGTTATGGCTGCAACGATGAGTAAGTGACATATGATGACGTCAGAGGCGGTGGAATAGTGAATTTGGAAGTCTATTTAAGGGGTTGAAGTCACAGATTCAAAGGTTATCAATTTTTGCATCTCACAACTTGAAAAAACAAGAACTCTAAAATTAGAGATAGAGAGAGAAAGCCAATTAGTTACCTAACTATTTGAGAGAATTGTAACAGGCTTCTATAAGACCCGAGGTATTTTATCACTTTGTGAGTTCATTTCCCCAATTGTAGCTTGAGTCGATCTTGACCCTGAACAGTAACAAAATATCCATCTTTCTCTCGTGGATGTAGGTAGGAGCCACTCTCCATCGAACCCCGTAAACTATGTGTTTATCATGTATGCTTGCTAAATTTGCTTTGGTTCCTTACTAACTAAATAAATTCACTATTGATGGAGGTTTTTTCGAGGGGTTAATTTTACATATTGCTATTGGAACGAAAAATAGTCGTCAACAGTTTGCGTCGTCTGTGGGGATCAGTCCAAAAAGTGATACAGCACGCTAAGACGATGGTAAGGGATGGGAATCATAGAGCTCCAGAGGCCTCGACGACGGAGTGGATAAAAAAGATAGAGGAGAACTTTCGCTTAGAAAGGAAAAAAGTCAGAAAGGATAGGAAGGCAACCCAAACGTTTATGAAGGCAATGATGGAGAAGGTAGAGAGATGAAAGAAATTGCATGTGGGAAAAGACCAGTTGATGGAGAAGAAGAATGAGATACCGGAAGAAAAAAACCCTCATATAGTCAGGTCGGTAGCCGTGGCCAGTGTCACACCAGTAGAGGAGCTCGAGGAGAGGCGTGACCACAGGCAAACCCCAGAATTGTCTAGTAACAGCCCTTATTTCGGGGAGAGTGATCTGGGTCGTTATCAGGAACATGGCATAGAACTCCCAGTGGGAGAAAATACCATGCTCGGAGAAGAGAGTATGAGAAAGCCTCCAGCAGAGGCCAGAAGGATATCGAGGGCCACTTGCGGGATTGATTCCAATACGACGATGTGAAAAGAGCACGCAGACGACATCTCCATTTACAAAGGAAATACTAAAACTGGAGTTCCCGAGGAGGTTCTCTACGCCCGCAATGGATGTCTATAAGGGAAATACAGACCCTAAGTCCCATGTTGAAAAGTTCATCTTGTTGATGGAGATCTAATGCATGGTCAGTGAAGTACCAGCTAGCTTATAGTTCAGGAATCTGACTCTTGATAGCATCAGCAGTTTCTCCCAGTTGAGAAAATCTTTTCTGAGCCACTTTAAACGGGCGTGTGTCCCATAAAAATAATTGGGTACTGAGGACGATAAATTAGCGTGACGACGAGTGTTGAAGAACTTTACAACTAGATACCATAGTCTGGTATTAGAAGTGGGGCATATGGGTCCCTAAAGACTTTGTAAAGTTTCTAGGGAGCATTGAGGGTTGGGAGATTGTGGTCCCACCTCATGATTCAGGAGGTTCTGGAATACGCAACAGCCTTGGAACATGCAATGAGATTTGTGTTATTGGAGGAAGAAGAGAATATAGCCCCATAGGTGTGGGAACACAGAAACTGGGCGACGCATGCTGTTCTAGGCTCGCGGCCTAGTTGGGAGTACGGAGTAGCCACGAGAGACTAAACCGGAGAGTAATGGAGTCGCCACCCGGTGTGAATCGGGAAAATGAGATTTAAGGCCGCACTCACCCCTCGCAAGGGAAGACCTCAAACCGTTGGGTTCGGAATGGTCCCTTACTTATGTCACTTGTAATAAAATGATTTATATAATAATTTAATCAGGCTTAAATAACACTTATTTCCAAAAGTATCATGCTTCTAAATTCACATATACAAAATAAAACTCATACATACATTTCACATATATCTCACATCTAAGATTGCATGCTTGAAAATACATCAAAGTAGCAACGAACATACAACTTCATTGGCATACCATGTTCAAGAAAACACAAACATACATACTAAACATACAAGCATACTTGTGGGCACTTTTCCAAGTGGTACGTGGAATTGTATCCCAAGTACAGACCGCACTACCGTCCATTCGGATTCGGCTACGGAATTTACGTCTGGGTTTCCATCCGATATACCACAAGAAACAATACTCAAATGTTATCATGACATAAGCATATGAATTGTAATACATTAAACACATTCGTATTCATACATATGGGGATAGCTACTAGGAAAACTATGCATGAAATCTAATGAAGAGGACTCAGTTCAGTGGGTGCGCGTTCGCGTAGCGTTTGAAAACGCGTTCGAACGGTAAACAGAAGGCTCGCGTTCGTGTAGCGTTCGAGAACGCGTTCGAACGGAACCAGACCTGATGCATGCAACACAAAGAAAGTGCGTGTGCGTTCACGTAGCGTTCTATAACGCGTTCGAACGGTAAACAGAAGGTTCGCGTTCGTGTAGCGTTCGAGAACGCGTTCGAACGGAACCAGACCTGATGCATTATGAGACTAAGAAAGTGCGTGTGCGTTCGCGTAGCGTTCGAGAATGCGTTCGAACGGTAAACAGAAGGTTTGCGTTCGTGTAGCGTCCGAGAACGCGTTCGAACGGAACCAGACCTGATGCATGCAACACAAAGAATAAAGATGACAATGTCAAACTTAATATGTCCGATCAAATATATCTTGCATTCTACTGAACACACATCAACCGGCGCGGCAAAGCATCGTGGTAAGGGCTTTAACCCCTCCCCATAGGGGATCTCACATCACACTTACTAAGCCCATGCGCTCGATTGAATCATGCATACAAAGAATTAAAAGCAATAATATTAAACGTAGTGTGCCCGATTGAACGTATCTTGCATTCAATCGAACACACATCAATCGGCGCGGCAAAGCATCGTGGTAGAGGGCTTTAACCCTTCCCCATAGGGGATCTCACACACACTTACTAAGCCCATGCACTCGATTGCATCATGCGTACGAAAATAAAGATAATTATATCAAACTTAGTATGCCCGATTGAACGTATCTCGCATTCAACCGAACACACATCAATCGGTACGGCAAAGCATCGTGGTGAAGGATTTTAACCCCCCCCGATTAGGGGACCTTTCATCGCACTTACTGAGCCCATGCACTCGATTGTATCATACACAAATAAGCAACATACAGAATTTAAGTAACAAGAAATAGGTAAACCAAACCAACATGAAACAAAAGAAGGTGCCGTTTACTCAAGTGGTACGTGGAGTTGTATCCCAAGTACAGACCGCACTACCGTCCATTCGGATTCGGCTACGGAATTTACGTCTGGGTTTCCATCCTATATACCACAAGAGATGACACCCTTCCATCTATCCAATACCCACAACACACATCATACACAAACCATATTCAACAAAGAATTAAAGTACAGTCAAAATAAATAACAAGGATCAAATGAAGATGAGTATGGGAAGTACCCTCAGGTCTAACCTTTTTAGTTGTCCTCGGACTTGCGTTTCGCGGAGATCGGAAGGGATGAAAGCTCCTTACTTTTCCGGTTCATTAGCTTCGCGTTTTGACTCGCCGTTCCACTGTTTTTCCCACTATTTTGGCGTCGTTTTGCTGCTGTTTTTGACATGTTTTCTGCTCTCTGTTTCAGGTCTTGTTCTTCTGTTTTAGTGGACTGTTATGCGTGTTTAGGGGGGTTATTTGTGCAGATTTTTTTGTGATTCTTTAAGGGTTGGATGTGCAGTATTTTACTCACTGGTTTAGGGTATTTTAGGGGCTGTTGGAAGGGTTAAAACTCGGCAAAGGGCTGCTGTATGTGCGCACACTGCATGCGCTGTTCTGGTTGCTGTTTAGGCGTGAAAACAGCTGCTGTTTTGGTTGTTTTCCACGTGAATATGGCTGCTGTTTTGGATGTTATTTTGGTGGTGATTAGGGGCTGTGTTGGTGGTGGTAAGGGCTGTCGCAATTCGGCAATGGAGGGGGGGATGGTGGATGTGGTGTTCACGGCCAAAGGAGAATAGATGAAGAGAAAAGCTTTGTCTTTGCTTCTAGTTCTTGGCCGTGAGGTTGGTATCTCCTAGGGTTTGTGGCTTGTAGTTTACGTGTGATATGGAGAGTGTCTTGATGTCTTGGGCGTGTATTAGAGAGAGTGCCTAGAGGAGGTGGCTAGGTTAGTGCATATTTATATAGAAGAGAGCTAGGGTTTGCCCTTGTCTCACAAGGAAGAGATCTAGTTTCCAAATTAGGAGTCATAGGAATGGTATACACAAGATTGAGGGGGGACAACATATTTTAAATTAGGAAGTTGTAATATTAGATTGGTGGATGTCTTGTTAGATTAGGAAGTCAAATATTTTTAAATTGGTAGATGTCTTATTAGATTAGGAAGTCAAATATATGATTGGCTTTAATTGGTTAGGATTGATTTTAATTAGGTATATCTTCTTTTTAGTTTTAGTATATAATATATTCAAATTATTTAGATTATGCATGATTTTAGCTTGAGTTTGGTAAATGTTTATTTTATGTTTGGTAAATGTTTTATTTAATTATTTATTTAATTTAATTATTATCTTATTTAGTTAATATTTATTTATTTAAATTGGGATGTGTTTTATGGGCTTTGGGGGCTAATTGGGCTGGGGTGCGAGGCTAGCAGCAAAACCAGAAATACCGACTCCGTTCGAACGCCAATTCGAACGTGGCACGAACGTCCGCAATCTGCCTGACGTTCTAATGAAGTAACGAACGCAGCACCAACGAAGACAGTGAACTTGTGGAATGAACTTGATGACGCACTTATTCTGAATTTCTCATTCCGACCTTCGTTTCCCGCAATATCCTTAGCTAAAAAGGTAGTGCCTCCAACTGAGACTCATCATCGGGTTTCACATGCGAAAAAAGCAATGCCTACAGTCGCCCCCACTTTGATGGGACTTGTGCTGTGTGTGACTTTGAACAATCCTATCAAAGTTATGCAATGCATTTTCACTTACCTGGCTCGCCAGCTGTCACTTGACTTACCATGTGTTGAGTTGAGTTGACTTGGGTGGTGAGGTGCTGCGACCCCTGGTTCATTCCCGAACCGTGCTGTGATGTGGTCCATTCTCGAACCGTTGCCGCGAGATGTCCATTCCCGAACTATTACTGTAAGGTGGTCCATTCCCGAACCGTTACTGTGAGGTGGTTCATTCCCGAACCGTTACTGTAAGGTGGTCCATTCCCGAACCGTTACTGTAAGGTGGTCCATTCCCGAACCATTACTGTGAGATGTCCATTCCCGAACTATTACTGTGAGGTGGTCCATTCCCGAACCGTTACTGTGAGGTGTCCATTCCCGAACTGTTACTGTAAGGTGGTCCATTCCCGAACCGTTACTGTAAGGTGGTCCATTCCCGAACCGTTACTGTGAGGTGGTTCATTCCCGAACCGTTACTGTGAGGTGGTCCATTCCCGAACCGTTACTGTGAGGTGGTCCATTCCCGAACCGTTACTGTGAGGTGGTTCATTCCCGAACCGTTACTGTAAGGTGGTTCATTCCCGAACCGTTACTGTGAGGTGGTTCATTCCCGAACCGTGCTTCCATTCTTGGAGTGCCATTCCCGGCTTGTTCATTCCTGAACTGCATTTCCATTCCTGAAGTGCCATTCCTGGCTTGTTCATTCTTGAACTCTGTTCCATTCTTGGATTGCCATTCTCGGCTTGTTCATTCTTAAACTGTCCATTCCCGGACTATATCTCCATTCTCGGCAGAACTGATCTAATGTGATGCGGGCCTCGCCCCTAGAATGCCATACCCGGCAATGCTGATCTGATGTAATATGGGCCTCGCCCCCAGAATGCCATACCCGGCAGAAATTGATCCGATGTAATGTGGGCCTCGCCCCCAGAATGCCATACCCGGCAATGCTGATACTGAAGTGGGCCTCGGCCCTAACTGCTACCGATATGGGCCTCGCCCCCAGACTGATACTGCTGATATGGGCCTCACCCATGTGATTCATTCCTGAAGACTGCTGACATTGTACTGTTACTGCTTCTGTTTGGCTTGTCCTTGCCACTTTTCTTTTTCTTCTTCAAAACCTGTGAATACAAAATAGAACAAACACGAAAGGATGCAAAATGTGTTACGTGTATGCATGTATGAATGTTCTTATCCCGTCGGGTTAGGTCTTCCGTCAATTCTCTTGGTGACTGCTTAGTCTTCTTTTCCTCAGGCAAACCACTGCTTCAATCTGTCTATGTCGATCGGCTCGGTGAACTAATTCCCTTCCAAGTCTGATATTTTCACTGCCTCTATTTCCCAATTTCTGAATGTCTATCTTATCTTTTCTGTTTGCTTATTTCGAAGGTTCCCCGTGTTCATCACTGGATTCCATAGTACCAAGGTTGAATACTTTTCTCAAATATACTCATATTGCAGAAGAGTTTCAACGAAATGAACATCTTTATTATCGTTGAGGAAAAGAGTTCGAACAAGTAACAAAATCAATGTCTTTAAAAAAAACTGGATCAAATAGATAGGAGGAGGAACATCTCCATCATCCGCAGCACTGCCTTCTTCCTTGGCTTATGGTTCTTCACTGTCATCCATGTAAGAAGCTTGGTGGTTGAGGGTTTCTTTTCATGGGTTTGGTATTTTATGGCAATCTATGAGATCTTGAATTTCATGCCTGAGGCGGGTGCAGTTGTCGGTGTCATGGCCATGTAGCTGGTGGAAGTGACAATAAAGGTTCACATTTATGTGTGGCGGTGAGGGGTGTGGAAGTGGCTTGCCTTCTAAGGGTTTCAAGATTCCTTGTCCCTGTAACTTTTCAAATACCTTCGACAAAGGCCTACCAAGGTTGGAGAATTGCCGGTTTCTGATGGCAGCGACTTCGGCAGTAGCGGGCTTTGTCCCAGAAGGCCCCCCAAAAGTTCTTTTATTCTGGCCATAAAACTTTCTATTTTCGGCCTCCTCTTCCTCAATATCCATGACAGTTTCCCTCAACTGTCGAAAATCAGAAATCATCAATGTCATCCTCCTCAGCTTACCGTAAATAGAGGGCTTGGTGCCCTTGATAATCATCTTAATTTGGTCTTTCTCTGAAGGCCGAGTCTGCATTTTCAAAAGCTGGCTTCTCCAGCGATCCACATACTCTTTGAAACTTTCCTCTGGCTTCTGTTTAGTGTTCTCCAAATCACGGAGTGACAAGTCAATTTCTAAGTCTGTAACATACTGCTTCAGAAAAGCATCAGCTAGTTCCTTCCAATCTTCCTTCACTTTCTTCTCCAAACTGTGGTACCATACCACAGGTGCCCCCTCGAGTGACATCCCGAACATCTTTTGGACTTGGCGCTGTGATAGGCCCATTGAACTCATGACTGAGACATATTGCTGCAGATGGACTCTTGGGTCTCCATTCCCATTAAACTTGGCCATGTCCGGCATTTTAAACTGAGCTGGCAGCTATTCTCCGAAGGTCATTGCCTCATAATCTAACAACTCTTCATGTTTACCCCTCATTTTGCGGGTAACTGTTTCAACCTGATCCCGAAGCTTCTGAAATTCTGTCTGAGACCCAATCACTTTGCCTGTTGCATACTCTGCTATGTCATCATCAAAAGTGGGGATATCATCCCCCAACCCATTCGGAGGCTCCTCGTGCCTCACATTCTCAGAATTCCCCCCAGCACGGGGCACAACCATATTTGCCATGGCAGTGGTCATGGCTTGCAACTGTTCGGTGACCTTGGCGAGACTGTTTTCCAACTGATCCATACGGGATACCTCAATATCTGATTCACTCATGTCTGTTCCAAGTGTTCTGGCGAGTCTTCCCTTTTCCCTAACCCAACGGGAATCTATGATGGCTTTCAGAACACAAGGGTTAACATGATGTATGTATGCATGGGGTGCATGAGATGCATGTAACATATATAACATACTAAATCAATTAAAACTCTCAAACAAATCAGCCCATTATCATTTTAGAAGCTTCTGGGCTAACTGTCATATGAGTGAACCCGTCCCAGTTTAAATGGCCCAACGAGTTCACATCTCATGGCAAAGAGCCCAACTAAATCCAAATGGTAATGTTCTGAACACAAGCACAAAGCGGCCCATCAACACTTAGAAGCCTTTGGCCCAATTGTCATAAAATACGTTCTTGTCCCAGTTTAAATGGCCCAACAAGCCCATATCTCATGACAAATGGTCCAAATGGATCCAAACGATGACGTTCCCAAACACAAGCATAGAAGAAAGATGATGCAAACATAACGTGATAATTTCTACATAATGGCCCATCAACATTTCAGAAGCTTTGGGCCTAATAGTCATAAGGTACGAACTCGCCCCAGTTTAAATGGCCCAGCAAGTCCGCATTTCTGACAATAGTCCAACTGCATCCAAATGAGGATGGTCCACAAGCACATACTCAAGGAAATAATTGTTACTTTAGCCAACCCGGTCTATGGGTGGGTTAGCAAGAGTATAGACAAAGGCTCTCACCGGCGAAGGATGGCTCACAACTAGGTCTCCCCACTCAAGGGTTCGAGCAACCAAGTGAGCGCACCCCTTTTTATACACTAAGGTACGTGCCAATGAGCTATGGTGTGTGACAGACTGTCAAATGGATTTCCCGTTGTAGATTCCCCAGAGGGAAGGTGGAGCGAGGCTCACTTAAATACCTAAGTCTCTTAGGCTCTTATCGCTTGGTGTCAGGAATAAACAACGAGTCCTTCAAATTAGTCCATCACAAAAGGCTACGAGTAGATGGCTATCTAGGTGCCTTCACAGCTTTTCCTTCTAGAAAGGTAGTGAGTGAATGAAGACACCAAACCATTACCTAGCCTTAGAATGCCTTTGATTAAACCCTCACTTTATCCACTATAGGCACGGTCAATTAAAACATAAATCCAAACATCACAAGACAATATTTCGGGGCCGATTCTCTATCCCCAGTGGAGTCGCCAGACTGTGGGAACACAGAAACTGGGCGACGCATGCTGTCCTAGGCTCGCGGCCTAGTTGGGAGTACGGAGTAGCCACGAGGGACTAAACCGGAGAGTAATGGAGTCGCCACCCGGTGTGAACCGGGAAAATGAGATTTAAGGCCGCACTCACCCCTCGCAAGGGAAGACCTCAAACCGTTGGGTTCGGAATGGTCCCTTACTTATGTCACTTGTAATAAAAGGATTTATGTAATAATTTAATCAGGCTTAAATAACACTTATTTCCAAAAGTATCATGCTTCTAAATTCACATATACAAAATAAAACTCATACATACATTTCACATATATCTCACATATAAGATTGCATGCTTGCAAATACATCAAAGTAGCAACGAACATACAACTTCATTGGCATACCATGTTCAAGAAAACACAAACATACATACTAAACATACAAGAATACTTGTGGGCACTTTTCCAAGTGGTACGTGGAATTGTATCCCAAGTACAGACCGCACTACCGTCCATTCGGATTCGGCTACGGAATTTACGTCTGGGTTTCCATCCGATATACCACAAGAAACAATACTCAAATGTTATCATGACATAAGCATATGAATTGTAATACATTAAACACATTCGTATTCATACATATGGGGATAACTACTAGGAAAACTATGCATGAAATCTAATGAAGAGGACTCAGTTCAGTGGGTGCGCGTTCGCGTAGCGTTTGAAAACGCGTTCGAACGGTAAACAGAAGGCTCGCGTTCGTTCGTGTAGCGTTCGAGAACGCGTTCGAACGGAACCAGACCTGATGCATGCAACACAAAGAAAGTGCGTGTGCGTTCACGTAGCGTTCTATAACGCGTTCGACGGTAAACAGAAGGTTCGCGTTCGTGTAGCGTTCGAGAACGCGTTCGAACGGAACCAGACCTGATGCATTATGAGACTAAGAAAGTGCGTGTGCGTTCGTGTAGCGTTCGAGAATGCGTTCGAACGGTAAACAGAAGGTTCGCGTTCGTGAAGCGTCCGAGAACGCGTTCGAACGGGACCAGACCTGATGCATGCAACACAAAGAATAAAGATGACAGTGTCAAGCTTAATATGTCCGATCAAATATATCTTGCATTCTACTGAACACACATCAACCGGCGCGGCAAAGCATCGTGGTAAAGGCTTTAACCCCTCCCCATAGGGGATCTCACATCACACTTACTAAGCCCATGCGCTCGATTGAATCATGCATACAAAGAATTAAAAGCAATAATATTAAACGTAGTGTGCCCGATTGAACGTATCTTGCATTCAACCGAACACACATCAATCGGCGCGGCAAAGCATCGTGGTAAAGGGCTTTAACCCTTCCCCATAGGGGATCTCACATCACACTTACTAAGCCCATGCGCTCGATTGAATCATGCATACAAAGAATTAAAAGCAATAATATTAAACGTAGTGTGCCCGATTGAACGTATCTTGCATTCAACCGAACACACATCAATCGGCGCGGCAAAGCATCGTGGTAAAGGGCTTTAACCCTTCCCCATAGGGGATCTCACATCACACTTACTAAGCCCATGCACTCGATTGCATCATGCGTACGAAAATAAAGATAATTATATCAAACTTAGTATGCCCGATTGAACGTATCTCGCATTCAACCGAACACACATCAATCGGTGCGGCAAAGCATCGTGGTGAAGGATTTTAACCCCCCCGATTAGGGGACCTTTCATCGCACTTACTGAGCCCATGCACTCGATTGTATCATACACAAATAAGCAACATACAGAATTTAAGTAACAAGAAATAGGTAAACCAAACCAACATGAAACAAAAGAAGGTGCCGTTTACTCAAGTGGTACGTGGAGTTGTATCCCAAGTACAGACCGCACTACCGTCCATTCGGATTCGGCTACGGAATTTACGTATGGGTTTCCATCCGATATACCACAAGAGATGACACCCTTCCATTCATCCAATACCCACAACACACATCATACACAAACCATATTCAACAAAGAATTAAAGTACAGTCAAAATAAATAACAAGGATCAAATGAAGATGAGTATGGGAAGTACCCTCAGGCCTACCTTTTTAGTTGTCCTCGGACTTGCGTTTCGCGGAGATCGGAAGGGATGAAAGCTCCTTACTTTTCCGGTTCACTAGCTTCGCGTTTTGACTCGCCGTTCCACTATTTTTCCCACTGTTTTGGCGTCGTTTTGCTGCTGTTTTTGACGTGTTTTCTGCTCTCTGTTTCAGGTCTTGTTCTTCTGTTTTAGTGGACTGTTATGCGTGTTTAGGGGGGTTATTTGTGCAGATTTTTTTGTGATTCTTTAAGGGTTGGATGTGCAGTATTTTACTCACTGGTTTAGGGTATTTTAGGGGCTGTTGGAAGGGCTAAAACTTGGCAAAGGGCTGCTGTATGTGCGCACACTGCATGCGCTGTTCTGGTTGCTGTTTAGGCGTGAAAACAGCTGCTGTTTTGGTTGTTTTCCACGTGAATATGGCTGCTGTTTTGGATGTTATTTTGGTGGTGATTAGGGGCTGTGTTGGTGGTGGTAAGGGCTATCGCAATTCGGCAATGGAGGGGGGATGGTGGATGTGGTGTTCACGGGCAAAGGAGAATAGATGAAGAGAAAAGCTTTGTCTTTGCTTCTAGTTCTTGGCCGTGAGGTTGGTATCTCCTAGGGTTTGTGGCTTGTAGTTTACGTGTGATATGGAGAGTGTCTTGATGTCTTGGGCGTGTATTAGAGAGAGTGGCTAGAGGAGGTGGCTAGGTTAGTGCATGTTTATATAGAAGAGAGCTAGGGTTTGCCCTTGTCTCACAAGGAAGAGATCTAGTTTCCAAATTAGGAGTCATAAGAATGGTATACACAAGATTGAGGGGGGACAAATATTTTAAATTAGGAAGTTGTAATATTAGATTGGTGGATGTCTTGTTAGATTAGGAAGTCAAATATTTTTAAATTGGTAGATGTCTTATTAGATTAGGAAGTCAAATATATGATTGACTTTAATTGGTTAGGATTGATTTTAATTAGGTATATCTTCTTTTTAGTTTTAGTATATAATATATTCAAATTATTTAGATTAGGCATGATTTTAGCTTAAGTTTGCTAAATGTTTATTTTATGTTTGGTAAATGTTTTATTTAATTATTTAATTAATTTAATTATTATCTTATTTAGTTAATATTTATTTATTTAAATTGGGATGTGTTTTATGGGCTTTGGGGGGCTAATTGGGCTGGGGTGCGAGGCTAGCAGCAAAACCAGAAATACCGACTCCGTTCGAACGCCAATTCGAACGTGGCACGAACGTCTGCAATCTGCCTGACATTCGAACGAAGTAACGATCGCAGCACCAACGAAGACAGTGAACTTGTGGAATGAACTTGATGGCGCACTTATTCTAAATTTCCCCTTCCGACCTCCGTTTCCCGCAATATCCTTAGCTAAAAAGGTAGTGCCTCCAACTGAGAATCATCATCGGGTTTCACATGCGAAAAAAGCAATGCCTACAATAGGGTACAGCTAGAGAGTAGAAAAAATCAATGCTAGACATTTGTCACGACGGTGGCAGTGGATGGAAAGGACTAGGCTTGAGGCTGCAGGAATTCAGGCCCATGAACAACCCAGCACTTGAGAGAAGGCCCTTGATTAGGGTTGCACATATTACGGGGGGCACAACATACACAACCCTTAATAGACATTTTTCATATATAGCTTAGAAAATAAAGGACAAAAGGCTGTTGACAGAGCCGACCCGAGAAGATTCCCGGTAGAGAAGAGTGATATTAAAGCCTATTGTATATAGCACAATATAAGGGGACATGGCATCGAGAGCTGCAAAGACCTGCATGAGCAGGTGGAGGACCTGACGAGGAATATCTACCTCAAAGAATGCATTGATCATGAGGCCATAAAGGTGAGATAGAGAAGAAAACAGAGGCCCATATTCACTATTGTCGGGGGGATGACGTTGGCATGAGACTCAAACCGAGCAATGAAGAATAATTGCCAAAACAATAGCCCCGAGGTGATGATCACTGAGAAAGCCTCAAGTTAGAAGTCCATGCCGGTGCCAATAATGTTTATAGAGGAGGATGAATGATGACGCACTGATAATCAAGGCCAACGTCGGCGGGTCAAAGGTAGATAGAATATTGATGGACTCTAGTAACGTTGTGGACATTATATCCAATGAGGCCTTGAATGTGCATGGAGTGGAGTTCATCACTTTGATCCATAATTCATTCCCATTATACGAGTTTGGGGGATCTACAATTGTTCCACTAGGTCAGGTAGAACTGATAATTACTATTAGGAAAGCCCCCATACTCGGATTATAATGATGGACTTCACTGTGGTGGACTGTCTAAGTAGTTACCAGGTGATTTTAGGGAAGCCCTTCATGATGAAGTCAATGGCAGCTATGTCGAGCTACTACCTGAAGTTGAAGCTCCTGACCAGGGTAAGGGTCGGGTAGTATGCGGTAGCCAGAAAGTGGTCTTGGTGAAAAAAGCCAATGGCAAATGGAGAATGTGTGTGGATTTCTCTTATTTGAATAAGGCTTGCTCAAATGACAACTTTCCACTTCCTAAAATGGACCAGCTGGTGGATTCAATGGCTTGACATGGGTTGCTAAGTTTCATGGATGCGTTCTTGGTATACAATCATATCAAAATGTTCCCCGAGAATGAAGAAAATACAGCCTTCATCAAAGATCAAGGGTTGTACTGCTACAAAGTGATGCCATTCGGGCTGAAGAATGCTGCAGTAACGTATCAAATGTTGGTGAACCGATTCTTCAAAACCCTTATCGGTAAGATGATGCAAGTCTATATCGATGACATGATAACAATGACAGTATTGCTCGAGGATCATTTGAAGGACTTAAGGAAACATTCGAATTCCTGATGAGACTGAATCTAGAGAAATGTGCTTTTGGAGTATCCTCGGGAAAGTTTTTGGGGTACAAGGTGTTGGATTTGGTGCTCGACGCGCCACATTTTATTGTATTTATTGTAAATATGATGTACATTATATTTTATTATGAATAAAATTAAGTAATTTTCATCAATATAATCTTATATATGGTAAATACGTAAAAGACCTTAGAATGAATAGTTGTGACATAATTGTAAAAGCGCCGCAATTGTTATTGGGAAACATCACAATATGATTCATTCTTAAATTTTTCCTGGTCAAGGTTTACATAAATGGTCGGTTGGTAAACTCGTGAGACTGGTACGTGTCGTATATTATAATTGTTTAAATGGTTTATCTCAGTAAACCATGAGTCTTGGGAGACTCGTATGACAAGTAGGTATTTATTGGATAAATACTGAATGACTCATTTAAAGATTCCTGATAGATGGTACACCAACGTCAATAAGAATCTTTACGAGTCAAATAGCATATTAGCTCATTTGACTTGTGATACCATTGTGGATATGTGAGATATCCTCTGTACTTTGATGACAATCACGTCAACGATCTTTTAATATCAGACCTCCGCCTGTTCGTTGGGTATAGACTGATACTCACGATATCCTGTGATGTATCCAGAGAGGATCTGTCAGTCCCTTGTACGGGATTTAGGTGTCCAATTTGTGATTCTTTGAAATCCTTGGCCGAGGTATGATTTGGAAACGAGTTCCGAATATTTATTGAAGAATCATAATTATGTCGCGACACATGAATTATTCATAGCGGAGATTTGACGTTTAATCTATATCTCCGGAACAATTCGGATAACCTATGACAGATAGATTATATATATGCGATGACTTCGACTTGGATGGTTCAACTTGATTATCTGTGGTCCTCGTAATTTATGAGTGGTTGAATTACGGACATGGAAATGGTTTCCATGACAGATAAACTTGAACCTAGAGAGTCCCACAATATAAAGTGTACTCGTTGAGCACTTGGGCAATTAATTATGGATAATTTACACATGCGTATTAAATAATGTGTAATTATATACGATACATAATTTAGATTAGATACACATTATTAACCTATTGGATTTTGACACTTGTTTTGTTATTATTATTAATTAATTAATTAATTGTTAATTAATTATTAATAATAATAAAATGGAAGAATATTCTTGGAATATTTTTCCTTGTGTTTATTTTATCTTTTTGTTAATTATTAAATAAATTGATTAATTTGTTAATTAATTTATTTTTAATTAAGAATATTACATGGAATATTCTTAATCTTTGCCAAAATTTGATTTGCCAAACCATGTAATTTGGACACATGGATTTTAATTAACAAAAAACCAAAATAAAATCTTATTTTGGATAAGATCAATGAGGTGGCAAAATTTTAACCAAAAATATTTGTTAATCCTGTTGAAATTTGTCGCAAAATTCGAAATTTGCCAAAAATAATATATAAATGAAACTTGCTTTCATTTTGCAAGCTTTTTGATCATTTCTCATGTGTTGAGAACCAAAGAAAAAATTAGGTTAAGTTTTTGAAACAAAGTTAACAACACCAAGGTGAAGAAAATTAGAACTTGAAAATTAAGGTAATTTAAGTTCTTAATTTCTATTTTCTTATTTTTGTTTTAAGCATGTGAAATATGTATGAGATATGTATGTTGCATGTTTAAATTATATATGTATCAAGGATATATATATTTGAATAAAAACTTGGTGTTGGATGCTTAATTAACCTTAATAATTTTTTCTTATAAGCATGTGTTGTTGGATTAATTAGTGAATTAATCTTAAAAATTAAAATTGCCATTCTAGAGTGATATTGCCACTCAAATGTTGCCTAGAATTGTTCTTGGAACTTTATATTGTGGTGATTTAAATTTGGAGCAAGTTAATTGGATTAGTTTGTGAATAAATTGAATTTTGGCTTGAAAAATTGACAAAAATTGATTCTGGATCAGATCTGGTTTTGATCTTAAAAATATAATATTTTTCATGAAAAAATATGTTGTTTGGATGATATTGGATGTGTATTGGGTGGTGGATAAATTCCGGAAATTGTTCCGGGGCGAAAACGTGAGAAAACGACAAAATTCGCGTCAAAACAAGCTCATTGCGTGCCAGCTGTGACCCCAGCGAACTGGGCACTGTTCGGGAAGCCCAAGGGCTGACCGAACACTGCCCAAGTGTCGGGGATGGCTCGGCTCGGCGGTTGGTCAACCGGTTTGACCGTTTGCCCGTTACGCGTAGTATTTGTCGAAAAATATTTTCGTAAAATAATTAGTCTTGTAATGAAATATATTATGTTATTAAATATTAATAAATAATATATTTAAACTTATTTGAGTGAATTAAAAATATTTGACATTAATTAATTCTCTCGGAAAATTTTAAAATGTTTAAAAATCATTTTCGCCCTCCGCCGCGCCCTTCCGCTACGTCTGCCTGTAGAACAACAGAACCTGGGTGACGCTGTTCTAGGCTCGCGGCCTAGTTGGGAAGTACGAAATAACATGGAGTCGCCACCCGGTGTGAACCGGGACAAATATTTAAGGCCGCACTCACCCCTCGCAAGGGAAGACCTCAAACCGTTGGGTTCAGAATGGTCCCTTACTTATGTCACTTGTGATGATATGATTTGTGCAATTAATCAACCGAGTCTACTCAGCATTCATGCTCAATGGTACTTAGATCTAACATGCTTTCATCCAAATAACTCCACGCAATATAACACAATGAGCATATTGAACCATTAAACCAAAGTAAACAAATAACTAATTAAACATAAACATAAACTAAACAAGCATCATACATAAAGAATAAAGAAACGACATGCCTAAATAACATAATCATGCTTCAACATTAAATAATAAACTAAATTAATCATGCTTAAAATAATAAATAAACAACCTATAAACTATAACATGCTCAAATACAAATTTGGATGAGACGAGATATGTGTATCTTAAGTGGTACGTGGAGTTGTATCCCGAGTGCAGACCGTAATACTGTCCATTAGGAATCGGCAACGGAATTTACGTCCGGGTTTCCATCCGATATACCACAAAAGGGGAACACATACCCCGCTCATCCAACAATCACATCATGCCTCAAACGACTCTCATGCAATAATATTTCAAAATAAATAGAATAAAACGAAAGAAGATAAGTAAAAATGTGCCCTCAGGTCTAACCTCTTTTGTCGTCTCACGAAAGGGCGTTACACGGCCGTCGGAAGGGTTGGTGTTCCGCAACTTTTCTGGTTCACTAATCCAACGTTATTCCTCGCTGTTTCGCAGCTGTTTACTTACTGTTTCCGCGGTATTTGGGCAGTGTTTGGGCGTGATTCATGGGGCTGTTTCAGGGGCTGTTTGGGCGTGATTCAGGGGGCTGTTTCAGGGGCTGTTTCAGGGGCTGTTTGGGCGCGATTCAGGGGCTGTGTCAGGGGTATTTTCGGTGGTTACAAGGGCTGTCTCAGGGGCTATTTCAGGGGTGTTTTATTCACTGTTTTGGGGTGTTATAGGGGGAGTGTTTTGGGCGGTTTCTGGACTATTTTACTGGGGTATTTCGGTGGTCAAACGGGCTGTGTTTTCAGTGCAGTTTATGGTCGGTTTGTTGATCTAGGTTTTGGGAGATGCCGTGAGTTGTTGGCTGGTTTAAGCGTGAGTGGACGTTGAGGGAAAGGGCTGTGTGAGTGTCTTGTTAGGTTTTGATCATGCGTAGGGTTATGAAGAGAAGGGATGCGCTGACTGTGAGGCTAGGTGAAGGCAAGTCAGTGGCGCTTATGCGCTGAAGTGCTTGTGGACGTGATTAGGGTTTTTAGTGGGCTGGGCGTGGGTGAAGCAATGTGAGGAGTGTGCTTTGTCTGCTAAGGGTACGTGGAGTGAGGGGGCTGTTGAAGTTGCTGGATGAGGGCTTTGGTGGAGTGTGCTGTTTATGGAGCAAAGGGCAGGTGATGTTGCTCTTGTTGGCTTCGTGGAGATAGTGGCGTGAATGGCAGGTGATGGTTTTGAAGGGGCGGCTTACGTGAAGAATATGAAGGCTGGTGAGGGATAATGGCGTCTTGTATGGTGGCTTACGTGAAGAATATGAAGGCTGGTCAGAGAGAGAGAGCCGTGAATACGTTTAGGGTTTATTTCTTTTTTTGTTCTGGTTTGTGGCCGAGAGCCAGAGAGGCAAGAGAGAGAGGTTAGGTAATCAAGAGAGGGTGGTGGCGTGTTTTTGTTGAAGCTATAGAGAAGAGAGGGTGCAGGGGCCGTACGTTCTAGGGTTTACTGTTGTTTATATAGTGAGAGGGTATGGTTTCTTTTTTTGTTTATGTTTTTTTCTTGGAAATGATCTATTTAATTTTGGAATTAGAATTTATTTTAATTAGGAATTTTATTTAATTAGTTATTTAATTTGATTTCAATTGTATTTTAATTTAATTTAATTTAATTTAATTGGATTTTAATTGTATTTTAATTTATTTTAAATTAGTTAACTTTAATTTAATTTATTTAATTTAATTTAATTTTTGACATGTATTTTAAAGGTTTTAATTATTTAATTTGTGAGATGTGTTTTAAATGTTTTAATTATTTAATTTGTGAGATGTGATTTAACGGGTTTGGTGTGTTTTAAAACAGAGGTCCAACAAGCGAACCCGAAGCGAAACAAGCGAGTTAAATCTGACAAAATACTAATTCCCAACTTTACCCTTCCAACGTCCGTTTCCCGCGGCTTTCACAACTAAAGAGGTAGTGTCTCCATACGAGACTCATCATCGGGCTAATATGCAAAAATGCAATGCCTACAGTCGCCCCCACTTTGATGGGACTTATGAAGTGTGTGACATTGACAATCCTATCAAAGTACGTGCAATGCATTTTTTACTTACCTGGCTCGCCAGCTGCCACCTGACTTGCCTGTTGCTTCGCTGAGCTGATGATGCAGTGGACCTCGATCCTGGGACGCATCCCAATAACTGCAACCGACAACGGGGGCCTCGACCCTGGGACGCATCCCAATACCGCTGACAAACTGGGCCTCGGCCCGGGGACGCATCCCCAAACTGATGCAGTGGGTCCACGACCCTGGGACGCATCCTAATAACTGCAACCGACAACGGGGGCCTCGACTTGGGACGCATCCCAATACCGCTGACCAAATGGGCCTCGGCCCGAGGACGCATTCCCAAACTGATGCAGTGGGTCCACGACCCTGGGACGCATCCCGATAACTGCAACCGACAACGGGGGCCTCGACCCTGGGATGCATCCCAATACCGCTGATAAAATGGGCCTCGGCCCGGGGACGCATCCCCAAATTGATGCAGTGGGTCCACGACCCTGGGACGCATCCCAATAACTGCAACCGACAACGGGGGCCTCGACCCTGGGACGCATCCCAATACCGCTGACAAAATGGGCCTCGGCCCGGGGACGCATCCCTAAAATATGATGTAGTGGGTCCACGACCCTGGGACGCATCCCAATAACTGCAACCGACAACGGGGGCCTCGACCCTGGGCGCCTCGACCCAACACCGCTGACAATAGGGACCTCGCCCTCGAACTGATGATGTAATGGGCACCTCGACCTTGGGTACCTCGACCCGGAACTACAACCGACAACAGAGGCACCTCGACCCTGGGCACCTCGACCCAACACCGCTGACAATAGGGACCTCGCCCTCGAACTGATGATGTAGTGGGCACCTCGACCCTGGGCACCTCGACCCGGAACTACAACCGACAATTGGGGCACCTCGACCCAATACCGCTGACAAAGTGGGCCTCGCCCTCAAACCGATGATGTAGTGGTTCCTCGACCCTGGGACGCATCCCGGAACAACAACTGATGATGCAGTGGGCCCTCGACCCTGGGACGCATCCCCAAACTGCTGATGATAAATTGGGCCTCAACCCTGGGACGCATCCCCAAACTGTTGATGATGATGTGGGCCTCAACCCTGGGACTCATCCCCGAAACTGATACTGATGCTGATGTGGGCCTCGCCCCCAGGACTCATCCCCAAAACAGATACTGATACTGACATAGGCCTCGACCCTGGGACTCATCCCCCAAAACTGATATTGGTGCTGATGTGGGCCTCACCCCCGGGACTCATCCCCGCAACCGATACTGATGATGATGTAGGCCTCGGCCCTGGGACTCATCCCTGAAACTGATGCTGGTGTCTCCATACCCGGAGTGCCATACCTAGTAAAACTGATATTGATGTCTCCATACCCAGAGTGTCATACCTGGCAAGACTGCCCGGCTTGTTCATTCCCAAACTATGCTTCCATTCTCGGAGTGCCATTCCCGGCTTGTTCATTCCCGAACTATGTTTCCATTCTCGGATTGCCATTCTCGGTTTGTTCATTCTCGAACTCTGATCCATTCTCGGATTACCATTCCTGGCTTGTTCATTCTCGAACTCTGATCCATTCTCGGATTACCATACCTAGCAGAACTGATCTGATATCTCCATACCCGGAGTGCCGTACCTGGCATAACTGATACTGAACCAATGTGGGCCTCGCTCCCATAATGCCATACCCAGCAGAACTAATACTGAGCCAATGTGGGCCTCGCACCCAGAATGCCATACCCGACATAACTAATACTGAACCAATGTGGGCCTCGCCCTCAGAATGCCATACCCGGCAAGCCTGCTATTGATGCTGATGATAATGTGGGCCTCGCCCCCAGAGTGTCATACCTGGCAAAACTGATTCTGATAACGATGTGGGCCTCGCCCCCAAAGTGTCATACCCTGCAAGACTGATACTGAACTAATGTGGGCCTCGCCCCCAGAGTGTCATACCTGGCAACACTGATACTGATAATGATCTGGGCCTCGCCCCCAGAGTGCCATACCCGACAAGACTGATTCTGATAACGATGTGGGCCTTACCCCCAGAGTGATGTGGGCCTCGCCCCAAACTGATACTGATATGGGCCTCGCTCCTGGGACTCATCCCCAAGACTGAAACTGATATGGGCCTCAACCCTGAGACTCATCCCCAAAACTACTACTCATATGTTGCTGATTCTGGTTGGCTTGTCTTTGCCGCTTTCTCTTTTTCTTCTTTGAAACCTGTGAATACAAAGCAAAACAAACACGAAAAAGAATGCAAAATATGTTACGTGTATGCATGCATGCATGAATGAATTTCCTATTCCGTTGGGTTAGGTCTTCCGCCAGTTCTCCAGGTGATTGCACAGTATCCTCTCTGGTCTCATGGCTCAATTTCTTGTTATGTCCCGGATTCACGAGGTGGTAGACTGGTCGCTCTCAGTCTTGATTTAGCTTTCTGTTCTCCGCTGTTTGCATTTAGTCAAGATGAACCACATGGTGGGGCCTTCCATATCATCATACTATATCACATGCTACGAAATAGTCCCAATAGTTATACATATTATCGTCCTCAATGAATGTCCAGTAATGAAACCAGAGAACATTCAAAACACTCAATGCAACTCAAATCTGAGTTTTTGAATAAATGATCTATGTCAGACTCAAAGTGTGTGTGTGCAAAGGTTCCTTTGCAGCTTGATCCTTAAGTAAGCTAACTCAATGATTTCGTTTCAAAAATCGGGATCGATGGGTCAAACCAACCTAGATGTCTCAGTTATGCATGCAGTTGCTATTCTGTGCTTAATGTGGTATGGTTTTCTTTCTCTTTTGTCTCTTTCTCTCTTTTTTTTCTTTTTTTTCTTTTTTTTGAACTTTTTTTTTCTTTTCTCTCTTTTTTTTTTCTTTCTCTTTTTTCAACACACCTACCCTTTAAGGTAGCATTTCTCCTCATAGTGGTCCTAATACTCGCCCATGGGTAGCTTCACGCTTATCGGTTATAGGTGGTTCAAAATTTTTTCCTTAGATACTTTTCTTTTATTTTCAACCATACCACACATCATAACATAAGCAAAACAAGATAAACATCTAAGCAAACGGTCATTCACCGACCTACAATTTTTTTCAACTAGTCATATTGCCAACTACTCAGGTTTTCACCGCTAAGAACCTATAGTGAAGTACATACGAGTCCAGCATAGATCAACAATTCAAAGCATCAAATAAAAGAACATCAAGAGTTTATCGTTTCTAAGATTTCATCCTAAAGAAAACGATTTCATCATCAGACTTATGCCTAACTATTAAGGACTAAACAACCTTTTTTTTTTTCTATTTCTTTTTTTTTTCTTCTTTTTTTTCTCTCTTTTTTTTTTGAAGGCCCCCCTAATGGTCTTTCTATCCTTGTCGTAAGGTTTTCTGTTTCTCAATTTCCTTTTCCTCGCTATCCATGTTTGCTAAACTCCTATTGACAAACCTTCTTTTACCCCAAACCCAACGGATATCTATGATGGCTTTTAAGACACAAAAGGTTAACATGATGCATGTATGCATGAGATGCTTGAGATGTGTGCGATGTATGAGATATAATATGCATGAGGCTATCAAAAGCATAAAGGGACAACTTCTATAGGATATACAACTATGGTTCTCATGCAGACTTATGGGAGTGGCGAAAGATTGCCCACAACTAGGACTCCCCACTTAAGGGTTCGAGCGACCAAGTGAGCGCACCTTTTTTTATTCCTTAAGGTACGTGCCAACGAGTTATGGTGTGTGACCACTAGAGACACGGTTAACTAAAGCACAAATCATAAACATCACAAGACATTATTTCGGGGCCAATTCTCTATCCCCAGTGGAGTCGCCAGACTGTAGAACAACAGAACCTGGGCGACGCTGTTCTAGGCTCGCGGCCTAGTTGGGAAGTACGAAATAACATGGAGTCGCCACCCGGTGTGAACCGGGACAAAGATTTAAGGCCGCACTCACCCCTCGCAAGGGAAGACCTCAAACCGTTGGGTTCGGAATGGTCCCTTACTTATGTCACTTGTGATGATATGATTTGTGCAATTAATCAACCGAGTCTACTCAGCATTCATGCTCAAGGGTACTTAGATCTAACATGCTTTCATCCAAATAACTCCACGCAATATAACACAATGAGCATATTGAACCATTAAACCAAAGTAAACAAATAACTAATTAAACATAAACATAAACTAAACAAAGCATCATGCATAAAGAATAAAGAAACGACATGCCTAAATAACATAATCATGCTTCAAACATTAAATAATAAACTAAATTAAATCATGCTTAAAATAATAAATAAACAACCTATAAACTATAACATGCTCAAATACAAATTTGGATGAGACGAGATATGTGTATCTTAAGTGGTACGTGGAGTTGTATCCCGAGTGCAGACCGCAATACTGTCCATTCGGAATCGGCTACGGAATTTACGTCCGGGTTTCCATCCAATATACCACAAAAGGGGAACACATACCCCGCTCATCCAACAATCACATCATGCCTCAAACGACTCTCATGCAATAATATTTCAAAATAAAACGAAAGAAGATAAGTAAAAATGTGCCCTCAAGTCTAACCTCTTTTGTCGTCTCACGAAAGGGCGTTACACTGCCGTCGGAAGGGTTGGTGTTCCGTAACTTTTCTGGTTCACTAATCCAACGTTATTCCTCGCTGTTTCGCTGCTGTTTACTTACTATTTCCGCGGTATTTGGGCAGTGTTTGGGCGTGATTCAGGGGGCTGTTTCAGGGGCTGTTTGGGCGTGATTCAGGGGCTGTGTCAGGGGTATTTTCGGTGGTTACAAGGGCTGTCTCAGGGGCTGTTTCAGGGGTGTTTTATTCACTGTTTTGGGGTGTTATAGGGGGAGTGTTTTGGGCGGTTTCTGGACTGTTTTACTGGGGTATTTCGGTGGTCAAACGGGCTGTGTTTTCAGTGCAGTTTATGGTCGGTTTGTTGATCTAGGTTTTGGGAGATGCCGTGAGTTGTTGGCTGGTTTAAGCGTGAGTGGACGTTGAGGGAAAGGGCTGTGTGAGTGTCTTGTTAGGTTTTGATCATGCGTAGGGTTATGAAGAGAAGAGATGCGCTGACTGTGAGGCTAGGTGAAGGCAAGTCAGTGGCGCTTATGCGCTGAAGTGCTTGTGGACGTGATTAGGGTTTTTAGTGGGCTGGGCGTGGGTGAAGCAATGTGAGGAGTGTGCTTTGTCTGCTAAGGGTACGTGGAGTGAGGGGGCTGTTGAAGTTGCTGGATGAGGGCTTTGGTGGAGTGTGCTGTTTATGGAGCAAAGGGCGTGTAGAGGGTTCGTGGACGTGAAGGGCAGGTGATGTTGCTCTTGTTGGCTTCGTGGAGATAGTGGCGTGAAGGGCAGGTGATGGTTTTGAAGGGGCGGCTTACGTGAAGAATATGAACGCTGGTGAGGGATAATGGCGTCTTGTGTGCTGGCTTACGTGAAGAATATGAAGGCTGGTCAGAGAGAGAGAGCCGTGAATACGTTTAGGGTTTATTTCTTTTTTTGTTCTGGTTTGTGGCCGAGAGCCAGAGAGGCAAGAGAGAGAGGTTAGGTAATCAAGAGAGGGTGGTGGCGTGTTTTTGTTGAAGCTATAGAGAAGAGAGGGTGCATGGGCCGTACGTTCTAGGGTTTACTGTTGTTTATATAGTGAGAGGGTATGGTTTCTTTTTTTGTTTATGTTTTTTTCTTGGAAATGATCTATTTAATTTTGGAATTAGAATTTATTTTAATTAGGAATTTTATTTAATTAGTTATTTAATTTGATTTCAATTGTATTTTAATTTAATTTAATTTAATTTAATTGGATTTTAATTGTATTTTAATTTATTTTAAATTAGTTAACTTTAATTTAATTTAATTTAATTTGTGACATGTATTTTAAAGGTTTTAATTATTTAATTTGTGAGATGTGTTTTAAATGTTTTAATTATTTAATTTGTGAGATGTGATTTAACGGGTTTGGTGTGTTTTAAAACAGAGGTCCAACAAGCGAACCCGAAGCGAAACAAGCGAGTTAAATCTGAAAAAATACTAATTCCCAACTTTACCCTTCCAACGTCCGTTTCCCGCGGCTTTCACAAAAAGAGGTAGTGTCTCCATACGAGACTCATCATCGGGCTAATATGCAAAAATGCAATGCCTACACTGCCCCATCAAAATGGTATCAGAGCGTCTGATCCCACATTCAAAATAATTTTTTCATGCCTTAAATATTCGATATTTAATTCAATTTATTTTGCACATGCATGAGAATTAATTGATTGGATCAATTATTTAACTGTTTGACGGTGTTTTGTAGAATCCCTATAATAAGGCTTTTTGTTTTTATGAGTGTATTGTACACTAATAGGTCCGTCTCGTCAATACGGATATAAATACTTTTCCTGATACTGTGGTTGTGTCTTTTAAAGCAGTGCGGCTATAGTTAATGGAAATTTATTTATACCGGTAAAACTTATTTGATAAGAAACAAATTCGAGCGAACGTGCATACCAATAGATGCCAAAGCAGTGAGGTGATGTATTAGTACCTTGGATATGTACATTGACGAGTATTACCTTGAATACGCCCCATCCAATAGATGTCAAAGCAGTGAGGATCAGAAACGGTTCATGACCTATTTTAAAGAGTCACATTGGATGTGATTGGTAATTGTTACCTACTTTCAAATATATTTGGGCACAATGTGCCAAAGCTGTGTGTTCAAATATATTTGTGAGGTCTACTTCATGCTATAGAATTTAATTTAATTATTGAATTCTCGTATTTTATTTGGGGATTATCAATTTACGTAAATTAGTGGGAGGGCATCCTTATATTAAAAATCCATGATATGTTGGATGTTTGGTGATATTGATGAAATTACTTTTATCTGCTAACTCCTATTTCTTTTGTAAAGTTTGTGATGGCAGCTACTACGTTCACTAATCCGTTTGCTCGTGTCCTGGACGCGAATAAATTGACTGGTCCTGAGAATTTTAGTGAATGGGAATTGAATCTTAAGATTGTCTTAAGGTCCGAGAAGTAAGGTTATGTGCTGGATAATCCAGTGCCGCTGGATATTGCACCAGAGTCATTACCTGAAGAGATGGAGGTATTTGAGAAATGGAAGGATGATGATTTTAGAGTCATGTCACTCATTCTCTGTTCTATGTCTTGTGATCTAAAGAGACAATATGCTGATATGTCTGACTCTTATAGCATTATAACTCAACTTCGGAAGCTATTTCTAAACTAGGAGAAGACCCTGGTATATAGAATCTCAGTGGAATTCTTCCACGCTCGTTTGGCTGATGGCAAGCCTGTGAGTCCACATGTCCTGCA
The DNA here is from genome assembly GCA_019454045.1 of Zanthoxylum bungeanum. Classification (NCBI taxonomy): domain Eukaryota; kingdom Viridiplantae; phylum Streptophyta; class Magnoliopsida; order Sapindales; family Rutaceae; genus Zanthoxylum; species Zanthoxylum bungeanum. The sequence continues at coordinate 84,790 of SKCR01023478.1, read as the reverse complement.
CATGATGGATCTTATGGAGCAGCTTCGAAAGTATGACTTTCAGCTGAATGATACTTTGGGCAGGAATTTGATTCTTGGCTCACTCCCACCGACATATTCTCAGTTCATTATGAACTTCAACATTCATGGTATTAGTTGTTCCTATAGTCAGTTGCATAGGATGCTTCAGACTGTAGAGGAGGACATCAAGAAGGGTGTGCTGACACTCATCTCAAAATCCTCTTTGCATAGTTCTTCTTCTTCTCAATCTACGAGATCGGGCAAGAAGAAGAAGAAACAGGCAAAGAAGACTGGTTCCAATGTTCCTCTTAAAGGAAAGGTTGAAAAGCCAAGCAAGTCGAAGAAAAAGAAAGCCGCTGAGGACAAATGCCACCACTGTGTCAAGATCGTACTTTGGAGGTGCAACTGTCCAGATTACATAGCTTCCGTCAGACAGGAGAGAGCCTCCGCATCAGGTATGTTTATTTTCCCTGTCATTGATATCTCTTTGGCTTGTGAAGCTATTGGTTCTGGATGGGTTTTAGATTCTGCTAGTCCGACTCACATCTGCAATTCGTTGCAGGGGCTGAGGGTCAGTAGGATGCTTAATCAAGGCGAGATGCAGTTGCGTTTTGGGAATGGAGATTATTCATCTGCAGCAGTCGTTGGTGAATACGAGATTCATTTATCCAGAGGCAGCATCATTTTGACAGATTCTGTTTTTGTGCCTGATTGTGTAACTAATATTATCTCCTTATTTGTATTAGATACAAAAGGATATCATGTACATATTAAGAATCGTTCTATGTATATATATGATATGAATGATGTTTTGTTACACAAATGTTCAAATTCGCAAGGTCATTATATTTTGCATGCCATTAGAGATGTTTATGAAATTGGGGATAATAAACGTAAAATATCTGAAATAACTGATACTGAATTGTGGCATATGCGGTTAGGTCATATAGGTGTACGACGCCTAACCCAGTTGGTTAAGAATGGTTTGATTGAGAATCTAACCATACAATCTTTTCCAACTTGTGAATCTTGTATTCAGGGTAAAATGACCAAATCCCCATTTACTGGTGTTGGACATCGAGCCACTGACTAATTAGAGCTCGTACATAGTTATGTATGTGGTTCTATAAGTCACACTGCTCATAGTGGTTTTTCTTATTTCGTAACATTTACCGATGATTTGTCACGGTATGGTTATTTTTATTTGATGATACATAAATCAGAAACCTTTGAAAAGTTCAAAGAATTTCGAAACAAAGTAGAAAAACAAACTGGAAATTCATCAAATGCCTTCGATCAGATTGAGGCAGTGAATATATGAGTAGTGAATTCACCGAGTATTTTAAAGAGAATGAGATTCTCACTCAATATACTCCTCCAGGTACTCCACAGTACAATGAAGTGTCTGAAAGGAGAAATCAGACTTTATTGGATATAGTCCGATCTATGTTGAGTTTCACAGATCTACTTTACTTTTTGTGGGGGTATGCTCTTCTAACTACTGAACATCTGCTGAATAGGGTTCATTCTAAATTTGTTCCCACTACTCCATATGAGATATGGGTTGGTAGGAAATCGAACCTTAATTATATTAAGGTTTGGGGCTGTCATGCATACGTCAAGGTGACGCAGCATGATAAACTTTTGCCTAGAGGGCGAAAAGTTAGGTTTGTTGGATATCATTCGAATTCCAAAGGATATCAATTCTATGAACCCGAGCATCGAAATGTTTTCGTAGCTCGTTTTGCCAGATTTCTTGAAGAAGAATTATTGGTATAAGCTGGTAATCATAGAAGGGTTGAACTTGATGAAGTCCAACCTATAGATGACAGACCGATAGAGGACTCACAGGTTCAGACAGAAGCAGAACCTTCTAGTTCCACTCTCCGTAGGTCTACTAGGATATCGAGACCTCCTGATCGCTTGTATTTGATACAAGATAAGAGTCTCGATGTGATTCTCGTGGAGGAGACTGATTTGTATTCCTATAGAGAAGCAATGTTAGACATTGATTCCACTAAATGGCAGGAAGCCATGAATTCCGAAATGGACTCTATGCATCAGAATCAACTATGGGACTTGGTTCCGCTTCCTGAGGGAATTATTCTCGTAGGTTGTAAATGGGTTTACAAAAGGAAGCGAGGGCCCGATGGGAAGGTTGAAATCTTCAAAGTCCGACTGGTTGCTAAAGGTTACACTCAAAGGCCAGGTGTGGACTATGATGAAACCTTTTCACCAGTAGCGATGCTAAAGTCTATTAGGATTTTATTAGCTATCGCTGCTTACCATGATTATGATATTTGGCAAATGGATGTCAAAACAGCTTTTCTTAATGGATTTCTTGATGAAGAAATCTATATGGAACAACCAGAGGGTTTTATCTCAGTCAAAATTCTGGCGTGGTTTGTAAGCTTAAGAAGTCCATTTATGGGCTTAAACAAGTTTCGCGGAGTTGGAATCTTCGTTTTGATGAGGTAATCAGATTGTCTGGTTTTATCAAAAATGAAGAAGAACCTTGTGTTTATAAGAAGGTTAATGAGAGTATGATCGTGTTCTTAGTGCTTTATGTTGACGACATCCTGATCATTGGAAATGATATTGGAATGATGCAGGGTGTTAAATCATACCTCTGTAAAAACTTCTCCATAAAAGACCTGGGTGAAGCTTCCTATATACTTGGTATAAAACTCTATAGAGATAGAGAAAGGAAGTTGATTGGGTTATCCCAATCTTCGTACATAGATAAGATCATAGAAATGTATAACTTTAGCAATTGTAAAATTGCTAATATACCTTTTCGACATGGAATTCATCTTTCGAAGAAGATGTGTCCTCAGACGGAAGATGAAAAGACTAGAATGTCTAGTCAGCCTTATGCATCATGCTTAAGAAGCATCATGTATGTCATGTTATGTACGAGTCCTGATATTAGTCATGCAGTAAACGTTACTAGCAGATATCAGTCAAATCCAGGTAACGACCATTGGATGGCCGTTAAACATATCCTAAAGTATCTAAAAGGTATTAAGGATAAGTTTCTTATTTATGGAGAAGGTCATTTACAGATAAGAGGATATACAGATTCTGACTTTTAGTCAGATCCTGATGATAGAAAGTCTACCTCAGGTTTTGTATTTACTCTTAATAATGTTGCAGTCAGTTGGAAATATTCCAAACAAGGATCAACAACTGATTCCACCACTGAGGCGGAATATATTGCGGCATCAGATGCTGCGAAGGAAGTTGTATGGATTATAAAATTTATCACAGAATTGGGAATTATCCCAACCATCGAGGATTCGATCCCGTTATTCTGTGATAATAGTGGTGCCGTTGCACAAGCAAAAGAACCCAGAGCGCATCGGAAATAAAAACATGTGGAACGAAAGTACCACATTATTCGTGAGATCATCGCTCGAGGAGATGTTGCCATATGTAAGATATCTGGAGAGGACAATATAACAGACCCGCTTACGAAGTCCTTGCCTCCGAGACTATATGATAGACATGTAGAGGCGATGGGTATTAGATACCATCAAATTTGGCACTAGAGCAAGTGAGAGAAAATATTGGAGTTGGTGCTCAGCGCGCCAAATTTTGTTGTATTTATTGTAAATACGATGTACATTATATTTTGTTATGAATAAAATTAAACAAATTTTCATCAATATAATCTTATATATGGTAAAGGCGTAAAAGACCTTAGAATGAATAGTTGTGACATATTGCAAAAGCGCCGTAATTGTTACTGAGAAACATCACAATATGATTCATTCTTAAATTGTTCCTGGTCAAGGTTTACATATTTGGTCGGTTGGTAAACTCGTGAGACCGGTACGTGTCGTATATTATAATTATTCTAAAGGTCAGTCTTGGGAGACTCGTATGACACGTAGGTATTTATTGGATAAATACTGAACGACTCATTTAAAGATTACAGATAGATGGTACACCAACATCAATTTGAATCTTTACGAGTCGAATATCATATTAGCTCCTTTGACTTGTGATACCATTGTGGATATGTGAGATATCCTCCGTACATTGATGGCATTCACGTCAATGATCTTTTAAGATCGGACCTCCGCCTATTCGTTGGGTATAGAATGATACTCACGATATCCTGTGATGTATCCAGAGTGTTGGATAATTATGACCCATAGCGTCACTATTTGTAAAAGACATTGTGGTTTTTGTACAAATTAACTATGTGACAATGGAAATTGCTATTTTATCATTTTGTAATTAGATTACTTGAATACATATAAATGATAAAAGTAATTATGATTAGTTCCGGATTAATAAGATATGAGACAGTATCAATCCACAAAGGTTTAATCATTAAATATCCCTAGTCGTTGTATTATCGAGACTGGACATCGATAATGCAGAATAGACTAGTATTGCACTTGTACGTGTTATGGAAGCGTAACAACATAGTTCTCATATATTTAAGTATTGAATACTTATGCAAGTGTGATAGGAGGTTGTGTTTGCCGATGGTACGGGAACAGCTTCGCTCTGGATAGACCCCTCGGAATACCATTGGTAGTATGACTATATGTCTATGGGAATCCGAATCAGGGTAGGTGTGTTTGGTCTTAACTTGAGACTTGCATCGCTAATACTTGCGACAATCAATACGCTTTGGTTTTGGTCGTCCGCGGCTTTAACAAGTTCTGTGTACGCCTCTTCTGGGTTTATTGAGAATCGTAGTGTATTGGGTGTGATGTCAAGATGGAAGTATCACTTCAGTCATATGGAGATAATGATCACGCAGGGATACAGAACTAGTACTCTATTATGTTGCAATTATCGGGATAATATGACATGGTCATGATTATCCGATTAAAGAGACTAGTTGCTTGTGATCCGATATATGCTTCGTACGGGGCAGACACTATTCTAACCCCAGGCCTTGCATGTGACATCCGATATTGGATCACAATACGCAATATTACATATACTACGCCTGACAAAGATTATATATTCCTTAAAGAATATTTCTGGAGAATTGGGTAGGCACGGTGTTTTGCTAGAAGCCAACCATGTCTTGTAAATCGGTAAGAACATGGTACGAGGTACGCATGTATTCGGATAGTCCGACGACCGGATTTACTGCCAACATATCCAGAGATCTCATGAGTCGCTTCCCGAAGATTCATCGATGACATATGACTCGAACAAAATTAATCTGGGATTAATTATGAGAGAGAGAAAATTAATCTAGGATTAATCACGGCAAGAATTTATCTAGGATAAAATTCAATTAATAGAGAGAGAACGATTAATTTGGAATTAATCGATTAAATAATATATTCGATATATTAAATGAAATTAGATTTCAAAGCGGAATTAAAATTGGATTTTAATTCGGGTGAATGAATTAATTTAGAATTAATTCGCGAGCGACTTTCGTAATAATTTTGCGAGGCATTATTATTTAATTAAATTTGATTTAATTACGTCGCAACGGAAAATTCGTTAATTCGGAATTAAAGAATTCGAGCCCAATATGTGTTTTGCGGGCCCACTCAGAATTTGAATTAAAATGGAGCCCACAACAAGTCACATCACTAGTCAATCTCATCACTTTTTGGTGATGGAAGTTGTTAGTTGATTTTTAACTTGTAAAACACATTTCAATTATTTTATTTTTGATTTGTGAATGACCTTTACTAACTTAGATTTGGTATATGGCATTATTGATTTTAGAAATCAATTACACAAATTTAAAAAACACATCTCTCTCTCCCAAGGCAAAAACCGTGACTTCTTCCTCTCCCCTTGGAAGTTTTGCTTCAAAATTTCTTAAGTGCTAGCACATAAAAAAGTCTACAAAGGTGTTAGGGAAATCATTTCCATTGAGTTTGGAATCAAAGTTCAAGGCTTGGAGCTACACCATTCACACAAGGAGAAGCTTGGAGCTCAACAAATGATTTAAAAGTTTTGAACTTTTCACCTACATCCAATCTGTTCAATGTAAGTATTTCCACTACTTCTTTGATTATTCACACTTATTTATGCTTAAATAGATCCTTGGCATTTTCTTAGAGAACAAACAATGGTATCATGAGCCAATTTTAAGCATGAAATATTTAGGGTTCATAAACTTAAATTTGGGCATTTTTGCTTGGAGCATGATTTCATCAAATTGAGTGTTTGGTTATGTTTAGATTATGATAACTTAGAGTTATGCTTGATTAATTGTGAGAAAAATTGATTAGATAATTTTTCCATAATTTCTTATGATGGCCAAATATAATGACCATTGTAGCTCTTGGTGATTTTTGATTTTTAGACCATTGGATGTGTTTAAAATGCATGAGATATATTGATTTGTGATTTGATTGGATTGAAATCAAAATTGATGAAAAATGCCATGAATGCCGTGAGCTTGAAGAAGCATGAATGAATTGATTTTGTTTCAATTGTGTTGGACATATATTGAACATAATAAAGCATGATTAATTAATTAAATTGGTGTTTTGGAAATTTTAATTTAACTAATTAATTATGGCTGTACACTTTAATTAAAATTGTGATATTTGGAATATTGGAATTTAATTAATTAGGCTTCAATTTGGAATTGGGCTATTGATGTTATATTTGGGCCTTATGGGCTTGGTTGGGCCAAGTTGGTTTTGGACAATTGGATTGGATCCAAATTGGGCCTAAAACCATTCCATGAAGTCCAAATATAATAAATGGGCCTTTTAAAATTTAATTGGGCCTAATGGGCCGAAATTAATTTTATGGCAAATAGGGTGATTCCTTTATTGGGCTTTGGCATTTGGGTTTGACCCATATTGGCCAAAGCCCATGCCTTATGAATTAATTAAGAGCCCATTGGACTTTAATTAAATAAACATTGGATGTTAATTGGGCCTTTGAGACCCATTAAGATTAGATTTAGAATCTAAGTCGTAAAGACACATTAATAAAGTGTAATTATTTAATTTAGAATTAAATATGCATTAGTATTGAATACAAATTAAATTGGATTTAAAATTGTAGTTCGATATAATTCAAGAATTCGCACTTTGAGTACTTATTCTTAAACGAGTTGGACTTGCGCAAATCAAATCGTTGTTTGAACATTGGATGATCACTTAATTCAAAGATTAATTAATTGGATTAGATTGATTGAATAACATGCTTTGTGTGAATACATGGATGTATTGTATGAATAATGTATATCAGATGGATATTAGACGGGTGAGGGCAATTTTGAAAATTATTGTAATAAATTTAGAATTTATTAAATTGGACCTGCGTGTCCAGCCTTTATCTCTTGACTCTCTGTAATTCTCTTCTCACCAATTCCCCTCAATGTTAATGAGGTTTCTTTATTGTATTATGTAATTGGGTAGAAGTTAAAATAGTGCTAGCTGGGGAGAAGAAATTGAGTGATTTGTTTTAGGAATAATTTGTTAAGTATACATCCGCATATCATTATTATTTTAATTCGCGCATTATTATGCTTTTAGAATGCATGCTTAAGGGTGTATGATGAGACCTAATCAAAGATAATAAATTGGTTGCCAATTTACGCGAAAAACCCTAAATCAAATATTAAGCGTTTTTCCTTCCATTGAATGGTTCTTTCTCAAGATCCAAGATTGGCATTGGTTTGTTGGCCAAAGTCAAGATCAATGTCCATCGCGGATGTGTTTGAACCATGAAAGCTTTGTTCCATATCGCATGTCTTGGGCAAGTTGTGATTTGTTGGCCAAAGTCAAGGTCACTTATTGTTCATCGACATGGATTACGAAGCTTTCCAAGGTCAGTGGGTCCCGCTTAACTGGAATCATTAAGCTTGTTGAGCCAAAGCCAATGCTTAGTTGATTCAGAGGAAAAGGTTAGGAAAATATATTGGATATATTTGCATATATATTGTATATATGTTTTGGACTTGGAGGTCCACCTACCGGATCTAGGAATTGGATGAGATCCAATTGATCTTAGAGATCTACCTAATTAAATATCATACATCTTGTTGGCCAAAGTCAAGGTTGTGTGTTATTTAACGGGATCCTAGCCCACTAGGAAACTAGGTTTCCCGAGTACTCAACAGAATGTTAGAGGCTCGCCGGAAAATAGTGGGAGGCTAGTATTGATTTTTAATTTCGTTCAAATACTTGGCATTACGCGCTTTCAAATTATTTCGTCATTTTATGTATTTATTAGTTGGACTAATATTTTATTATTTTATTGTAACAGTTGGACTGTACCCAAAAATCGTTAATTGAATAGTTAGACTATTGCAATTAAGATGGCGGGAAAGATCAACGTTATGGACATTATCATGGGCGAAAATATCTTTAATGGTGCGAACTTTCCTGACTGGGATATGAACCTCAGGATTATCCTGGGGGCCGAGAAGATGCTCTATACGATAGAGAGACCTCTCGAGCCTAAGCCCGGAATTGAGCAGCCGCATGAGCTTGAGCTTTGGAAGACTCGTAGCGATGACAACTCAACTGCTCAATCCGTCATGCTCGCTGCAATGACCCCTCAATTTCATCACCAGAACAAGGGATTGGATCCATATACTTTGATGGCAAAATTGAAGGACCTTCATCAATCTGACTTTAGATCGCAAATGTATTAATTGCAGAAGAAGCTCTTTCGCTCTCGAATGTCAGAGGGTACATCTATCGAGCACCATGTGTCGCAGATGATTGCTGACATCGAATAGCTGGGTCAGCTAGGCATAACCTTTGAGGTTGAGACTTCTATAGATTTGATCTTGCAGTCTCTTCCTGACAGCTGGAGCGGGTTCATCATGAACTACAATATGATGAACCAAGACCGTACTCTTGGAGAGTTGATGGCAATGCTGCGTGAAGCAGAAAAAGAGCTATTGAAGGGAAAAAAACACGAGGCGCACTTCGCTTCAACATCTCAGTCTGCCAAGGCTTGGCCAAAGGCTACTGGAGGTGTAAAGAAGAAGAAGACAAAATGGCAAGACCAAATCATCAAAGTCCTATGGGAAGGCTAAGGATAAATCCTAAGATGTCTGCCTACAGTGTGGCAAACGGGGTCACTGGAAGCGTGACTGCCGTGAGTACAAGGCGCACATGAAGGAAATCAAAGCGGGCAAGACACCGGCTTCAGGTATGTTTGTTATAGAAATAAAAATGTCTACTTCTAGTTTTAAAATTTGGATTTTTGATTCTGGTTGTGGTACTCATATATGTACTTATGTGCATGATCTGCAGATTAGTAGGAGACTGGCCTTAGGAGAGATTGACCTCCGAGTTGGAAATGGGACTAGAGTCGCCGTTTTGGCCGTTGGGACTTATATTTTGGAACTGCCCTCGGGGCATGTACTAAACTTATCAGACTGTTATTATGTACCTAGTTTGACTAGGAATATTATTTCTGTATCTTGTTTAGCCCAATGTGGGTATACTTCTGTATTTAGAAACGCTGGGTGATTTATGTATAAAAATGATATTGAGATATGCTGTGTTGATGTGCATAATGGTCTTTATATTTTGAATATAAATCAATCTCAAACATATAATGTAACAAACAAAAGGCTTAAATTATGTAACAAAAATGAAACTTATATGTGGCATTGTCGTCTAGGACACGTTAACAAGACTCGTATATCCACACTTTCAAAGAGTGGGTACTTGGACGGATTTGATCCAAATTCATATGATGTCTGTGAATCTTATTTATTAGGAAAAATGCCTAAAACACCTTTTAGCGGTAAAGGTGCACGTGCCACCGAACTATTAGCCCTCGTTCATAGTGACATATGTGGACCCATGTCTAGCCAGGTTAAAGGTGGATATGAATACTTCATAACCTTTACGGATGATGCATCGCGTTATGGTTATGTGTATCTTATGAGACACAAGTCAAAAACTTTTGAGAAATTCAAAGAGTTTCGACACGAAGTAGAAAAATAGACCGGCAAAAGTATTAAAACATTACGGTCGGACCGTGGTGGAGAATACTTGAGCAATGATTTTTTCGATTACTTGAAAGAGTATGGTATTCTTTCACAGCGAACTCCTCCCAGAACACCTCAATTAAACGGTGTGTCCGAACGGAGAAACCGAACTTTGTTGGATATGGTAAGGTCGTTGATGAGTTGCACAGAGCTACCTATTTCCTTCTGGGGATATGTATTGAATAATGCAATACTTATTTTGAATAAGGTTCCGTCAAAGTCTATTCAATAGACTCCGTATGAAATATGGACATGAAAGAAACCGGGTTTCTCATTCCTGAAGATTTCGGGTTGCTGGGCATACGTTAAACATTTGGATGGTTCCAAACTAGAACCCAAATCAGATAAGTGTCTATTTGTAGGTTATCCTAGGGAAACCAAATGATATTACTTCTACAACCCACAAGAGAACAAAGTATTTGTTGCTCTACATGCGGTTTTCCTCGAAAAGGAATTCCTAAATGCAGTGGTAAGTGGGAGGAAAGTAGAACTCGATGAAAATCGGAGTGATACTGTTCCTGGCACTGATTCCTTAACGGAACACGAACAGTTCATCAGGGATGAGACTGTACCACAATATTCTAATACACAAGAACCGCGTAGGTCAGAGAGAGTCAGAAAAAAACCTGAGAGGTATGGGTTTCTGATCTCACCTCATGTGGATATTAATCTTATTGAGGGAGACGAACCGGCTACGTATGAGGAAGCGATACAAGATATCGAATCCGCTTTATTGCAAGAAGCCATGAAGTCCGAAATGGATTCCATGTACACCAACCAAGTTTGGACACTGGTTGATACACCAGAAGGCGTAAAGCCTATTGGTTGCAAATGGGTCTTCAAGAAGAAGACCGGCATGGATGGCAACATATAAACGTACAAAGATAGGCTTGTAGCGAAAGGGTATCGTCAACGACACGGTGTCGATTACGACAAAATTTTTTCACCTGTTGCCATGATTAAATCCATTCGGATTATGCTTGCTATTGCTGCATATTTTGATTACGAAATATGGCAGAAGGATGTCAAAACCGATTTCCTTAACGGAAACCTTTAAGAGGATGTTTATATACAACAGCGTGATGGTTTTGTCATACCAAGACTTGCAAACAAAGTTCGTAAGTTAAATCGATCAATTTATGGATTGAAGCAAGCATCGCATTCTTGGAACCAATGTTTTGATGAGATCATAAAAGAATATGATTTCGTTCAAAATGAAGATGATCCTTGTGTATATAAGAAGGTTAGTGGGAGTGCACTTACATTCATTGTCCTTTACGTTGATGATGTATTGCTTATGGGCAATGTCATTCCCATGCTACAATTGGTGAAAGCTTGGCTTTCATTAAAATTCTCCATGAAAGATCTGGGAGAAGCAACCTTTATTCTAGGAATGAAGATCTACCGGGATAGATCTAGAAAGATGTTTGGACTCTCCCAGAGCACGTTGTAGGCACTGCATTTTTGTACATAAGTCCCTATGATGAGTCTCATTTGGAGACACTACCTTTTAAGTCACGGAGGTCACGGAAAACGGACATCGGAAGGGGAAATTCAGAATAAACAAGGTTCACTGTTTTCGTTCGTGCTGCGTTTGTGTATACGTTCGAACTCCAAACAGATTGTGGGCGTTCATGCCGCGTTCGAAGAGGCATTCGAACGGTGTCGGTAATTCTGGTTTTGCTGCTAGCCTCACATTAAGCCCAATTCGCCCAAGCCTTGGCCCACACGCCCAAGCCCACTTAAAACACATATTTAACACATGGTGAAATCAAAACAAATCTAAAAATCACATACCAAATTGAAATAAACATTAAAATCAATCAAATATTTTAATTCATTAATTAAGATATTCACCCACCAATTACAAAAGATTCCTTCCTATCTAAACTAAATTAAAAAGATGTCATGCCTAATTAAAATCAATTATAACAAATTAAAGATTTTGACTTCCTAATTCAACCAAATTTGTCCCCCCTCAATCTTTGACTTTCATTGCTCAACACAAAATCAAATCCTTTCCTTGTGAGACAAGGTGAAGCCTTAGCCTTTCTCTATATAAACAACCCCTAACCAAGACATGCAGTCTCCTAGCTCATTCATACAAAAAAGCACCTTCACAAACCGATCAGCCCTACACGTCCATAAGCCTCACAAATCCGCCCATGCCACACAACCCTTCAACACCATAAACACAACACAATTAACAAACTGCCTCACCTTCGCCCCTTCAACACACTGCCCCCACTCTGTCAGCCACACAGCAGCCCCTAAAACACACATAAAACAGCCCCCGAACCACACCATAACACCACCGAAAATCACACCCAAAACAGTAGCCAAAACACCCCAAAAACAATAACTAAGATACACCAGAAAAGCGGCAGCAAATCGGAGTCAGAAGCAGCAGCAAAAGACGGAGAACGACGACCCAAAACAGTAAGACAACGAACAAGAGCAGTGAACCAGTGAACCGGAAGAGTTGCGGAGCATCCACCCTTCCGACGACCGTACACCGTACTACCGAGAGACGACATAAAAGGTTAGACCTGAGGGCACCTTGTATTTATTATCTTTCATTTGTCTTTTACTTATTCTAATATATTTTTTATTGCATGAGAGTCGTTTTGTTGAGGCATGATGTGAATTCCAGATAAACGGAATGCATGTTCTCTTTTGTGGTATATCGGATGGAAACCTGGACGTAAATTCCGTAGCCGAATCCGAATGGACGGTAGTACGATCTGCACTCGGGATACAACTCCACGTACCACCTGAGAGATACATATATTCCGTTTCATCCAAAGTTGTATTTGAGCATGATGTAGTTAGTACGTTATTTATTTATTTAGCCTGATTAGGCCTAGTGCGTTATTTATTCTTAAGCATGATTTAGTCCTTAGTGTGTTAATCTTTATGCATGATTTAGATATCCATGTGATTAGATATGTCGTTGTTGTGATCCTGTTTGAATGCGGTACCTAAAACCATATGAATATATGCAATCTGTCAATTCCCGTTTGAACTCGTCATCGAACGCAACTCGAACGCGAACCTTCTGTTTTCCGTTCGAACGCGTTATCAAACGCTACTCGAACGCGCATGTATTTTGTATCATCAGGTCTGGCCCCGTTCGAACGCGTTATCAAACGCTACACGAACGCGAACCTTCTGTTTACCGTTCGAACGCGTTTACGAACGCTACACGAACGTGCACACACTGAACTGAGTCTGTCTCATCATATTTCATGCACAATTGCCTCTTGGGTGATCTCCCTTGCATTATGTAGCCAATCATATTACTTGTATTCCTGCATTTATCCATTCGATGTATTCATAAGATAGTACTCAAGCATGATTAGGTTGTTCTTAGTTTTCCATATCATATGATTGAAATATGTTCATGAGATTGCCATGTGATGTTGCATGTTGTGATGAACTTGTTGATGTATGCATGTGAATTTAGAAGCATGATACTCTTGGAAATAAGTGTTACTTAGACTTGATTAAATTATTACATAAATCCTTTCATTACAAGTGACATAAGTAAGGGACCATTCCGAACCCAACGGTTTGAGGTCTTCCCTTGCGAGGGGTGAGTGCGGCCTTAAATCTCATTTTCCCGGTTCACACCGGGTGGCGACTCCATTATTCTCCGGTTTAGTCCCCCGCGGGCTACTCTGTACTCCCAACTAGGCCTTGAGCTCGGGACAGCATGCGTCGCCCAGTTTCCTGTGTTCCTACAGTCTGGCGACTCCACTGGGGATAGAGAATCGGCCCCGAAATATTGTCTTGTAATGTTTGGATTTATGTTTTAATTGACCGTGTCTATAGTGGATAAAATGGGGGTTTAATCAAAGGCATTTTAAGGCTAGGTAATGGTTGGGTGTCTTCCTTCACTCACTACCTTTATAGAAGGAAAAGCTGTGAAGGCACCTAGATAGCCTATTGTGATGGACTAATTTGGAGGACTCGTTGTTTATTCCTGACAACAAGCGATAAGAGCCTAAGAGGCTTGGGTATTTAAGTGAGCCTCGCTCCACCTTCCCTCTGGGGAATCTACAACGGGAAATCCATTTGACAGTCAGTCACATACCATAGCTCATTGGCACGTACCTTAGTGTATAAAAAAGGGTGCGCTCACTTGGTTGCTCGAACCCTTGATTGGGGAGACCTAGTTATGGGCCATCCTTCGCCAATGAGAGCCTTTGTCTACACTCCTGCGAATCCACCCATAGACCGGGATTGTATGGTTAAAGTAACAATTATTTCCTTGAGTATGAGCTTGTGGACCATCCTCATTTGGATGTAGTTGGACCATTGTCAGAAATGCGGACTTACTGGGCCATTTAAACTGAGGCGAGTTCGTACCTTATGACCATTGGGCCCAAAGCTTCTGAAATGTTGATGGGCCATTCTGTAGAAATTATTGTTTTATGTTTGCATTATCTTTCTTTTATGCTTGTGTTTGGGAACATCGTCGTTTGGATCCATTTGGACCATTTGTCATGAGATATGGGCTTGTTGGGCCATTTAAACTGGGACAAGAACGTATTTTATGACAATTGGGCCAAAGGCTTCTAAGTGTTGATGGGCCACTTTGTGCTTGTGTTCAGAACATTACCATTTGGATTTAGTTGGGCTCCTTGCCATGAGATGTGAACTCGTTGGGCCATTTAAACTGGGACGGGTTCACTCATATGACAGTTAGCCCAGAAGCTTCTAAAATGATAATGAGCTGATTTGTTTGAAGATTTTAGTTGATTCAGTATGTTATATATGTCACATGCATCTCATGCACCCCATGCATACATACATCATGTTAACCCTTGTGTTCTGAAAGCCATCATAGATTCCCGTTGGGTTAGGGAAAAGGGAAGACTCACCAAAATACTGGGAACAGACATGAGTGAATCATATATTGAGGTATCACGTATGGATCAGTTGGAAAACGGTTTCGCCAAGGTCACTGAACAGTTGCAAGCCTTGACTACTACCATGACAAATATGGATGTGCCCCGTGCTGGGGGAAATTCTGAGAATGTAAGGCGCGAGGAGCCTTCGAATGGGTCGGGGGATGATATCCCCACTTTTGATGATGGCATGGCAGAGTATGCATCAGGCAAAGTGATTGGGTCTCAGGCAGAATTTCAGAAGCTTCGGGATCAGGTTGAGTCAGTTACCCGTAAGATGAAGGGTAAGGACGAAGAATTACTAGACTATGAGGCGATGGCTTTTGAGGAACAGTTGTCTGCTCAGTTCAAGATGCCGGATATGGCCAAGTTCAATGGGAATGGGGATCCGAGGGTCCACCTCCGACAATATGTGTCAGTTATGAGTTCAGTAGGCCTAACACAGCGCCAAGCTCAGAAGATGTTTGGGATGTCACTTGAGGGGGCACCTGTGGTTTGGTATCATAGCCTTAAGAAGAAGGTTATGGAAGATTGGAGGGAACTAGCTGATGCTTTTCTGAAGCAGTATGTTACAGACTTAGAAATTGACTTGTCACTCCGTGATTTGGAGAACACTAAGCAGAAGTTAGAGGAAAGTTTCAAAGAGTATGTGGATCGCTGGAGAAGCCAGCTTTTGAAAATGCAGACTCGGCCCTCAGAGAAGGACCAAATCAAAATGATCATCAAGGGCACAAAGCCCTCTATTTATAGTAAACTAAGGAGGATGACTTCGATGATTTCTAATTTTCGACAGTTGAGGGAAACTGTCATGGATATTGAGGAAGAAGAGGCTGAAAACAGAAAGTTTTATGGCCAGAATAGAAGAACCTTTGGGGGGCCTTCTGAGACCAATCCCGCTACTGCCGAGGTTGCTTCCATTAAGAACCGGTATTTCTCTAACCTGGGGAAGCCGTTATCTAAGGTGCTTGAGAAGTTGAAGGGACAAGGACTCCTAAAACCCTTAGAGCCTAAACCACTTCCAGATCCTATACCACCCAACCTTAACCTAAGCTTGTATTGTCACTTCCATCAGAGGAGAGGCCACGAAACTGATAGTTGCACCCGCCTTAGGCATGAGATCCAAAACCTCATTGACTCCCACAAAATACCTGACCCAGAAAGAGAACAACCCAACGCACACAGAAATCCCTTACCCAACTACATGATCAACTATGGCCTACCCGAAACCCTTGTCCTCCAAACCCTTAACCACCAAGCTTCTTACATGGAGATAGGGGATGATAGTGAAGAACCGTAGGCCAAGAAAGAAGGCAATGCTGCGGATGATGAAGTTGTTCCTCCTAGTTTATTTGATCCTGCATTTTTAATATAGACATTGACTTGGTCTACCTGTTCGAACCATTTCTTAAATGATAATAAAGACGTTCATTTCGTTTACATGCCTGAGTCTCTCCCTCCAACCTGCAACATGAGTATATTTGAGAAAAGCATTCAACCCTAGTACTATGAAATTCAGTGATGTTTAGAACACGGGGAATCTTCGGAAGCAACAACAGTACAGTCAGTTTCAGAAATGGATCAGTATCAGCTTGCGGGCAAGGCCCACATCATCAGCATCAGTTTGGGGGCTTAAGCCCACATCAGCATCAGTTTGGGGATGAGTCCCAGGGCCGAGGCCCACATCAGTTACAGTTTGAGGATGAGTCCCAGGGTCGAGGCCCACATCAGTATCAGTTTGGTGCCGAGGCCCACATCAATATCAGCTTGGGGGCGAGGCCCACATCAGTATCAGCATCAGTTTAGGGGCTGAGGCCCACATCAGTTTCAGTTTTGGGGATGAGTCCCAGGGCCGAGGTCCACATCAGAATCAGTATCAGTTCTGCCGGGTATGGCATTCTGGGGGCGAGGCCCACATTGGTTCAGTATTAGTTCTGCCGGGTATAGTACTCTGGGGGGCGAGGCCCATCAGTAATGGTTCAGAAATGGACCACTCTCTTATCAGCAACGGTTCAGAAATGAACCACTCTTATATCAGTAATGGTTCGGAAATGGACCATCTCTTATCAGCAACGGTTCGGAAATGAACCACTCTCATATCAGTAATGGTTCGGAAATGGACCATCTCTCATCAGCAACGGTTCGGAAATGGACCATTATCAGATCTCGCCGAAAATGGCACTCCGAAAATGGAGCACGGTTCGGAAATGGACCATTATCACATCTCACCGAAAAGGGCACTCCAAAAATGGAGCACGGTTCGAAATGGACCATCATCTCATCTCGCTGAAAATGGCACTCTGAAAATGGAGCACGGTTCGGAAATGGACCAAAGAAGGCCTAACCCATCGGAATATGATACATATACATGCATACATGCATACATATCACGTACATGCAATGTTTGTTTTGTGTTCGCAGGTTTGTCGCGGCAAAGACCATCTCATCAAATAACGGTTCAAAAATGAGCCACATTCTCGCACAGCACGGTTCGGAAATGGACCGCTACCACAACAGATGCCGAAAATGGCGCCCCAAAATGGAGCACACAAAGCAAAGGCCGAAAATGGCGTTCCAAAATGGAACACACACAGCAAATGCTGAAAATGGCGCTCCAAAATGGAGCACCCACAACAGACGCCGAAAATGGCGCTCCAAAATGGAGCACCCACAACAGATGCCGAAAATGGCGTTCCAAAATGGAGCACACAAAGCAAAGGCCGAAAATGGCGTTCCAAAATGGAACACACACAGCAAATGCCGGAAATGGCGCTCCAAAATGGAGCACACACACAAAAGATACCAAAAATGGCGCTCTAAAAATGGAGCACGGTTCGGGAATGAACCAGGGGTCGCAGCACCTCACCACCAAATCAACTCAACTCAACTCAACACATGGTAAGTCAAGTGGAAGCTGGCGAGCCAGGTAAGTGAAAATGCATTGCATAACTTTGATAGGATTGTCACTGTTACACATTACACAAGTCCCATCAAAGTGGGGGCGACTGTAGGCACTGTATTTTTGCACATAAGTCCCTATGATGAGTCTCATTTGGAGACACTACCTTTTAAGTCACGGAGGTCACGGAAAACGGACATCGGAAGGGGAAATTCAGAATAAACAAGGTTCACTGTTTTCGTTCATGCTGCATTCGTGTATACGTTCGAACTCCAAACAGATTGCGGGCGTTCGTGCCGCGTTCGAAGAGGCGTTCGAACGGTGTCGGTAATTCTGGTTTTGCTGCTAGCCTCACATTAAGCCCAATTCGCCCAAGCCTTGGCCCACACGCCCAAGCCCACTTAAAACACATATTTAACACATGGTGAAATCAAAACAAATCTAAAAATCACGTACCAAATTGAAATAAACATTAAAATCAATCAAATATTTTAATTCATTAATTAAGATATTCACCCACCAATTACAAAAGATTCCTTCCTATCTAAACTAAATTAAAAAGATGTCATGCCTAATTAAAATCAATTATAACAAATTAAAGATTTTGACTTCCTAATTCAACCAAATTTGTCCCCCCTCAATCTTTGACTTTCATTGCTCAACACAAAATCAAATCCCTTCCTTGTGAGACAAGGTGAAGCCCTAGCCTTTCTCTATATAAACAACCCATAACCAAGACATGCAGTCTCCTAGCTCATTCATACAAAAAAAGCACCTTCACAAACCGATCAGCCCTACACGTCCATAAGCCTCACAAATCCGCCCATGCCACACAACCCTTCAACGCCATAAACACAACACAATTAACAAACTGCCTCACCTTCGCCCCTTCAACACACTGCCCCCACTTTGTCAGCCACACAGCAGCCCCTAAAACACACATAAAACAGCCCCCGAACCACACCATAACACCACCGAAAATCACACCCAAAACAGTAGCCAAAACACCCCAAAAATAGTAACTAAGATACACCAGAAAAGCGGCAGCAAATCGGAGTCAGAAGCAGCAGCAAAAGACGGAGAACGACGACCCAAAACAGTAAGACAACGAACAAGAGCAGTGAACCAGTGAACCGGAAGAGTTGCGGAGCATCCACCCTTCCGACGACCGTACACCGTACTACCGAGAGACGACATAAAAGGTTAGACCTGAGGGCACCTTGTATTTATTATCTTTCATTTGTCTTTTACTTATTCTAATATATTTTTTATTGCATGAGAGTCGTTTTGTTGAGGCATGATGTGAATTCCGGATAAACGGAATGCATGTTCTCTTTTGTGGTATATCGGATGGAAACCCGGACGTAAATTCCGTAGCCGAATCCGAATGGACGGTAGTACGGTCTGCACTCGGGATACAACTCCACGTACCACCTGAGAGATACATATATTCCGTTTCATCCAAAGTTGTATTTGAGCATGATGTAGTTAGTACGTTATTTATTTATTTAGCCTGATTAGGCCTAGTGCGTTATTTATTCTTAAGCATGATTTAGTCCTTAGTATGTTAATCTTTATGCATGATTTAGATATCCATGTGATTAGATATGTCGTTGTTGTGATCCTGTTTGAATGCGGTACCTAAAACCATATGAATATATGCAATCTGCCAGTTCCCGTTTGAACTCGTCATCGAACGCAACTCGAACGCGAACCTTCTGTTTACCGTTCGAACGCGTTATCAAACGCTACTCGAACGCGCATGTATTTTGTATCATCAGGTCTGGCCCCGTTCGAACGCGTTATCAAACGCTACACGAACGCGAACCTTCTGTTTACCGTTCGAACGCGTTTACGAACGCTACACGAACGTGCACACACTGAACTGAGTCTGTCTCATCATATTTCATGCACAATTGCCTCTTGGGTGATCTCCCTTGCATTATGTAGCCAATCATATTACTTGTATTCCTGCATTTATCCATTCGATGTATTCATAAGATAGTACTCAAGCATGATTAGGTTGTTCTTAGTTTTCCATATCATATGATTGAAATATGTTCATGAGATTGCCATGTGATGTTGCATGTTGTGATGAACTTGTTGATGTATGCATGTGAATTTAGAAGCATGATACTCTTGGAAATAAGTGTTACTTAGACTTGATTAAATTATTACATAAATCCTTTCATTACAAGTGACATAAGTAAGGGACCATTCCGAACCCAATGGTTTGAGGTCTTCCCTTGCGAGGGGTGAGTGCGGCCTTAAATCTCATTTTCCCAGTTCACACCGGATGGCGACTCCATTATTCTTCGGTTTAGTCCCCCGCGAGCTACTCCGTACTCCCAACTAGGCCTTGAGCTCGGGACAGCATGCGTCGCCCAGTTTCCTGTGTTCCCACACACGTACATTGAAAAAGTATTGAAGAGATTCAACATGGAACAGTCTAAGAGGGGACTGTTGCCAGTGTCACATGACGTCACTCTATCTAAGGACATGTGTCCTAAAACTCAAGATGAGAGAGACAACATGAGTCAGATCCCGTTCGCTTCTGTAGTCGGATCGATCATGTATGCATGATATGTACGCGACATGATGTCTCTTATGCTTTGAGCATGTATAGTCGCTATCAGGCCGATCCAGGTGATGGTCACTGGATGGCGATTAAGAACATCCTTAAGTATCTTAGATGAACTTGGGATGCTTTCTTAATCTATGGAGATGGAGAACTTGAGGTAATTGGGTTTACCGACGCAAGTTTCCAAACCGATAAAGACGACTGTAAGTCGCAATCCGGGTACATATTTTGTTTGAACAACGGAGCAGTGAGCTGGAAATCTTCCAAGCAAGAGACTGTTGCCGATTCAACAACAGAAGCGAAATATATTACTGCAGCTGAAGCATCAAAAGAGGCAGTTTGGATCCGTAAATTCCTAATTTGATTAGGAGTAGTTCCGTTAGCAGCTGAGCTCGTTCCTTTGTATTGTGACAATAACGGGGCTATAGCGCAGGCTAAGGAACCGCGGTCTCATCAATGATTCAAGCATGTACTTCGACATTTCCATCTGATTCGTGAGATCATACATCGTGGCGATGTGAAGATCGAGAAGGTCGCATCAGATGGCAATATTGCAGATCCGCTGACGAAAGCTATTCCTCAGTAAAAGTTTGAGCGACATGTACATAGTTCATGTGTTAGATACTTGAGTGACTGGCTATAGGCCAAGTGGGAGATTGTTGGACAATTATGACCCATAGCGTCACTATTTGTAAAAGACATTGTGGTTTTTGTACAAATTAACTATGTGATAATGGAAATTTCTATTTTATCATTTTGTAATTAGATTACTTGAATACATATAAATGATAAAAGACCTTATGATTAGTTTCGGATTAATAAGATATAAGACAATATCAATCCACAAAGGTTTAATCATTAAATATCCCTAGTCGTTGTATTATCGAGACTGGACATCGATAATGAAGAATAGACTAGTATTGCACTTGTGCGTGCTATGGAAGCGTAACATCATAGTTCTCATATATTTAAGTATTGGATACTTATTGAAGTGTGATAGGAGGTTGTGTTTCCCGATGGTACGGGAACAGCTTCGCTCTGCAAAGACCCCTCAGAATCCCATTGGTAGTATGACTATTTGTCTATGGGAATCCGAATCAGGGTAGGTGTGTTTGGTCTTAACCTGAGACTTGAATCGCTAATACTTGCGATAATCAATACGCTTTGGTTTTGGTTGTCCGGGACTTTAACAGGTTCTCTGTATGCCTCTTTTGGGTTTATTGAGAATCATAGTGTATTGGGTGTGATGTCAAGATGAAAGTATCACTTCAGTCATATGGAGATGATGATCACGCAGGGATACAGAACTAGTACTCTATTATGTTGCAACTATCAGGATAATATGACAAGGTCATGATTATCCGATTAAAGAGACTAGTTGCTTGTGATCCAATATATGCTTCGTACGGGGCAGACACTATTCTAGCCCCAGGCCTTGCATGTGACATCCGATATTGGATCACAATACGCAATACTACATATACTACGTCTGACAAAGATTATATATTCCTTAAAGAATATTTCTGGAGAATTGGGTAGGCACGGTGTCTTGTAAATCGGTAAGAACGTGGTACTAATACGCATGTATTCGGATAGTCCGACGACCAAATTTACTGTCAACATATCCAGGGATCTCATGAGTCACTTCCCGAAGATTCACTGATGACGTATGACTCGAAAAGAATTAGTCTAGGATTAATTATGAGAGAGAGAAAATTAATCTAAGATTAATTACGGCAAGAATTTATCTGGGATAAAATTCAATTAATAGAGAGAGAACGATTAATTTGGAATTAATCGATTAAATAATATATTCGATATATTAAATGAAATTAGATTTCAAAGCGGAATTAAAATTAGATTTTAATCCGGGCGAACGAATTAATTTAGAATTAATTCGCGAGCGACTTTCGTTATAATTTTGCGAGGCATTATTATTTAATTAAATTTGATTTAATTACGTCGCAACGGAAAATTCGTTAATTCGGAATTAACGAAATCCGAGCCCGATATGTGTTTTGCAGGCTCACTCAGATTTTGAATTAAAATGGGGCCCACAACAAGTCACATCACTAGTCAATCTCATCACTTTTTAGTGATGGAAGTTGTTAGTTGATTTTTAACTTGTAAAACACATTTCCATTATTTTATTTTTGATTTGTGAATGACCTTTACTAACTTAGATTTGGTATATGTCATTATTGATTTTAGAAATCAATTACATAAATTTGAAAAACACATCTCTCTCTCCCAAGGCAAAAACTGTGACTTCTCCCTCTCCTATTGGAAGTTTTGCTTCAAAATTTCTTAAGTGCTAGCACATAAAGAGTCTACAAAGGTGTTAGGGAAACCATTCCCATTGAGTTTGGAATCAAAGTTCAAGGCTTGGAGCTGCACCATTCACACAAGGAGAAGCTTGGAGCTCAACAAAGGATTCAAAAGTTTTGAACTTTTCACCTATATCCAATCCGTTCAATGTAAGTATTTCCGCTACTTCTTTGATTATTCACACTTATTTATGCTTAAATAGATCCTTGGCATGTTCTTAGAGAACAAACACATAGAGGATCTGTCAGTCCCGTGTACGGGATTTAGGTGTCCAATTTGTGATTCTTTGAAATCCTTGACCGAGGTATGATTCGGAAACGAGTTCCGAATATTTATTGAAGAATCATAATTATGTCGCAACACATGAATTATTCATAGCGGAGATTTGACGTTTAATCTATATCTTCGGAATAATTCGGATAACCTATGACAGAGGGATTATATATATGTGATGACTTCGACTTGGATGGTTCAACTCGATTATCTGTGGTCCTCGTAATTTATGAGTGGTTGAATTACAGACATGGAAATGGTTTCCATGACAGATATACTTGAACCTAGAGAGTCCCACAATATAAAGTGTACTCGTTGAGCACTTGGGCAATTAATTATGGATAATTTACACATGCGTATTAAATAATTTGTATTTGTATACGATACATAATTTATATTAGATACACATTATTAACCTATTGGATTTTGACACTTGTTTTTTTATTATTATTAATTAATTAATTGTTAATTAATTATTAATAATAATAAAATGGAAGAATATTCTTGAAATATTTTTCCATCTGTTTATTTTATCTTTTTGTTAATTATTAAATAAATTGATTAATTTGTTAATTAATTTATTTTTAATTAAGAATATTACATGGAATATTCTTAATCTTTGCCAAAATTTGATTTGCCAAACCATGTAATTTGGACACATGGATTTTAATTAACAAAAAATCAAAATAAAATCTTATTTTGGATAAGATCAATGAGGTGGAAAAATTTTAACCAAAAATAATTGTTATTTATGTTGAAATTTGTTGCAAAATTCGAAATTGGCCAAAAATAATATATAAATGAAACTTACTTTCATTTTGCAAGCTTTTTGGCCATTTCTCATGTGTTGAGAACCAAAGAAAAAATTAGGTTAAGTGTTTGAAACAAAGCTAACAACACCAAGGTGAAGAAAATTGGAACTTGAAAATTAAGGTAATTTAAGTTCCTAATTTCTATTTTCTTATTTTTATTTTTAATCATGTGAAATATGTATGAGATATGTATGTTGCATGTTTAAATTATATATGTATCACAAATATATATATTTGAATAAAAACTTGGTGTTGGACGCTTAATTAACCTTAATAATTTTTTCTTATAAACATGTGTTGTTGGATTAATTAGTGAATTAATCTTAAAAATAAAAATTGCCATTCTAGAGTGATATTGCCACTCAAATGTTTCCTAGAATTGTTCTTGGAACTTTATATTGTGGTGATTTAACTTTGGAGTAAGTTAATTGGATTAATTTGTGAATAATTGAATTTTGGCTTGAAAATTGACAAAAATTGATTCTGGATCAGATCTGGTTTTGATCTTAAAAACAGATTATTTTTCATGAAAAATATGTTGTTTGGATGATATTTATTGTGAATTGGGTGGTGGATAAATTCCAGAAATTGTTCCGGGGAGAAAATGCGAGAAAACGACGAAATTCGCGTCAAAACAAGCTCCTTGCGTGCCGGCTGTGACCCCATCGAACTGGGCACTGTTCGGGCAGCCCAAGGGCTGACCGAACACTGCCCAAGTGTCCAAGATGGCCCGGCTCGGCGGTTGGTCAACTGGTTTGACCGTTTGCCCGTTACGCGTAGTATTTGTCGAAAAATATTTTCGTAAAATAATTCGTCATGTAATGAAATATATTATGTTATTAAATATTAATAAATAATATATTTAAATTTATTTGAGTGAATTAAAAATATTTGTTATTAATTAATTCGCTTAGAAAATTTTAAAATGTTTAAAAATCATTTTCGCCCTCCGCCGCGCCCTCCCGCTGCGCCTGCCCCATCAAAATGGTATCAGAGCGTCTGATCTCACATTCAAAATAATTTTTTCATGCCTTAAATATTCAATATTTAATTCAATTTATTTTACACATGCATGATAATTAATTGATTGGATCAATTATTTAATTGTTTGACGGTGTTTTGTAAAATCCCCATAATAAGGCTTTTTGTTTTTGTGAGTGTATTGTACACTAATAGGTCCGTCTCGTCAATACGGATATAAATACTTTTCCTGATACTGTGGTTGTGTCTTTTAAAGCAGTGCGGCTATGGTTAATGGAAATTTATTTATACCGGTAAAACTTATTTGATAAGAAACAAATTCGAGCGAACGTGCATACCAATAGATGCCAAAGTAGTGAAGTGATGTATTAGTACCTTGGATATGTACATTGACGAGTATTACTTTGAATACGCCCCATCCAATAGATGTCAAAGCAGTGAGGATCAGAAACGGTTCAGGACCTATTTTAAAGAGTCACATTGGATGTGATTGGTAATTGTTACATACTTTCAAATATATTTGGGCACAATATGCCAAAGCTGTGTGTTCAAATATATTTGTGAGGTCTACTTCCTGCTATAGAATTTAATTTAATTATTGAATTCTCGTATTTTATTTGGGGATTATCAATTTACGTAAATTAGTGGGAGGGCATCCTTATATTAAAAATCCATGATATGTTGGATGTTTGGTGATATTGATGAAATTACTTTTATCTGCTAACTCCTATTTCTTTTGTAAAGTTTGTGATGACAGCTACTACGTTCACTAATCCGTTTGCACGTGTCCTGGACGTGAATAAATTGACTGGTCCAGAGAATTTTAGTGAATGGGAATTGGATCTTAAGATTGTCTTAAGGTCCGAGAAGTTGGGTTATGTGCTGGATAATCCAGTGCCGCTGGATATTGCACCAGAGTCATTACCTGAAGAGATGGAGGTATTTGAGAAATGGAAGGATGATGATTTTAGAGTCAAGTCATTCATTCTCTGTTCTATGTCTCGTGATCTAAAGAGACAATATACTGATATGTCTGACTCTTATAGCATTATAACTCAAATTCGGGAGCTATTTCTAAACTAGGAGCAGACCCTGGTATATAGAATCTCAGTGGAATTGTTCCACGCTCGTTTGGCTGATGGCAAGCCTGTGAGTCCACATGTCCTGCACATGATGGATCTTATGGAGCAGCTTCGAAAGTATAACTTTCAGCTGAATGAGACTTTGGGCATGAATTTGATTCTAGAGTGATATTGCCACTCAAATGTTGCCTAGAATTGTTCTTGGAACTTTATATTGTGGTGATATAAATTTGGAGCAAGTTAATTGGATTAATTTGTGAATAAATTGAATTTTAGCTTGAAAAATTGACAAAAATTGATTCTGGATCAGATCTATTTTTTATCTTAAAAACAGAATATTTTTCATGAAAAAATATGTTTTTTGGATGATATTGGATGTGTATTGGGTGGTGGATAAATTCCGGAAATTTTTCCGGGGCGAAAACGCAAGAAAACGATGAAATTCATGTCAAAACGAGCTCATTGCGTGCCGGCTGTGATCCCAGCGAACTGGGCACTGTTCGGTCAGCCCAAGGGCTGACCGAACACTGCCCAAGTGTCCGGGATGGCCCGGCTCGTCGGTTGGTCAACCGGTTTGACCGTGTGCCTGTTACGCGTAGTATTTGTCGAAAAATATTTTCGTAAAATAATTCGTCGTGCAATGAAATATATTATGTTATTAAATGTTAATAAATAATATATTTAAACTTATTTGAGTGAATTAAAAATATTTGATATTAATTAATTCGCTCGGAAAATTTTAAAATGTTTAAAAATCATTTTCGCCCTCTGCCGCGCCCATTCGCTGCGCCCTTGCCCAACACAAGGTTCATGCGAGAAGCATTGAGTCCAATCCTTAGAAGATCAAGGCAGTGCTAGACTTGAAATCACCAAGAATAGTGAAAGAGGTGTTGAGCTTGATTGGTCGGGTAGCAACGCTTAATCTGTTCATTTCAAAGGTCACCGATAAATGTCATGTCTTCTTTCAACTGACCAAGATTGCAAAGAAAGATGTCAAGTGGACGGGCGAGTGTGATGATGCATTCCAACAACATAAATGGTACCTGACCCGACCCCCAATTCTGGCCAAGCCAATTCCGAGTGAGATGTTATTTATGTACTTAGTTGTTTCAGAGCTTGTTGTAAGTTTAGTATTAGTATAAGAAATAGAAAAAATCAGAGGCCGATTTATTATTCTAGCAAGGCATTATTAAGTGCGGAATCTCGATACTTGGCTCATGAGTTAATGGCCCTATCATTAGTTACATCAGCTAGGAAGTTACGTCCATATTTCCAAGCTCACCCTATCGGGTTATCTACCGATCACCCACTTAGACAAATATTACATAAACCTGAGACCTCGGGTCATATGATAAAGTGGTCGGTAGAGCTTAGTGAATATGATATATATCATCTGCCCTGGTTGTCAATCAATAGGCAAGCTCTAATTGACTTTGTGGAAGAATTCACCGGGCCCCAAGTTATGGTGGTCAGGGAAGAGGAAAAATGGGAATTGTTTGTTGTTGGGTCAGTTGGCTCACAATGATGTGGAGCTGGTGTCATCCTCAGTAATAAACATGACTAGAGTTAAGTTACACTATAATATTTACGTTTGAGGCAACTAATAATGAAGCTGAGTATGAAGCGATCATGGCCGGTCTAAGGCTCTGTGAGGCTGTCGGGGTTAGAGATGTGGTTATGTAGAGTGATTCACAGCTGGCCATCCAACAGTTGAATGATGGTTTCCGGGCAAGAGAGCCCAACATGATAGATTGAAAGAATGGAGAATGTGACATTTGAGCAGGTCGCTCGGGATACAACTAACAGGTATATTCGTTGACCTGACTAGCGTCATCCATCAAGTGTAAAATCCCTCAGGTAATTCCCTTGGAGATCCTTGAACCAAAGAGTGTGGGAGGATCAAATGTGATGGAAATAGAGGTTGATGTTAAGCCAACTTGGATGGACTCAATCAAGAAGTACCTAGAGCCCGAGGATTTACCAGGGAACAAGAAAAAAGAAAGGAAGCTGATGTATTAGAGTGCCATTTTTGTCTGATTGATGAGGTACTTTATAGAAGGGGCTACATGATACCGTATCTGAGGTGTTTGAGGCCCAAAGAGGCTAATTATGTATTGAGGGAAATCTATGAAGATATCTGTGGGAGTCATGCTGGTGGGAAATCTATCACCCACAAAACACTCAGTGAAGGTTTTTACTAGCCGATGATGCATTAAAACAGGCTCAGTATGGCCCGAGCATGTGATGGGTGTCTGAAGAATGCTAATATACCCCAGCAACCACCCAAATAGCTGACGATTATGTCAAGTCCTTGGTCATTTGCCCAATGAGGTTTGGATCTTATTGGAGCATTGCCTACGGGCAGGGGTCAATCCAAGTACGCAACTGTAGCAATTGATTATTTCATCAAATGGGTGGAGGTCGAGACATTGTCCACTATAACTGAGAAGAATGCTACAGATTTTATAAAGAAGAATATATTCTATTAGTTCAGGATTCCCTGGGCGATCATCACAGATAATGGGAAACAATTTGACAGCTCAGGCTTTAAAAAACTATGTGAGGACCTTGCCTTAAGGTTTGCGTCACCTACTCATTCGAAGTCTAATATGCAGGTTCAAGCAAAAAACAAAACAATCAAGAACAACTTCAAAGTTCGGCTCCAGTCGTGCAAAGGCCTGTGAGTCGAAGAACTACCAGATGCCATGTGGGCGCACCGGACAACTTAAGAAGACTCCATGGGAGAAACCCCATTTTCATTGGTCTACGGGTGTGAGACAGTGATCCCAATAGAGATCGGGATGACGACCCATCGAGTCCAGTACTTTGAAGGATAACAAAATACAGACCTCCTTAGGCATCACATTGACCTCGTTGCCGCCTATCAGTAAAGAATGGCTCGTTTCTGCAATAAAAGTGTCATGATGCGAACCTTTCATCCCGAGGATTTGGTCTTAAGGCAGGTCACTCTGAATACGAAGAAACTCGAGAAAGGCTCATTAAGAGCAAAATGGGAAGGACCTTACAAGGTGGCAGAGGTCATCAGATCACGTGCCTATCACTTGGAGCAGCTAGATGACACCCAACTCAAGAAGCCCTGGAACACAGAGATGTTGCGAAGGTATATTCAATAGAACCTCTCTTAAAATGACCTACAAATAGTTATAAGAAGGGCTGTAGATCCATAAGAATATAAATAAATCTTTCATTTTATAATAAAGACTTGTACTCACATACACATGTTTGTTATTTGAATGGGAAATGCTTATTTAATATTTTTGGGAAATATTCGTGATTGGAATCAGCAAGGGGTGCAAGATAAGTGTGAGGAAAGTGTGCACCCCTATGGCACACCAACCCAGTGACATTATAAAAGGTTCAATTTGGGCATTTTCATGTTATAGGCATTTGTGTGCCTAATTTGCATATTATGAGTTTGTATTAAGCGTGCACCCTTATGGCACACCAACCCAGTGACATTATAAAAAGCCTCAAGTAGGAACGTTAATATCCAATGGCTTGCAACTTTGTGAATAGATTAAGAAGGCTTGTGTGGCATTTGGTGCCTCGGGTATCCATATCACATTTGGCGAGAGGGTCGGTGTGGCGCTTAGTGTCCCAAGATAACCATAACATGTACTGTTTGAAGATAGCTTTGAGGTACTACGGTAGCCTCGGGTTTTCATAGCATTGGGAGTGATATTTCCCCCAAGTCGTTTGCCATATATAAAGAGAGTTGGAGGTATATAGCATTAGGAAGGCCCATGGGCCTCTGTAGCATTTTTAGCCTCGGGATATGCCTAGCATGGGGAGGGGGAATGCCTCCATGGTGATGGCTTCCCTTTTCGGATCCGTAGGAGCATAGCACCGGAAAGGCTAGAAGGCCTTCGTGGCTTTTCAGACTCGGGGCCTGCCTAACATGAGAATGAGAAATCTCCCATAACGTTTGCCAAGACATTTGAACTGTGAAGTTCAAAATTATTATTTTAGGTAACATAGGACATGACGTTGCCTCAATTGCCTCGATGATTTTAGGTTGGTGCGGAGTGCTTGATTTGTCACCGCTGTTACACTTGTCGTTTTATTTTATTTTTGTGCATCATGGTATAAAACGCAATCACCAGCGTTTGTGGGGATGGTCAAAGGTTGAAAATCTTCCCTCATGATCTTTCTGGTTTACAATGGCTCGGGGTTGGGTATGTCCCACTGGTGCCCTATTATTATGTGAATGACACAAGGAGAGATCGTTCCCTTATGACCAAATGTTCTTGTTGGCTCGGGGCTGGATTCATTTAGCCGAGGCTTTATTGATATGTGAACGGCATAATGAGAGATCATTCCATTGTGGCCAAATGTTTTTGTTGGCTCGAAGCTGGATTTTTGCTTACTAGAACAAGGAAACCGGTTATGACACCGACATACCGGTCACGACATCGGCATACCAGTCTCAGCAGAGTTTATAAATACAACCTTTCTCTTTTATTTCTTCATCATTCTTCTTTATTTCTCATACCTCGCCCTCAATTTTTTGCCCCATTTTAAGTTAAAAGCTTGGTTTTCATGCATTTTCAAGCTCTAGGAAGCTAAAAAAAAGCTTTATGATCTTCATTTTGGTATTTGTTTCGCATGACATCATGGATTATCGAAACCCATAATTTGAACCATTTCGATTCTTTATCATTTTGCATGATTAGGTTGTTAATTTTGCTTAGATAAAGGTTTAATAACACGATATATGCATGGTTTAGGTTGATTTGAGACTTATGGTTCAATTTGGGCATTTTTTATGTTATTGGCATTTGGTGTGCCTAATTTGCATATTATGAGTTTGTATTAAGCTAGAATCATATCATTGTAGTTGTAGATATTGATTTTGAGGCAAATTGGAGTTGCCGTGTTAGTTGGCCAAAATCCCTAATTTGACCGTAATTCTTTATCAGTTATATTTTGGGTATTTCAAGTGACAATATTGGTCACGTTAATAGCTCCACCATTGTTTTAAAACTATCATCCTATCTAAAGTGATGTATGCCTCCGCAAGACAGAGTGGAACATGTCATATTAGTCCTATCAATGGCATTAGGTCCAACCCAAGTGTGAGATCTTTCAGTTAGGTCATTCAAATACTCTATAGCCTCTTTAGGATCTTTATATAGAAAATCACCATTGTACATCATCTCTATAAATTGGCGTTCCCTAGTGGGCATACCTTATAAAAATAACTCACTATGCGCCAACTCTCATACACATAGTGAGAAAAAATGGCTAACATCTCTTTTAAATCTCTCTCAAGCTTGATAATGGTCTCACTATCTTTCTAGGAAAACGTATAAATCTGTCTTTCCAGGGTGTTAGTATTATGGTTTGGGAAGAATTGAGTGAAAAATACATTTGTCATCTCACCCCATGATCCTATGAACAGGGTCTCAAAGAATATAATCAACTTTTAGCTCCATTTTTAGGACAAAATGGTAGAACATAAGTTTAATTGTGTTTATAAGCCCAACTTGGCCATGGTTGCAACAACCTCTTCAAACTCTATAATATGCACATGAGGATTCTCATTCTCAAAACCATAGAAGGAAGGGAAAATTATATCAGTCCAGGCTTAAAGTCTTTCTATGATGCATTAGAGGAAACATTGTGCATAAGGGTGTAGATGTGCGAGTAGAGTAGAGACACTCTTGAAGAGTCCTAATGGGTTGCTTCTTGTGATCTCTCATGGTCTATGAGAAAAATCTAGGTGGTGTAGCAAAAATAGTTTCAAATAAAATTTCAGTGTCCTGGGATTCATTCTCTATTATCACAAATCTACCTAAATGATCTTTAGATCTAACTGATGGAGTTGGTGCTTGGAGTGCCAATCCGAATTGTATATTTCATTATTTATTAATAAAATAACTATATTTTAATTTCATACCTTATTAATGGTATTGTCATTATGCGTATTAAATTGATGTATAGATATGCTAAGAATGACATCGACCTTAGAATAGTCTTGACACTAGGTGTAAACTATTCTTAAAGTAAATATTTCTAGTCGTTGGTTTTGGAATACGGTTGAATTCCTATAACTTAGAAGATTATCACATGTCGTATATTGGAATTGGAGTTCCAATGGTTTAAACCAATGTACCATGAGTTTTGGAAACTTGTATAGACATGTGGGTATTCATTGAAGCGAGTACTGAATGACTCATAGGTGATTCATAATAGTTGGAAGTACACACCATCGTCAATGGAAATCTCCTCGAGTCGAGTAGCGTATGTAATCATTTAACTATAGGATAACATTGATTTTGTGTGAGATCCACCACACTTTGATGCCATATATGTCAGAAACTTTTCATGGTCTGACCTCTAGATGTTCGTTGGGTGTGGACCGATGCACTCAATAATCAAGTGCGAAGCAAGATAGGATATGTCGGCCCGTATGTGTACCATAAGAGGTTTAGGTATCCATGTGAGTAAAGTCATGATTCTTAAATATTTGGCCAAAGTCGATCACCTAGGGTGGATCGCATCAGTTATGAAGAATCGTGGACATGTCGACATGAGATGTACGTCTCGAAAACTTGACGGTATATTCTATATTTTCTAAGCACAACTCAGATAGCCTACGACGGAGGGATTGCTAAACATATATGATGATCCTGAATTGTATAGTTCAGAAAGGTCGTTCGTGTTCTTCGTGAATTTGGAGGTGGTCGAATTGCGTACATATTAGCTAGGTTTATATGACGAACATGTCTGAACTTAGAGAGTCCTAATTATGACGAACGTGTCTGAACTTAAAGAGTTCCAATATGAAGTGTACTCGTTGAACACTTGGGTAGTCGATTATTTTGATAAAAGATAATATTCGATATTGTAATTATCAACTAAGATAATCAAGTGTTATTAGATAACATTGATTATTTACCTTGACCTAATTGGATTAATTGGATTTATTCAATAATTACACAATGGCTTAATTGTAAAATCATAACTATCTCTACTATTTGATGATATTATGGTAATTGTAAGTATGTAATAATATGTAGTTTTGGCTTGATTTAATTGGCTTGATTTATTCCAAGGTCAATGGGTCACGCTTAACTGGGATCACTAAGTTTATTGTGCCAAAGCCAAGGCTTAGTTGATTCAGAGGAAAAAGGTTAGGCAATATATTGGATATATTGGCATATATATGATATATGTTTCGGACTTGGATGTCCACCTACTGGATCTAGGAATTGGATGGGATTCAATTGATCTTAGAGATATACCTAGTTAATTATCATACAATTTATTGGCCAAAGTCAAGATTGTGTGTTATTTAATGGGATCCTAGCCCACTAGGAAACACGGTTTCCCGAGTACTTGACAGAGGGTTAGAGGCTCGCCGAAAAATAGTGGGAGGCAAGTATTAAATTTGCAATATTCGTTTAGTTACTTTCCATACGCGCTCATTACAAATTTTTCGTCAATATAAATTAATATATTAGTTGGACTAATATTTAATGTTATTTTAAAACAGTTGGACTGTATTCAAACTATTTCACTTATAGTGGATTATATAATTGGATTATAGTCATCAATATATTTGAATTAATAAATTGAATTATAGTTGATTTTATAATTGGATTATAGTAATCAATATAATTGAATTTAACAAATTAAATTATAGTTGATTATATAGTTGGACTATAGTAATCATTATAATAAATAGTACCTAAAATCGTTGATTAAATAGTTGGACTATTAGAATCAAGATAAATTGAAAGATTAGTGTTTAAAACATAATCCTGGGTGAAAAATGTTTTAAACGACTTTAATTTTCAAATTGGGAATAAAATATCAGGATGGTCCTGGAAACTAATAAGTTACTTTATTTGATAAAATAACATCTTAGGCCTAAGCTCGGAGTTAAGCAAATAGTAGAGCATGATATTTGGAATATTCATGTGATGATAACTTTAGTGTTTAATCCATTAAGCTTACCAAATAGACTCATTAATTTCTTAGTCAGAACTAAGGATTAGATCCTTAAAGTATGATAATGAAATTGAAGGATCTTCATAGATCTATTCTTAGATCTTAGAAGTACTAAATTGCAATAGTAAACTCTTGGAGAGTTAATGGCTATACTCAAGGAGTCAAAGCCAAAGTTTGAAATAAGGCAAGAAGCGCAAGGCGCATCTTATTTCGATATTCTAGAAGGCCAAGGCTTGGCCAAAGGCTTCTGGAGTGGAAAAAGGGCAAAGGCAAAGTCATTATAATCTTCTGGGAAGACAAATGACATATCCCAAAATGTCTGCCTAAATTGTGGCAAACGGAATCGCGGAAGCGTGACTGCCGTTTGGACAAGGCAGACATGAAGGAATAAAAGACGGGCAAGGCTCTGACTTCAAATATGATTGTCATAAAAATGTTCACT
Organism: Zanthoxylum bungeanum; assembly: GCA_019454045.1. Taxonomy (NCBI): domain Eukaryota; kingdom Viridiplantae; phylum Streptophyta; class Magnoliopsida; order Sapindales; family Rutaceae; genus Zanthoxylum; species Zanthoxylum bungeanum. Next base: position 50,535 of record SKCR01023478.1, on the reverse strand, counting down.
ACTAGTATTAAAATTGGATTTTAGATACTTAGTGTGGTACATAAATATGTATTGATGTGCAAAATTTGCTAATAGCAGGATACTGACTTCATTTGAGATTTATCTTCGAATTGAAAACGGGACGAAAGTCGCTGTTTTAAACGTAGAAACCTAACTTTAGGAACTACTCTTTGGGTGTGTACTTAAATTAGGAAACTGTTATAATGTAACTAGTTTGACTAGAAACATTATCTCTATATCTGGGATTAACCCGTTGCGGGTATACCTTTATATTCTAGAACACTAAAGTGTTTTATTTTATAAAGATGATATTGAGATAAACCACATTAGATGTGAATAACAATATTTATATTTTGAATATAAATAAATTTCAAACATATGACATGATAAACAAATAGCTCTGACTGATTTAATCAGTTGAAACTTAAATGTGGCATTTTCGTCTGTGACACAATTAAACAAGACTCGTATATCCACACTTTCGAAGAGTGGGTACTAGGACAAATTTTATTCCATTCAAATAATGTATACAAATCTAGTTTATTGGGCAAAGTGCCTAAAACATGTTGGGAAATCTCTAAGTCACGGGATCGATTATCAAGCATAAAACAACATGTGAATACATCGAGGAAGTTACGGAATACTTACATCGAGCGGTTGAGCGATGCGGTGAAGAACAAAAACTTCAAGCTCCCTCCAAGGTGTGTCATGGCAGTGGCTGAAATTTGGTCCTCCAAATTCGGCAATGATCCAAGCTCCAAGCTTTCGTGATGTGATTCCAAGCTCAAGGGTTGGTTTCCCTATCACCTTTGTATGTCTCCTAAAGCGTTCTAGCACTCCGGAAATTTTGCCATAAAATTTCCTATTGCTTCTCATTGACTCACGGCTTTCACTAGAATTTTGAGGAAGAAGAAGTTGCCCCTTGGGCGAGAGAGAGGGAGGAAGAAAGAGAAAAAATGTGTTAGGTTAATTGATTTCTAAAATTAATTAAAACATATACCAAAAATTTGAATTTCAAAAAGTCAAAAGGTACAAGCTTTAATGCTCCCAACTACCACCATCAATCACAAGTGACAAGTTGTCATATCACTCAAAGTGACTAGACATCACATCAATTGATTGACTAGTGATTTGACGCTAGATGTGACTTGCGGGCCGCACTTGAATTCGAAATGCGAGTGCGCTCGCAAACACTCCCGGGCTCGGGTTCGCTAATTCCAAATTAACGAATTTTCCGTTGCGACGCAATTAAATAATTATGCCTAGTAAAATCACTATTCACGTCACTAACGAATTAATTCTAAATTAACTCGTTCGCCCGAATTAAAATCTAATTTCAATTCCGAGTCGAAATCCAATTTCGTTTAATATATCGAATATATTAATTTTATCGATTAATTCCAAATTAATCGTTCTCTCTCTTTTTTTTAATATTTTATCCCAGATAAAATATCTCCGTAATTAATCCCAGATTAATTTTCTCTCTCATTTAATTAATCCCAGATTAATAAAGTGCGAGTCATACGTCATTGGTGAATCTTCGGGAAGCGACCCATGAGATCCCGGATATGTTGGCAGTAAATTCGATCGTCGGACTATCCGAACACGTAAGTACCTCGTACTACGTTTATACCGATTTACAAGACAAGGTTGGCTTCTAGCAAAGCACCATGCCTACCCAATTCTCCAGAAACATGCTTACAGGAATAAGCGATCTATATCATGCGTAGCATACGTAGTATTGCGTATCTCGATCCAGTATCGGATGTCACGTGCTAGGCCTGGAGCTGGAATCGTGTCTGCCCCGTACGAAGCACATATCGGATCTCTGGTAACTAGTCTCTATAATCGGATAAACATGACCTAGTCATTTTATTCCGATAGCTACAGCATATAAGAGAACCAGTCTCGTATCCTACGTGACCATCATCTCCACTATGACTGGAGTGATACTTCTGTCTCGACATCACACCCAACACACTACGATTCTCAATATACCCAGCAGAGGCGTACACAGAACCTGTTAAATCCCTGGACGACCTAAAACCAAAGCATATTGATTGTCGCAAGTATTAGCGGTGCAAGTTTCAGGTTAAGACCAAATACACCTACCCTGATTTCAGGCTTCCATAGACACATAGTCATACTACCAATGGAATTCCGAGGGGTCTATCCAGAGCGAAGCTGTTTCTCGTACCATCGGTAAAACAAAACCTCCTACTACACTTGCATGAGTATCCTATACCCAAATATATGAGAACTATGCTGTTATGCCCTCACAACGCGCACAAGTGTAATACTAGCCTTTTGCGCATTATCGATGTCCAATCTCGATAATACTCTGACTAGGGATATTTAATGATTAATCCTTCGTGGATTGATACCGTCTCATATCATCTCAATCCAGGAACTAATCATAATGACCTCCTATCATTTATACATCTTGGTGATCTAATCACAAATGATAAGAGAGCAATTTCCTTTGTCACATAGTTAATTTGTGCAAAAATAACATGATCTGTACAAATAGTGACGCTATGGGTCATAACTGTCCAACAATCTCCCACTTGGCCTATAGCCAGTCATTCGAGTGTCCTACACCCGAACTATGTACGGTTCGCTCAAATTACTGAGAAATGACTTTCGTCAGCGAATTTGCATGACTATCATCTGATGCGATTTATTCGATCATCACATCGCCACGATGTATGATCCGAACGAATTATATGAATATCGAAGTATATATCTGGATCGTTGATGAGACCATTAATTCTTTAGCCTGCGCTGTAGCCCAGCTCAGCTGCTAACAGAACTATATCTAATCTAATTAGATTTATTATCGACCCAAACGGCTTCTAATGCTGCCTCAGCCGCATCAATAATCCACTTTTGTTGTTTTATGTGGTAGCAGTATCTTGCTTGGAAGATTTCCAGCTCACTGTTCCGTTATTCAAACTTTATAGTACCGTTGTTATGACTTACAGTCGTATATGTCGGTTTGGAAACTTGCAGCAGTGATCCCAGTCATTTCAAGTTCTCATTCTCCATAGTTTAAGACAGCATCATTAGTTCCTCTAAGATACTAAAGGATGTTCTTAACATTAATCCAATGACTATCACTTAGATTGGTCCCGATTGTGACTCCATATGCTCAAAGCATATGAGACACCAGGTCGCGTACATTTATCAATGTACAAGTTCTCGGAGAGTACTAACAACTTTAAATCTATCCCAGTAGATCTTTATTCCTAGAATAAAGTTTGTTTCTCCCAAGAATTCTACGGAGAATTTTCTCGAAAGCTAAGCTTTCACCGATTGTAATATGGGAATATCATTTCCAAGAAATGACATATTATCATTATTATACAGGACATTCACTGTCAGTGCGCTCCCACTAACCCTCGTATATACACAAGAATCATTTTTGTTTTGAATTAAATCATATACCATTATGATTACATTAAAAGGATAATTCCAAGAACGCAATGCTTGCTTCAATCCATCCATGGATCGAATAACCTGCAAACCTTGTTTGCTAGTTTTGGTACGAAAAAACCGTCAGAATGTTGTAAAAATCCTCCAAAAGGTTTCCGTTAAGGAAAATGGTTTTGGCATTTAGCTGTCATATTTCATAAATGAAACATGCAGCATCAGCAAGCATTATCCAAATGGATTTACCGTGGCAATGGTTAAAAGATTTCGTTGTAATCAACACAATGTTGATAACGATACCTTTTCGCTACAAGCCTAGCTTAGTACGTTGGTATGTTGCCTTCCACGTATGTCTTCCTTGAAGATTTATATTGTACCAATAGGCACAATGCCTTGTGGTACAACAACTAGTGTCTAAACATAGTTGTTATACATGGAATCCATTTCGGACTTCATGGCACTTTTCCATAATAGGGAGTCGATACCTTGTATCACATCTTCATACGTAGTCAGTTGGTGTTCCTCAATAAGATTGACATCTTTTACGAGGTGAGATCAGAAACCCATACCTCAGGTTGTTTTCTGACTCTCTCCGATCTACGCGGTTCTTGTGTATTCGAAGATTACTGGTATATTTTCATCCTTGATGAACTATTTGTGTTCCATTAAGGAATCGGTGCCTGGAATAGTATTACTCCGATTTTCATCGAGTTTTACTATCCTCCCACTTACACTGCATATTGGTATTCCTCTTAGGAAAAACCGCATGGCGAGCAACAATTACATTGTTCTCTAGTGAGTTGTATAAGTACTATACTTTGGTTTCCCTAGGATAACCTACAATTTGGCACTTATCCGATTTGGGTTCTAGTTTGGTATCATCCAAACATATGCCTAGCATACCCAAATCTTCAGGAATGAGAAACCTGGTTTCTTTCCTGTTCATATCTAATATGAAGTCTGTCAAACAGATTTTATGGAACCTTATTCAAAATAAGTTCTGCACTGTTTAATGCGTATCCGTTGAAGGAAATGGTAGCTCAGAACGACTCATGATTAACCTTATCATATCCAACAAAATTCGATTTCTCTGTTCGGACACACCGTCAAATTGACATGTTCTAGGAGGAGTCCTCATTGAAAGAATACTATACTCTTTCAAGTATTAATAAACGTATTGCTTAAGTATTTTCATCATGGTCTAACCGTGATGGTTTTACACTTTAGCCGATCTGTTTGTCTATTTCGTGTCGAAACTGTAAAAGTTTTCGATTTGTGTTTCGAAAGAAACACATAACCATAACGCGATGCCACATCCGTAAAGGTCACAAAATATTCATATACACTTCTAGCCTAGCTAGATATGGGCCCACTTGCTTCACTATGAATAAGGGCTAACAGATCGGTGGCATTTTGCATTTTTACCAAGTAAATAGTATTTTAGGCACTTTGCCCAATAAACTAGATTCGTAGACTTTATTTGATTGGAATCAAATTTGTCCTAGTACCCACTATTCGAAAGTGTGGATATACGAGTCTTGTTTAAATTGTGTCCCAGACAACAATGCCACAATATGTTTCATCTGATTAAATCAGTTTGATCTATTAGTTTGTCATATCATATGTTTGAGATTTATTTATATTCAAAATATAAATACTGTTATTCACATCTAATGTGTTTATCTCAATATCATCTTTAGAAAATAAAACACTTTAGTGTTCTAGAATATAAAGGTATATCCGCAACGGATTATACTCTGATATAGAGATAATGTATCTAGTCAAACTAGTTACATTTTAACAGTTTCCTAATTTAGGTACACACCCGAAGGGTAGTTCCTAAACTTAGGTATCTACGGTTAAAACAGCGACTTTCGTCCCGTTTCCAATTCGCAGATTAATCTCAACCGAAGTCAGTATCCTGCTCATAGCAGATTCTGCACACCAGTACATATTTATGTACCACTTCCAGTATCTAAAATCCAATTTTAATACTAGCAGTGAACATGTTTTATGACAAACATATTTGAAGTCAGAGCCTTGTCCGTTCTTCAATTCCTTCATGTCTGCCTTGTCCATATGACAGTCACGCTTCCGTGTCCCCGTTTTCCACAGTTTAGGCAGACATTTTGGGATATGTCATTTATCTTCCCAGAATATTATAATGATTTTGCCTTTGCCCTTTTCGGTACCCCAGAAGCCTTTGGCCAAGCATTGGCCTTCTAGAATATCGAAATAAGATGCGCCTTGCGCTACTTGCCTATTGCAAACTTTGGTTTTGTCTCATTGAGAATAGCCTTTAACTCTCCAAGAGTTATTTATTGCAATTTTAGTGTTCAAAGATCTAAGAATAGATCTATGAAGATCCTTCAATTTCATTATCATACTTTAAGGATCTAATCCTTAGTTCTGATTAAGAAATTAAGGAATCTAATTGGCAAGGATAATGAATTAAGCACTAAAGTTATCATCACATGAATATTCCAAATATCATGCTCTACTATTTGCTTAACTCCGGGCTAAGGCCTAATATGTTATTTTATCAAATAAAGTAACTTATTAGTTTCTAAGACCATCCTGAAACTTTATTCCCAATTTGAAAATTAAACCATTTAAATACATTTTCCTTAGGATTATGTTTTAAATGCTAATCTTTCAATTTTATCTTGATTCTAATAGTCCAACTATTTAATCAACGATTTTCGGTACTATTTATTATAATGATTACTATAGTCCAACTATATAATCAACTATAATTTAATTTGTTAATTCAAATATATTGATTACTATAATCCAATTATAAAATCAACTATAAATGAAATAGTTCGAATACAGTCCAACTGTTTTAATTAAAACAACATTAAATATTAGTCCAACTAATATGTTAATTTATTTGACGTAATATTTGATATGAGCGCGTATGTCAAGTTACTAAACGAATATTGCAAATTTAATACTTGCCTCCCACTATTTTTCGGCGAGCCTCTAACCCTCTGTGGAGTACTCGAGAAACCGTGTTTCCTAGTGGGCTAGGATCCCGTTAAATGTGACACAATCTTGACTTTGGCCAACAAATTGTATGATAATTGACTAGGTAGATCTCTAAGATCAATTGGATATCATCCAATTCCTAGATCCAGTAGGGGGACATCCAAGTCCGAAACATATATCTTATATATGCCAATATATCCAATATATTACCTAACCTTTTTCCTCTGAATCAACTAAGCCTTGGCATTGGCACAACAAACTTAGTGATCCCAGTTAAGCGGAACCCATTGACCATGGAAAGCTTCGTAATCAATGTCGATGGACAAGAAGTGGTCTTGACTTTGGCCAACAAACCACAACTTGGACAAGACACCAATATGGAACAAAGCCTTCGTGATTCAAACACATCCTCGACGGACAAAGGTCTTGACTTTGGCCAAAAAACCAATGCCAGTCTTAGATCTTGAGTAAGAATCACTCAATGGAAGAAAAAACGCTTAATATTTTGTGAGGGTTTTTCGCGTGCAAATTGGCAACCAATTTATTATCTTTGTTAAGGTCTCATCATCATACACCCTTAAACATGCATTCTAAACACATAATAAGGCGCATATAAATAAATAATAATGATATGCGGATGGATACTTTACACATTGATCCTAGATCAAATCTCTCCCTTTCCTCTCTCCAGCTAGCACAAGTATTTACTTCTACCCGTTACACTATACTTCTAAAGAAACCTCATTTACATTGAGGGGAATAGGTGAGAAGAGAAATACAAAGAGTATGGAGGTAATAGGCTGGACACGCAGGTCCAATTAATAAATTCCAAATTTATTACAATAATTTCTAAAATTTCCCCACCCATCTAATATCCATCTGATATACATTATTCATGCATCGCAACCATGTATTCACACAAGCATGTTATCAATCAATATAATCCAATTAATTAATCTGATATTAGTGACCATCCAATGTTCAAACAACGATTTGATTTGTGCGAGTCCAACTCATTTTGCGAATAAGTACTCAAAGTAAGAATTCTTGAATTAAATTAAACTACAAATTAAATCCAATTTAATATGTATTTAATACTAATTTACTATTTAATTCCAAATTAAATATTACACTTTATTAACGAACCTTTTACGACTTAAATTCCAAATTTAATCGTTACGGGTCTCAAAGCCCGATTAACATCCAATGTTTATTTAATTAAAGTCCAATGGACTTTTAATTAATTTCTTTAAGGCGTGGACTTTTGGTCAACTTGGGTCAAACCCAATAACCAAAGCCCAATCAAGGAATAACCCCATAAGCCTAGAAATCAATTTAGGCCCATTAGGCCCAATTAAATTTAAAGGTCCATTAGTCATAATTGGACTTTATGGATTCGGTTTTGGGCCCAATTGGATCCAACCAATTTGCCTAAACCCATCTTGGTACAACCAAGCCCATTAACCCTAATAACAACTTTACATGCCCAAATCCAATTTAAGCCCAAATAATTAAATCACCAAAAATCCAATTTCACAATTTAATTATTCTAAAGTGTATTGCCATAATTAATCAACTAAATTAACATTTCCAAAACATCAATTAGCCTAATTAATTATGCTCATTAACAACAAAATATGTCCAACACATTTTATCAAAAATCAAACCCATTTTAACATGCTACAAGTCTCGGCTTTGTGGGTAACTTTATGTCTGATTTGGTTTCAATCCAATTAAATCCAATTCAACATTAAATCAATATTCCCAACATGATTCCAACTCATCCAATGAATCAAAAATCAAAAATTCCAAGACAAAATAAGGCTCATCATTCTCGGCAAAGCTAAGAATTTTGGGGAAAATTGTTCCAAACCATTTTTCTTGAAATTGATCCAATCAAACTTCAATTCAACATGATTTAAGCACACTTAATCAAACAATTCAATCAAATCATGCTCAAAATCATTTTACCCAATTTAGCCCTAAATCAAGTTTCATGCTTCTTCAAGGCTCTGATACCATTGTTGGGAAATCTCTAAGTCCCGGGATCGATTATCAAGCATAAAAAAACATGTGAATACATCGGGGAAGTTTCGGAATACTTAAATCGAGCGGTTGAGCGATGCGGTGAAGAACAAAAACTTCAAGCTCCCTCCAAGGTGTGTCACGGCAGTGGCTGAAATTTGGTCCTCCAAATTCGGCAATGATCCAAGCTCCAAGCTTTCGTGATGTGATTCCAAGCTCAAGGGTTGGTTTCCCAATCAACTTTGTATGTCTCCTAAAGCGTGCTAGCACTCCGGAAATTTTGCCATAAAATTTCTTATTGCTTCTCCTTGACTCACGGCTTTCACCAGAATTTTGAGGAAGAAGAAGTTGCCCCTTAGGCGAGAGAGAGGGAGGAAGAAAGAGAAAAAATGTGTTAGGTTAATTGATTTCTAAAATTAATTAAAACATATACCAAAAATTTGAATTTCAAAAAGTCAAAAGGTACCAGCTTTAATGCTCCCAACTACCACCATCAATCACAAGTGACAAGTTGTCATATCACTCAAAGTGACTAGACATCACATCAATTGATTGACTAGCGATTTGACGCTAGATGTGACTTGCGGGTCGCACTTAAATTCGAAATGTGAGTGCGCTCGCAAACACTCCCGGGCTCGGGTTAGCTAATTCCAAATTAACGAATTTTCCGTTGCGACGCAATTAAATAATTATGCCTAGCAAAATCACTATTCACGTCGCTAATGGATTAATTCTAAATTAACTCGTTCTCCCGAATTAAAATCTAATTTCAATTCCGCGTCGAAATCCAATTTCGTTTAATATATCGAATATATTAATTTTATCGATTAATTCCAAATTAATCGTTCCCTCTCTTTTATTTAATATTTTATCCCAGATAAAATATCTCCGCAATTAATCCCAGATTAATTGTCTCTCTCATTTAATTAATCCCAGATTAATAAAGTGCGAGTCATACGTCATCGGTGAATATTCGAAAAGCGACCCATGAGATCCCCGGATATGTTGGCAGTAAATTCAGTCGTCGGACTATCCGAACACGTAAGTACCTCGTACTACGTTTATACCGATTTACAAGACAAGGTTGGCTTCTAGCAAAGCGCCATGCCTACCCAATTCTCCAGAAACATGCTTACAGGAATAAGCGATCTATATCAGGCGTAGCATACGTAGTATTGCGTATCTCGATCCAATATCAAATGTCACGTGCTAGGCCTGGGGCTGGAATCGTGTCTGCCCCGTACGAAGCACATATCGGATCTCTGGTAACTAGTTTCTATAATCGGATAAACATGACCTAGTCATTTAATCCCGATAGCTGCAGCATATAAGAGAACCAGTCCCGTATCCTACGTGACCATCATCTCCACTATGACTGGAGTGATACTTCTGTCTCGACATCACACCTAACACACTACGATTCTCAATATACCCAGCAGAGGCATACACGGAACCTGTTAAAGCCCTGGATGACCTAAAACCAAAGCATATTGATTGTCGCAAGTATTAGCGGTGCAAGTCTCAGGTTAAGACCAAATACACCTACCCTGATTTCGGACTTCCATAGACACATAGTCATACTACCAATGGAATTCCGAGGGGTCTATCCAGAGCGAAGCTGTTTCCCGTACCATCGGTAAAACACAACCTCCTACTACACTTGCATGAGTATCCTATACCCAAATATATGAGAACTATGTCGTTATGCCCTCACAACGCGCACAAGTGTAATACTAGCCTTTTGCACATTATCGATGTCCAATCTCGATAATACTCTGACTAGGGATATTTAATGATTAATCCTTCGTAGATTGATACTGTCTCATATCATCTCAATCTAGGAACTAATCATAAGGACCTCATATCATTTATACATCTTGGTGATCTAATCACAAATGATAAGAGAGCAATTTCTTTTGTCACATAGTTAATTTGTACAACAACACCATGATATGTACAAATAGTGACGTTATGGGTCATAACTGTCCAACAAACACTATTTACTTGGTAAAAGTGAAAATGCCACCGATCTGTTAGCCCTTATTCATAGTAAAGTAAGTGGGCCCATATCCAGCTAGGCTAGAGGTGGATATGAATATTTCGTGACCTTTATGAATGTGGCATCGCGTTATGGTTATATGTTTCTTTTGAAACACAAATCGGAAACTTTTACAGTTTCGACACGAAATAGACAAACAGATCGGCTAAAGTATTAAACCATCACGGTTAGACCATGATGAAAATACTTAAGCAATAAGTTTCTCAAATACTTGAAAGAGTATAGTATTCTTTCAATGAGGACTCCTCCCGGAACACGTCATCCTGACGGTGTGTCCGAACAAAGAAACCGAATTTTGTTGGACATGATAAGGTTAATCATGAGTCGCTCTGAGCTACCATTTCCTTCAACGGATACGCATTTAACAGTGCATAACTTATTTTGAATAAGGTTCCATAAAATCTATTTGACAGACTTCATATTATATATGAACAGGAAAGAAACCGTGTTTTCTCATTCCTGATGATTTGGGTATGCTAGGCATATGTTTGGATGATACCAAACTAGAACCCAAATCGGATAAGTGCCTAATTGTAGGTTATCATAGGGAAACCAAAGTAAAGTACTTATACAACTCACAAGAGAACAATTTAATTGTTGCTCACCATGCGGTCTTCCTAAGAGGGATACCTATATGCAGTGGTAAGTGGGAGGAAAATAAAACTCGATGAAAATCAGAGTAATACTGTTCCAGGCACCGAGTCCTTAATGGAACACAAATAGTTCATCAAGGATGAAACTATACCATAATCTTCGAATACATGACCGTCGTAAACACACACGTATAAAGCAAGCGCACGTATCATTCAAGTAGTATAAAAATATTGATCCCACGAGGACTTAATATCTAAACTATTAATTTTATAAGGTCAAATGATTACTAATATCTAACAAGTTGTTTGATTGATTTGAAATGGTGACGATTCTAAATTTAAAAACAAGTAAATAAAATTATTCGAAAGTAGATTTAAGAAAATTCAATATTAAAAACTATCTAGGGTTGTGATTTCTTCCAATATCATTTAAAAGATGAAGTGGTTATTTTATGTTTGTGTAATAAATCAGTTTACTAACCTGGAACACTAAATTATGCAAAAGCCTCTGTCGATGGTCAGACGCAAATACCCAGTTTAATCCAATTGAACCATATGTCTATGTCAACCAAATTATCCGGATTCATTAAGTTTAAGTTCCAATTATGGCTACCCCCGCCCGACAGTTATATGTCTATCCTGTAAGGAAATCTATTAAAGGGTTATCTATCCTCAAGGAAGATCGTGGGCTATTAAGTCTAAGGCTGAAACCTAAAATCCCTATGTCTAGTTCATTTTAGATTTACCACATCAATCTTATTGGTGATCAGACAACAAGAAGCATTAAGCTTAAGACTTAATAAGTAAACCTTTAAATTACCCAAACTATAAAATAATCCCTTATAAACTGTTGATATTACAAGTCATCACAACCCCAGATAACTAATTTAGTAAAATCTTGAAAATAAAAGACATAAAGTAAAAATGCGGTAAAGTAAATACTGAAAAGTAAATTACAATAAAATAAAATGCTAAGGTAAAAGGAATTACTTTTACTACTACTAATTTAGATATCTCCCATAATATAATATATAAACTTGTGATAACATTACCAACCAGCCATATAGGCGGTATCCTGATTAAGTCAAATTAAGTCCAACCAGCCATTAAGGCGGTAAAAAGATTTGTCCATGAACCTGCCATATAGGCGGTAAGAAAGTTTAATTACCAACCGACCAATCTGGCGGTATCCTTTTTAAGTCAATATTTTAAATAGTGAATATATTATATTTAAGGGAGATTAATCTAAATAGCAATAGTAAAAGAATTACCTTTCACCCTAGCTGGGGAAGTTACCTCCTCATGGTAAATAGTAAAAACTGTAAAAAGTAAAAAAAAAAAAGTAAATTACTATTATTACAAAACGTAATTAAAATTAATTACAAAACTAAAAACTAAAAAACTAAAAATTAAAAGAAAGTGGAGAGAAAAACCCCCTCTTTACATCAAAGAGATGAGAGAGAGTGGTACAACTGAAACTGGAATTTCGCGCTCTATTTATAGGGGTCAGTAGGGTTCCAGCGTCGCGACGCCAATCCAGCATCGCTACGCCAGATTCTGTCGATGTGGCACGCTGTGGTTCGTCGGTTGCAGATTCTGGATAAGGTGATAATGTGACACGTGGCAGAGTGGTTGAGACTCAATTATTGTGACACGTGGCAGCTTCTGATTGGTCGGTTAGATTCTTATCCGCCACGTGTCAGATAAGGATTAGATAGCCAATAATTGATGCTAACGTGGCGGTGACGTGGCGACACGTGGGAAAGGGACTGTCGACACCATAGAATTGCGACACGTGGCACTTCCTGATTGGCTGATGATGACGTGGCGGTGAGGTGGCATGTTGACTCGGTCAACCTGGTGATGTGGCTGATGACGTGGCAATGACGTGGAGTGATACGTGGCGACACGTGGCGATGGTGACTGTCTGCACCGTAGGATGCTGACACGTGGCACGGCGCATGTTAGCAGATCGGCTGTGATGGTGACACGTGGCACAGCGCATTTTAGCAAAGTCAAACTTTTCTCAGATTCTGATTTGTGGACCCGGCGCACGTTAGCACTGTTCGACGCATTTTAGGCGTCTCGACGCTGAAGGTCTTGGCATCGTGACGTGAAAAATTACCAAAATGCCATTTTCGTCCAATTTTCACTGTTTTGGCCTAAATCACCTCCAGAATGTCCTGAAACTTTATTTATCTACAAAATAACACAAAACACATCAAAATATTCACAAAACTCAAGAAACTATACAAAATATTAGGTTAAATAAGTGGGAAATAGTGATAGATTTACCACTCATCAATACACAAGAACCACGTAAGTCGGAGAGAGTCAGAAAACAACCTGGGTATGGGTTTCTGATCTCACCTCATAAAGATGTCAATCTTATTGAGGAATACGAACTAACTACGTATGAGGAAGTGATACAAGGTATCGACTCCCTATTATGGCAAAGTGCCATGATATTCGAAATGGATTCCATGTATACCAACTATGTTTAGACACTAGTTGATGTACCACAAGGCATTGTGCCTATTGGTACTATATAAGTATTCAAGGAAGACATACATGGAAGGCAACGTACCAACGTACCAAGCTAGGCTTGTAGTGAAAAGGTATCGTTATCAACATTGTGTCGATTACGACGAAACCTTTACCTGTTGCCATGGTAAATCCATTTGGATAATGCTTACTAATGCTGCATGTTTCATTTATGAAATATGGCAGCTAAATGCCAAAACCGATTTCCTTAAGGAAACCTTTTGGAGGATGTTTACAACATCCTGACGGTTTTGTCATACCATAACTTGCAAACAAGGTTTGCAGGTTATTCGATCCATGGATGGATTGAAGCAAGCATTGCGTTCTTGGAATTATCGTTTTTGATCTAATCATAATGGTGTATGATTTAATTCAAAACGAAAATGATTCTTGTGTATATAAGGAGGTTAGTGGGAGCGCACTGAGAGTGAAAGTCCTAAGTAATAATGACATGTCATTTCTTGGAAATGATATTCCCGTAATAGGAGAAAGCTTGGCTTTCGAGAAAATTCTCCGTAGAATTCTTGGGAGAAAAAACCTTTATTCTAGGAATAAAGATCTACTGGGATAGATCTAAAAGTTGTTGAAACTCTCCAAGAACTCGTACATTGAAAAATGTACGCGACCTGGTGTCTCATATGCTTTGAGCATATGGAGTCACAATCTGGCCAATCCAAGTGATAGTCACCGGATTGATGTTAAGAACATCCTTTAGTATCTTAGAGGAACTAAGGATGTTGTCTTAAACTATGGAGAAGGAGAACTTGAAGTGATTGGGATCACTGCTGCAAGTTTCCTAACCGATATAAACGACTATAAGTCGTAACAACGGTACTACAAAGTTTGAATAACGGGACAGTGAGCTGGAAATCTTCCAAGCAAGATACTGTTACCGAATAAACAAAAAAAGTGGATTATTGCTGCAGCTGAGGCAACAATAGAAGCCTTCTGGATTGATAATCCTAATCAGATTAGGAGTAGTTCTGTTAGCAGCTGAGCTAGGCTACAGCGCAGGCTAAAGAATTAATGGTCTCATCAACGATCCAGATATATACTTCGATATTCATCTGATTCGTTCGGACCATACATCTTGGCGATGTGATGATCGTATAAATCGCATCAGATGATAGTCATGCAAATCCGCTGATGAAAGTCTTTTCTCAGAAGTTTGAGCGAATCGTACATAGTTCAGGTGTAGGACACTTGAGTGACTGGCTATAGGCCAAGTGGGTGATTGTTGGACAGTTATGACCCATAGCGTCATTATTTGTACAGATCATGATGTTGTTGTACAAATTAACTATGTGACAAAGGAAATTACTCTTTTATCATTTGTGATTAGATCACCAAGATGTATAAATGATGAAAGGTCTATATGATTAGTTCATGGATTGAGATGATATGAGACAGTATCAATCCACGAAGGTTTAATCATTAAATATCCCTAGTCAGAGTATTATCGAGATTGGACATCGATAATGCGAAAAATACTAGTATTACACTTGTGCGCGTTGTGAGGGCATAACGACGTAGTTCTCATATATTTGGGTATAGGATACTCATGCAAGTGTAGTAGTTACCAGAGATCCGATATGTGCTTCATACGGGGCAGAAACATTTCCAGCCCCAGGCCTAGCACGTGACATCTGATACTGGATCGAAATACGTAATACTACGTATACTACGCCTGATATAGATCACATATTCCTGTAAGGATATTTCTGGAGAATTGGGTAGGCATGGCGCTTTGCTAGAAGCCAACCTTGTCTTGTAAATCGGTACAAACGTAGTACTAGATACGTACGTGTTCGGATAGTCCGACGACCGGATTTACTGCCAACATATCCGGGGATCTCATGGGTCGCTTCCCGAAGATTCACCGATGACGTATGACTCGCACTTTATTAATCTGGGAAGATCTAGTCGTGGAAACCCTTAGTAAGGAGACCTAGTCGTGGAAATCCTTCACCGACAAGATCCTAAGATGTAACCTTTTGAGCCCACATAAAATGCCATAGTTATTATCCTATAGGAGCCTCCATTGTGCTTGAGTTTGGGCTCCCAATCATTTGAAGCCATTTGAATATTTTGCCATGAGATATGAAACTTGTTGGGTCTTTTCAATTGGGACATGTTTGCATTTCATGATAATTGGGGCAGATGTTTTGAAATGACAATGAGCCATCATATATGTGAACCTTGTTGGGCCTAAAATATTTAGTTAAAATCCAAAATGCTGAAATATAAGTCAGATACCTTCGCTGGCTTTCTTCCGGAAATGGGGTACTCATTATTTTAGCTCATTTAGATATACTTAAACATCTTAAGTCCATCCCCAAATAACTGTGATTACTAATGGTCCAATTCATCATTTTTAGACAATAGCACGATCCTCATATAAGGTTTAGTCATTTCTTGTAAATGGGCGGCTTTTGTCTTTTAACAATGAAACGAAATCGAAGTATCCAAGGTTGAACTTGTAGTATAGGTTAGAAACAACTTATGTACCCCACGTTGGTGCATACACTAAGCCAAACATATGGTAGATATAGACCTACCATGTGTGTGGGAGGAATAAGGTTAGAATGATATATGATGGTTGAGCATGCATTACATGCATCATATTGATCCTTTGTTTTGCAGCCATCATAGTGGCACGGTGGGTTAGGGAACAAGGTAGACCCGTCAAGAAACAAGTAACTGTTGGACAATTATGACCCATGACATCACTATTTGTAAAAGACATTGTGGTTTTTGTATAATTTAACTATGTGACAAAGGAAATTACTATTTTATCATTTTGTAATTGGATTACTTGAATATATATAAATGATAAAAGTCCTTATGATTAGTTTTGGGTTAATAAGATATGAGACAGTATTAATCCACGAATGATTTAATCATTAAATATCCCTAGTCGTAGTATTATCGAGACTGGACATCGATAATGCGGAATAGACTAGTATTACACTTGTTCGCGTTATGGAAGCTTAACGACATAGTTCTCATATATTTAAGTATGGGATACTTATGCAAGTGTGATAGAAGGTTCTGTTAGCCGTTGGACCGGGAATAGCTTTGATCTGGATAGACCCCTCGGAATCCCATTGGTAGTATGACTATGGGTTGGATTCATTCAACAAAGCTTGGAGCTTCATCAACATACAAAGAAAGTTTTGAATCATATCCGTTCAATGTAAGTTTTTTTCGCAAACTCACTTGATCATTCACACACAATATCATGCGTTAGAGACCTTGGGCAAGTCTTAGAGACACTAACAATGGTATCAGAGCCACCTAAACTTGATTTCAAAATCTAGGGTTTATGGACTTTAATTTGGGATATTTTGCTTGGTGCTTGATTTACCTAAATTGATTGTGTGGTTGTTTTTATATGATGATGAATTGGATTTGTGCATCATTGGATTTGAGAAAAATTGATTGGATCAAAAATCCCCAATTCCTTATGCATGGCCTAATGTGACCCTAATATGCTCATGGTGATTTTTTGAAAATTAGACAATTGGATGTGTTGTAAACATGAAATGAATATTGATTGTTGATTTAATTGGATTAAAATCAAAATTGGATATTATTTATGCCCATTGTCGTGAGCTATAGCATGTTGGAATGGATCTATTTTGCTTCAATTGTGTTGGACATGAATTAGATAAATTATGCATGATTTATTTGATTAATTAATATTTTAGAAATATTAGATTAATAAATTAATTGTGTTAATTACACTTTAATTAAAATTAATGTGATATTTGGAATATTATGTTAATATAAATTAGTCTTTAAAATTGGATTGGGCTAATTTATTATATTTGGGCTAATGAGCTTGGTTAGATCAAGTTTGGTTTTGGACAATTGGGTTGGATCCAATTGGGCCTAAAACCATTTCCATAAAGTCCAAATATGACTATTGGGCCTTTAAAAAACAAAATTAATTGGGCCTAATGGGCCAAAATTGATTTTTGGGCAAATGGTGATTCCTAATTGGGCCTTGGCTTTTGGGTTGGATCCATAATGGCCAAAGCCCACGCCTAAAAAATTAATTGAAAGCCTATTGGACTTTAATTGAATAGTATTGGATACTAATTGGGCCTTTGAGACCCATTAGGATTGGATTTGGAATCCAAGTCTAAAAGGCACCATTAAAAGTGTAATTATTTAATTTGGAATTAAAACAAATGAATTAGTATTGGATACAATTTAAATTGGATTTAAAATTGTAGTTCGATATAATTAAAGAATATTTATTTTGAGTATTTATTCTTAAACGAGTTGGACTCGCGCAAATCAAATCGTTGTTTGAACATTGGATGGTCATTAATCAAAGATTAATTAATTGGATTAGATTGATTGACAACATGCTTTTTGTGAATACTTGGATGTATTTGTATGAATAATGTATAACAGATGGATATTAGAAGGGTGTGGGCAATTTTGAAAATTATTGTAATAAATTTAGAATTTATTAAATTGGACCTGCATGTCCAGCCTATTATCTCTTTACTCTTTGTATTTCTCTTCTCACCAATCCCCCTCAATATAAATGAGGTTTCTTTAATGTATTATGTAATTGGGTAGAAGTATGAATAGTGCTAGTGGGAGAGAGGAAATAGAGAGCTTTGTTCTAGGAACAAATTGTTATATATCCATCGCATATCATTATTAATTTATTCGCGCCTTATTATGCTTTTAGAATACATGTTTAAGGGTGTATGATGAGACCTAATCAAAGATAATAAATTGGTTGCCAATTTACGCGAAAAACCCTTACTTTAATATTAAGCGTTTTCCTTCCATTGAGTGGTTCTCTCTCAAGATCCAAGATTGGCATTGGTTTGTTGGCCAAAGTCAAGATCATTGTCCATCGCGGATGTGTTTGAACCACAAAAACTTTGTTATATATCGCATGTCTTGGCCAGTTGTGACTTGTTGGCCAAAATCAATGTCACTTATGTATATCGACATGGATTACGAAGCTTTCCCACTGTCAATGGGTCACGTTTAACTGGAATCATTAAGCTTGTTGAGCCAAAGCCAAGGCTTAGTTGATTCAGAGGAAAAGTTTAGGAAATATATATTGGATATATATCTAGGACTTGGAGGTCCACCTACTGGATCTAGGAATTGGATGGGATCCAATTGATCTTAGAGATCTACCTAGTTAAGTTTCATACAGCTTGTTGGCCAAAGTCAAGGTTGTGTGTTATTTAACGGGATCCTAGCCCACTAGAAAACTGGGTTTCCCGAGTACTCAACAGAGGGTTAGAGGCTCGTCGAAAAATAGTGAGAGGCCACTATTAAATTTGCAATTTCGTTTAATACTCGCTAAACGCGCTCTTTTATTTTTATTTATCGTTGTTATAAATATATTAGTTAAACTAATATTAAATATTGCTTTCTTTGAACAGTTAGACTGTACAAGACACTACTTCATTTGTAGTTGGTTATATAGTTGCACTATAGTAACCATTGCATTTTGAGTATACCTGAAATCGTTGATTGGATAGTTGGACTATTGCAATCAAGATGGCAGGAAAGATTAGCATTAGGGACATCATCCTGGGCGATAATGTCTTTAACGGCTCCAATTTTCCAGATTGGGAGAAGAATCTCAGGATTGTCCTGGAGCCGAGAAGTTGCTCTATGTCATAGACAGACCTCTCGGGCCTGAGCCTGGACATGAGCGGGTTGTTGATCATGAGCTTTGGAAGACTCACAGTGATGACAACTCAACTGCTCAGTCCGTCATGCTTGCCGCAATGAATCCTCAATTTCTTCATCATAACAAAGGATTGGATCTTTATAGTATGACGTTGAAATTGAAGGATCTTCACAGAACTAACCTTGGATCACAGAAGGATGAATTGCAAAAGAAGCTCTTTCACTCGCGTATGTTAGAGGTTATATTTTTCGAGCACTATGTGTCGTAGATGATTGCTGACATCGAACAGCTAGGTCAGCTGGGCATAACCTTCGAGGCCGAGACTTCCATAGATTTGATCTTACAGTCTCTGCTCGACTGCTGGGGTGGGTTCATCATGAACTACAATATGATGAACCAAGAGAAGACACTTAGAGAGTTGATGGTGATACTGTAAGAGGCAGTTCTAAAGGGTAAGAAGCGCGGGGCACATTTCACTTCGACATCTCAGAAGGCCAAGGCTTGGCCGAAGGCTTCTGGAGGTGTGAAGAAGAAGAAAAGAAAGGGCAAGGCTAAATCATCAAAGTCTTCTGTGAAGGCAAAGGACAAATCCCAAGATGTCTGCCTACAGTATGGCAAACGGGGTCACTGGAAGCGTGATTGCCGTGAGTACAAGGCGCACATGAAGGAAGTGAAGGCGGGCAAGGCTCTGGCTTCAGGTATGTTTGTTATTGAAATAAACATGTCTACTTCTAGTTTTAAAAATTGGATTTTTGATTCTGGATGTGGTACTCATATATGTACTGATGTGCAGGATCTGCAGATTAGCATGAGACTGGCTTCAGGCGAGATTGACCTACGAGTTGGAAATATGACCAGAGTCGCTGTTTTGGCTGTAGGGATTTATGTTTTGGAACTGCACTCGGGGCATGTACTTACTTTATCAGACTGTTATTATGTACCTAGTTTGACTAGAAACATTATCTCTGCATCTTGTTTGACCCAATGCAGGTATACTTTTGTATTCCGAAACACTGGGTGTTTTGTTTATAAAGATGATTTTGGGATATGTACAACTGATGCTAATAATGGTCTTTATATTTTGAATATAAATGAATCTAAAACATATAACATGACAAACAAAAGGCTCAAATTAAGTAAAACAGATGAAACTTATCTGTGGCATTGTCGTCTAGGACACATTAACAAGACTCGTATATCCACACTTTCGAAGAGTGGATACTTGGACGGATTTGATTCTAATTCATATGATGTATGTGAATCTTGTTTATTAGGCAAGATGCCTAAAATGCCTTTTAGCGGTAAAGGTGTACATGCCACTGAACTATTAGCCCTCGTTCATAGTGACGTATGTGGGCCCATGTCTAGCAAGGCTAGAGGTGAATATGAATACTTCGTAACTTTATGGATGATGCATCGCGTTACGGTTATGTTTATCTTATGAGACACAAGTCGGAAACTTTTGAAAAAATTCAAAGAGTTTCGACACAAAGTAGAAAAATAAACCGGCAAAAGTATTAAAACATTGCGGTGGGACCATGGTGGAGAATACTTGAGAAATGAGTTTCTCGATTACTTGAAAGAATATGGTATTCTTTCACAGTGGACTCCTTCCGGAATACCTCAATTAAACGTTGTGTCCGAACGGAGAAATTGAACTTTTTTAGACATGGTAAGGTCTATAATGAGTCGCACTGAGCTACCAATTTCCTTCTGGGGATACGCATTGAACAATGCAATACTATATTGAATAAGGTTTCGTCAAAGTCTGTTGGACAGACTCCATATGAAATATGGACAGGAAAGAAATTGGGTTTCTCATTCTTGAAGATTTGGGGATGCTGGACATATGTTAAAAGTTTGGATGGTACCAAACTAGAACCCAAATCGGATAAGTGCCTATTTGTAGGTTATCATAGGGAAACCAAAGGATATTACTTCTACAACCCACAAGAGAACAAGGTATTTATTACTCTCCATGCGGTTTTCCTCAAAAAGGAATTCCTAAATGCAGTGGTAAGTGGGAGGAAAGTAGAACTCGATGAAAATCAGAGTGATATTGTTCCTGGCACCGACTCCCTTACAGAACACAATTAGTTCATCAGGGATGAGACTGTACCTCAATCTTCTAATACACAAGAACCACGTAGATTGGAGAGAGTAAGAAAACAACCTGAGAGGTATGGGTTTCTGATCTCACCTCATGTAGATATTAATCTTATTGAGGATAATGAGCCGGCTACGTATGAGGAAGCGATACAAGGTATCGACTCCTCTTTATGGCAAGAGGCCATGAAGTCCGAAATGGATTCCATGTATACCAACCAAGTTTGGGCACTGGTTGATGCATCAGAAGATGTTAAGCCGATCGGTTATAAATGGGTCTTCAATAAGAAGACAGACATGGATGACAACATACAAACGTACAAAGCTAGGCTTGTAGTGAAAGGGTATTGTCAACAACATGGTGTCAATTACGACGAAACTTTTTCACATGTTGCCATGATTAAATCCATTCGGATAATGCTTGCAATTGCTGCATATTTCAACTATGAAATATGGCAGATTGACGTCAAAATCGCTTTCCTTAACATAAACCTTTTGAATAATGTTTATATGTAACAACCTGACGGTTTTTTCGTACCAAAACATGCAACCAAGGTTTGCAAGTTAAATCGATCCATTTATGGATTGAAGCAAACACGCATTCTTGGAACCAACGTTTTGATGAGATCATAAAAGAATATGATTTCATTCAAAACGAAGATGATTCTTGTGTATATAAGAAGGTTAGTGGGAGTGCACTAATATTCATTGTCTTTTATGTTGATGATGTATTGCTTATTGGCAATGACATTCCCATGCTACAATCGGTGAAAGCTTGGCTTTCATTAAAATTCTCCATGAAAGATCTAGGAGAATCAGCCTTTATTATGGGAATTATGATCTATCGGGATAGATCTAGAAAGCTACTTGGACTCTCCCAGAGCTCGTACATTGATAAAGCGTTGAAGAGATTCAACATGGACCAGTCTAAGAGGGGACTACTTCCAGTGTCACATGGCGTCTCTCTATCTAAGGACATGTGTCCTAAAACTCAAGATGAGAGAGATTCAATGAATCAGATCCTGTTCGCTTAAGCAGTCGGATCGATCATGCATGCCATGACATGTACGCAACTTGTTGTCTCATATACTTTGAGCATCCGTAGTCACTATCAGGCCGATCCAAGTGATGGTCACTGGATTGATGTTAAGAACATCCTTTAATATCTTAGACAAACTAAAGATGCTTTCTTAGTTTATGGAGATGGAGAACTTGAGGTGACTGAGTTCACTGATGCAAGTTTCCAAACCGATAAAGACGACTATAAGTCACAATAAGGGTACATATCTTGTTTGAACAACGGAACAGTGAGCTGGAAATCTTCCAAGCAAGATACTGTTGCCGATTCAACAATAAAAGTGGAATACATTGTTGCAGCTGAGGCAGTAAAAGAAGCATTTTAGATCTATAAAATTCCGAATTGGATTAGGAGTAGTTCCGTTAGCAGCTGAGCCCGTTCCTTTGTATTGTGACAATAACGGGGCTATAGCGTAGGCTAAGCAACCGCGGTCTCATCAAATATCCAAGCATATACTCGACGTTTCCATCTGATTCGTGAGATCATACATCGTGGCGATGTCAAGATAAAAAAGATCGCTTTAGATGACAACATTGCAGATCTGCTGACGAAAACTATTTCTCAGCAAAAGTTTGAGCGACATGTACATAGTTCAGGTGTTAGATACTTGATTGATTGGCTATGAGTCAAGTGGGAGATTGTTGGACAATTATGACCCATAGCATCACTATTTGTAAAAGACATTGTGGTTTGTGTACAAATTAAATATATGACAAAAGAAATTACTATTTTATCATTTTGTAATTGGATTACTTGAATATGTATAAATGATAAAAGTCCATATGATTAGTTTCAGATTAATAAGATATGAGACAGTATTAATCCACGAACGGTTTAATCATTAAATATCCCTAGTAATAGTATTATCGAGACTGGACATCGATAATGCGGAATAGACTAGTATTACACTTGTTCGCGTTATGGAAGCTTAACGGCATAGTTCTCATATATTTAAGTATATGATACTTATGCAAGTGTGATAGGAAGTTTTGTTAGCCGTTGGACCGGGAACAGCTTCGCTCTGGATAGACCCCTCGGAATATCATTGGTAGTATGACTATGTGTCTATGGGAATCTGAATCAGGGTAGGTATATGTGGTCTTAAACTGCACTTGCATCGCTAATACTTGCGACAATCAGTACGCTTTGGTTTTGGTCGTCCCGGGATTTAAGGGGTTCTGTGTACGCCTCTTCTGGGTTTACTGAGAATCGTAGTGTATTGGATGTGATGTCAAGATGGAAGTATCACTTCAGTCATATGGAGAAGATGATCATGCAGGGATATAGAACTAGTACTCTTATATTTGCATCTATCGGGATAATATGACTAAGTCATGATTATCCAATTACAGAGACTAGTTGCTAGTGATTCGATATATGCTTCGTACTGGGCAGACACAATTCCAACCACAAGCCTAGCATGTGACATTCGATACTGGATCGTAATACGTAATACATAGTATACTATGTCTGATATAGATTATATATTATTCGTTGAATATTTCTGGAGAATTGGGTAGGCACGGTGCTTTACTAGAAGCCAACCATGTCTTGTAAATCGGTGAGAACGTGGTACGCGGTACGCACGTGTCGGATAGTCCGACAACCGGATTTACTGCCAACATATCCAGGGATCTCTTGGGTCGCTTCCCAAAGATTCACCGATGACATTTGACTCGAACATAATTAATTTGGGATTAATTAAGAGAGAGAAAATTAATCTAGGATTAATTGCGGCAAGAATTTATCTGGGATAAAATTTGAATAGAAGAGAGAACTCGATTAATTTGGAATTAATCCATTAAATAATATATTGGATATATTAATTGAAATTGGATTTCAATGCGGAATTAAAATTGGATTTTAATTCGGGCAAACGAATTAATTTAGAATTAAATCGTAAGCGACTTTCGTAATAATTTTTCTAGGCATTATTATTTAATTGAATTGGATTTAATTACGTTGCGACGGAAAATTCGCTTAATCAGATCAAACGAACCCGAGCCCGAAGTGTGTTGAGCAAGCCCACTTGAATTTTGAATTTAAGTGGTGGGGCCCACTAACTTACATCAATTGTCAACACAAGTTGATGGAAGTAGTTGGGAGCTTTTAATGAAACTTCTCCAACACACTTTGCTTTTTGTTTTTCTTTTTTGAAAAGCATATACACCTTTTGGAAAGTCAATTTTGGTAATTGCTTTTAGAAAACAAAATATCAAAAACACAAAACTCTCTCTTCTCTCCTAGGCTTGGCCAAAACTCTTCCTCTCCCTTTGAAGTTTTTGTTGCAAAAATTTCAATCTTGCTAGCACATTTGGAGTTGATTAAGGTGATAGGGAAACTCACCCTTGGGTTGGATTCATTCAACAAAGCTTGGAGCTTTATCAACATACAAAGAAAGTTTTGAATCACATCCGTTCAATGTAAGTTTTTTCCGCAAACTCACTTGATCATTCACACACAAAATCATGCGTTAGAGACCTTGAGCAAGTCTTAGAGACACTAAAAGTATCAGATTCAGAAATGGCAAGCAGTGATAGCACCCGCAGTGACAATACCTGCATGGAACAATTAGAGACAATGGTGAACAAAATAGCGAAATAATTGCAAAAACTGGCCAACTTTGTTGCCAACCCAACAACATCTAGAACAATAGGGGCCGAAACAAGTGAAAGGAGGCAGAAGGGGCCTGAAAATAGAACAGCTGAAAAAGCCCATTGTGTTAGATGAGGATGATATGGCTGACTATGCTATTGGAAGAGCGGCCAAATCACAGACTGAATCCAAGCTCCAATAACTAAAAGAGAAAATTGAGACAGTTGCCCAGAAGATGAAAAACAAACATGAAAACTTTCTTGACTATGGCGTAATGGCCTTTAAAGAACAACTTTATACTGAGTTCAAGATGTCTGATATGATTAAATTCGATAGGAATAGAGACCCTAAAGGACACCTTTGTCAGTATGTGTGTGTGATGAGTGCCACTGGCCTATCCGAGCTCTAGATTTTGAAATTATTTGGGATGTCTCTCAAAGGAGCATCAATGTTATGGTACCACAACTTGGAGAAAAGGGTTAAGGATACTGGAGGGCGTTGGTGGAAGTATTCTCGAACTATCATGTCACAGACATGGAAGTTGATTTGACGCTCCATGACTTGGAAAACACGAAGTAGAAGCCAGATGAGAACTTTAAGGAGTATGTTGACCGATGGAGGAGCCAACTGCTGAAAATGCAAACACAGCCCTCAGAGAAAGACCAAATTAAAATGATCATCAATGGTACAAAGCCTCCATATATAACAAATTGAGGAGAATGACCACAATGATATCCGACATTCGACAGTTGAAGGAGACTGTCATGGACTTGGATGAAGAAGAGGCGGAAAGCAAGAAACTCTATAGCCAAGAACAATATAAGAAGAATAATGAAGGAGGCTCAGGAAATGAGGCATTAGAAGTGAACACAGTCCAGAAGCGACACTTCTCCAATATGGGAAAATAGTTAGACAATATATTGAAAGAACTGACAAAACAAGGTCTCTTGAAGCCGTTGGATCCACAACAGAAATCAAAGACTAAATACAACAGCTCAGCCTACTACTGTGCATTCCATCAGTTCTCGAGTCATGAGACTGAAAGATGTGCTCGCCTCAAACATGAGATTTAAGAGTTAGTCGACACTGGCAAAATACCAGATCGTGAAGAAACCTCAACCATGCAGTAACCAGATTTCAAATCATTGCACTTGCACCTTACCCTTTGTCATGTAATGACTCTTCCTTATTTTAAAAAAAATAAGTTTGATTTTGCAAAGAAACATTTTGTCTCTCAATAAATTAGTGTGTCTAAATTCTTAAAACAACACTTTGACTTTGGAATCACTAGCAGAATGATATCCACATTGCGCACTAAAACTTGCACTTAGAATTCCAATGAATACTTAGAAAGTTTTTATATTGGCACAACTTGTAGAAATGATCAAAGCGTTTAACATTCATTTGACCTTTTTCCAAAGTTAAGATTGAGATGACACTAGGTTAAATAGATGACGCAAATGAGAAAAAGAAAAAAAGAAAAGGAAAAAGAAAAGGAAAAGAAAAAAAAAACCTACTCCGATGTTTGGATTGTTTAGTAATCAGAAGTATTGTGAACCCCACAAAAAACTTTTGTGTCAAATAATAACTCAAATATTGAGTATGCAAAGCAACTTGAGTTGGCGAAATTATTGAGTAACCAGGGGCTCATATCATAAATGTGCAGTGTTTGTGTCAAAAGACAATTTGACAGCTTAAGGAAGACAGGGATAAAGATAATCCCTACATAAGATAAACATTTGAGAAGTTATGAAATCCTGTTGACACTTAACTATGTGATAGATTACTTTGACCAAGGAAAAGATAGAATGAACTAAAGTCCCAATACTAATCTACATTTGGCGCCACCATAAACCAATACGGGTTGCATGCCATTCTTGGTAAAATAACCACACACACATTTGTAGAATTATTTGAAAGGTGAAAATTTTGTTGAAATATGAGTTTTGAATATAGATAATGCTCACAATTTGAAAAATTATGGAATTTATTTAAGAAGAAAATATTTGAGAATATACAAAGAGTCGTTACATGATAAAAAATGATTTGGAAAGCAAAAATCAATATTTCGGGAACCCTGAGGGATAGTTTGGGCTAAAAATAAGACGAAGTCTACCGGTACCTCCATAGAAAAGTATCACGACTCTTGCATTCCAAAAAGCTGAAGAGTGGACATACAACCATAGGTCATTTGCATACATGCACACACGTATACATACAGCTAATATTTCATTTGTATAAGATTAAACAAGCAAAAGATCCCAAGAAATGGGATACGCTATGAGAGCCTTCAAGAAATAGGGCAAGACATAAATTGTTTCTGTTGCAGTCAAGAGTTGAAGCCTTCAGGATATGAAGCACCCAACAGTTAGAAGGTCGAGAGTTAGGGGCGGAGCCCTAGGAGAAAGGCCCACTTAAGAAAAAATATTGGGGATGACTCATGCCGCTCAATTAGGTTTTGGAATTCCTACAACAGAAATAGATTTTAGGATGTCTATGACGGAAGAATCTATAGAGCAAAGAAAGGTTTTGGAACACCTCAAATAGCGAAGGAATTGGAATGCTAATGAATTAGGAACACTACTAGATTTGGAAAGCTAGACGAAACTAGAACGCTAATAAGATTGGAACACTCACAGATTTGGACGAAATTAGAACACCAACGGAATTGGAACGCCAATAGAATTGGAACGCCACGTGAATCAGAACGCCAATGGATTTAAAATGCCAATGAGTTTTGAACACTCACAGAGTTGGATGGAATTAGACCGTCAAAGAATTTAGAATTCCAATAGAGTTGGGAACAGATTTAGAAAGCTAAATGTAGTTAGAACGCCAATGGATTTAGAAAGCCATATAAATTTGAGAAACTGGAGGATTTGGAATACCGATGGAATTGGGATACCAATAGAGTCTAAATTGGATTTGGAATGCCTCATAACTGATCGAGGCATCAGTGAACCTACGGGTTCATCAATCATCGAGCAGAGATCGAGACATCTCACAACCAATCGAGGCATCGAGGAATCGAAGGTCCAACCACTATCACAACAAAGATCTAGGCATCTCACAACCGGTCGAGGCATCGAGGATTGAGGGTCCAACAATTATCAGAACAGAGATTGAGGAATCTCACAATAGATCGAGACATCAAAGGACCGATGGTCCAATAACTATTAGAATATATATCAAGGCATCTCACAACCGATCGAGTCATAGGGGGCCAATGATTCACCAACTATCAGAACAGAGATCGAGGCATATCACAACCGATCGAGGCATCGAGGGACCAATGATAAAACCATTATGACGACAAAGATCGAGGCATCTCAACATCAGAGGGTTCGAGGGCCCACACAATAACAATCAAACTACAACACAACCAGGTAAGTCCAGCGATGCCCGACGAACCAGGGAAGTAAAATGTATGCCTGACTTTGATAGACTTATCATTGTTATATATTGCACAAGCCTACTAATGTGGGGCCGACTATGGACACTGTATATTTACATGTAGCCTAATGATGAGTTTCGTAAAAGGGCGTCACTTGAAAGTTTTACAAATTACAGGGTTAACTGTCGAAAATGGAGGAAACTCCAAGGAATTCAGAAAACAGCTGAATCCCGATTGAACATCACCTAAGTCTGTTCATATATTTCCTCAAACCATACATCTGGTCGGACATGACCTATGTTCGTCCTGACTTTTTCCAATTGACCGGATGTATCTTTGAAGTACTAACTCCGACCGGACATGTATCAAGTTGCAGTTATTCAAAGAATAGATTGGATTATGCCAAACTCTCACCGGATTTACCTCAATAATTATTAAGTGTTAAAAATGTCGTCATCATCCCAAAAACCCTCTACTTATTTAAAGCCAACAGATGGAACTCATAAGGCATTGGAAAAAATGACTCAAAAAACCTGAGAATGATAAAAAAAAATGACTCAAAAAACCTGAGAATGATCAAGAACTAAGTGTGAGAGAGAGAAGATCCTGTGAAATCCTTAGAGTTGTACCCTTTTCGACGAAAGAACCAGCATCTACTCAACTTCCAGAGGTGTCTTACGGGCCCCAATACACACAAGGTGATATCACTTTCTATAATATTTTTACTCGGTTTATAATATTATTTTAACATAGTATGTCCGGCCGGACATGATATACATCCAAACGGACATACGTAAGTCAAATATATGTCCGACTAAAATACTACGATATCCGACAATATTATTGCTTGTATATCGATATGGTTACCCTTGTGGTATATAAGATGGAAACCCGAACGTAAACTCCATAGCCAATTCTGAATGGATGGTAATATTATATGCACTCGGAATATATTTCTACGTACTATTTGGAAACAACCATTCACATGGATTATGCAGAATGTCCGGCTAGACTTGTCTATGTCTTGCCGAATATTCCTTACTTACCTCAATTATGTGTTTTCCTGCGTATATTTAATGATCAATAACTATCACATGATTATGATTGCTTTGCATGTGTAATGATTATCATATGATTATGGTTTCCTCTTATGTTCAATGATTATCACATGATCATGGTTGCTAAATATGATTATGCACTTCTGGTTTTGAATCACATTCGGCCAGACATGCTATATGTCCGACCAGTTATTAGTGATGAGGAAAATGACCGGCCAAGCTTCTCCGAAACAAGACCGGTGAAACATGTGCCTTGTATTTATTGTCAATGTCCTACGTGAAGTCGGTTTACATTTTTGATTTGCACATTACCTTCGGCCAGTCTTTAATAACATCTGGCCGGACATTAATATGATAAAGTATATATGGCCAAGCTCCATCGGGGCTAGGCCCATGAAAGACATGATATGATATGTTTAAATCTGTTTGATAACAAATACATTTTATTATGTCTGCTTGCTTAAATCAGTTTAAATCATTTATCATTATTGTTATCACCATTGGATTCTATGATTTACTAACGAAATCCGACCATACATGGACCTTGTCTAGCCGAACATTTATGTGTTGTCCAGTCGATTATATGTATGTTCGGCCAAGCCTCTCCGAAGCCAGACTCATGTGATGCTTCCTCAAATTTTTATCATCTATGTCGTAATAATTGTCTGTCATGTTACTATATTTTAGATTTACTTACTGTTTACATGTTCATCTTCTGTTTTGGTAATGTTTCATATTTCGTAGATTGCTCATTTCTATTAATTGTATTTGTGGCCACTGATATATGTTTCTGTGTCCCTAGTTAACGCAACATGTCCGGCTAGACTTCAATAAAGTCTGGCCAAAAGTTGATATTCGGGTTAATGTCTGGCTGTGTATAAAAGATGTCTGGACAGGCCTCTCCGAGGCCAGATTGATGAGATACTTATTATGATTTAATTCTTTATCCTTTTGTCATTTTTTTTATAATTCGTAGACCTTTATTTGCTTTATTTACTATTTTGCCTATTCATATTTATGCCATTGTGTGTTTTATAAATTGTTGTTACGTGTTCTTGCATTATAAGATGTCAGGATACCTCTTTGGAGCGTAAATATTATACTAACATAAGTAAAAAACCATTCCAAACCCAAACAAGTTTAAGATTGGATATTGCGAGGGGTGTAGTGCGGCCTTAAATCATTCCTATTATCTCATATTGGGTGGCGACTCCGTTATTCTCTAATTAGTCCCTCATGGGACTATTCGTACTCTCTACGAGCAGTGAGCCCAATAGTTTAGTGGTCGTCGACATCATAGGCATAGCGGTTAATCCCGCTTCACTCATACATAGGGGTGAGCAAAACTGGTTTCGGTTCCGGTTCCGCATAAAATCGGAACCTACCCGGAAAAATTCGATTCCGCACTAAGTGGAACCGGAACCTACCCAAATAAACAGGGTACCCTATTATTCGGTTCCGGTCCGGTTTCGAATTACCCTATTTTAAAATATTTTAATGAAAACTATATTCTGATACGAGTCCGTAGGAAAAAACGGGGACCAAATCGGAGTGCGGAAGCTCAAGAACGAAAAAATGAAAAATATTTTAATTAAAATGAATGATAAACACTTAATCACAAAACATTAAAATTGACAAACACTACCAAAGCATACACCTTCTGCTCAAGGAAAAAGTTAAGACATGCTAAAATACAATTCATGCTATATTATAATATGTGAGTCCAGAATTTATATCCCACAGCATCACAAAATGGATTTGCTTTTTGTCCAAACTTTGAGAATACTTTTGCTCTTCCAATTGAAAATACAGTTTGGCCTGCTAAAGTTGGATCAAGTGAAGAAAACAACTTTTGAAACTATAAGCAGCACAATTATGCTACCAAATCAATCACAAAAAAAAAGTATTATGTCCAGCTTACATACCAAGAGTAGAACTGATAATGCAGAGAGCGAGCACACATAATGCCAACAAAGTTCCCAGCAAACATAATTGTTACAATATCAGAAAATACAATCTAAAAATTTAGCAACAAAGAGATGAATTAAAAGAAATATCTCAAAGCACCGAAATTTAAATCTCTAAATATTCATATAAATCTCTAAGTGTTCATATAAACCGGTTCCATGGTCCGGTTTCGGTTCCGACCATTTTGGAACCGGAACCTACCCGGATAAAATCGGTTCCTTCATTTTTGGAACCGGAACCTACCCAATTACAACCGGTTCCGGTTCCAAACCCGAAAAACTGGTCCGGTTCCAACCGGTTCCGGGTAGAACCAGAACTGGTGCTCACCCATACTCATACATCATCTTCTTATGCCAAATCAATGAGATAATGGGTGCTCTCTCAAGCCACTCTTCTGGTAAGTAACCTTTCATCTCTCATTCCTTCAATTTCTTGAAATCAAACATGCATTTCTTCTTTTTATATTCGAAATCCATGAGAACCTTAGATTGCAATTGATGCATTTGTCATGTTTTAGCTTGCTAGTGTTGTTATCTACGTATTTCATGACAAAATAACATAGATTAGACATTGATTGATGAAAATACATAAATTTGTAAAGTGTGTAGCCTTGGACAAATGGGCTTTGAAGAGGGAAAACTTGATTCTTGTCTTGATGATGATGATATAGACATGGTATATGGCATTTTAGAGTGTATAATTATTATAATAATGATGGATTATAATGATATGTTATGGTGAGGGTGTGGCCGAATGATGATGGTGTTAAGGGAAGCTTGATTTTTCATTGTGATGTTGATGATATTGTTAATGTGTAATGCATCTATCTTGAGGAGTAGTTTTTGTATTAGAGGATGGATCATGTAATGAAAAGTTGTAGGAGTATGGCCAAATAGAGAATAAGTAAGAGAGATAGTTTTCTGTATTTGGGGTTGTGTGGTGATCAATGTATGAGATGATACCTTATGAATTGTGTTAATTTGTTTGATGAATTTATCATGTAATGGACTTGGTAGGGTCATGGCCGAATGGGTTGGTTATGGTGATAATTTGTTTTGTTGTGATTGAGGGTGATGGTATGTATGGATGGTATATTCAATAAGCTTAATTTATCAAATGTGGTAAGGGATAGTGTATGGCCGAATGATTAGGCAAAATGCAAGGCTTAAGTGTTGTGTTCTTTGTAGAGAAATAAGTAATGAAGTTATACTTAATTTGATGTTGAGAATTTTGAATGATGGTGTAAGTAAGTTGCCGTTAAGGGCAACATCATGACATGAGATCGAGCTATTAGAGACTTAGCTTATAATAGAGTCATGAATACCTTATGACTTTAGGAAGCACGTCTTTAATTTCCACATCATTATAAGCTCACGTATCATTCACGTATATAATTAGAATTCCATGATTCCAAGCCCGCTAATCGTAATTCATTCTATGTCCTTAAATTCTATGCATGAGACTTCAGCCAGCTCCACGTGTCAGCTCACGCTTTAGAAATCATCCACATTACTGTGAATGAATGCTACTCTTTTTCATGTTTTCCGAATAATATAAGTTTTATTGATTAAGTTTTCAGTTTTCAGATATGAATAGTTTTTCAAGATCATGTTAGTTTTATATACATGCCTTCAGTTATTTTTACAAGTTCATTAAATTTTACTGTATGATTTCTCATTTCCAAGTTACATTTTATAAGTTAATATATACGATTTATTTTATTATTTGTATTTGTTTAGCAAGTTCATGTTATTAGATATTTTACAAGTATCATAAGCATTTTCAAACTACCAATATCTAGTCACCCCTCATGTTTAGTATCTCGAGTTCGCTCACTGGGCACTAATCGTCCCCATATGCTCATGCATGTTCATGTTACGTTCTTCTGCCTACGTGGTATCAGGTCATGTTAGGTAGGTTTCATGCCCACAGGCCACGACACTGGTGAGACTTTTCATGGCAGCATGTTTTATATATGTATATTTTATAGCACCCGTATTTCAATTTCTCATGTTTTCAGGTTTAAAGAACATTTTTCCTTATATTTTAGTTTTCAAGTAGATTAAAATGTTTTACAATATTTTCACTTTAGCTCTCACTCACCGAGTCTTTCAACCCACAGTTTTCACTTTGGGTGTAGGTTTAGTTTCAGCTTTCAGACTCTCAGGCTCGGAGGAGATGGGGACCAATTATAGTCATTAGGGATGCATGTTATGCATCCACAATTTAGATGTCATGTAATAGGCCGTAAGGTTGGAATTGTGTCTAGTATGCCCATTTGATGTATGAAATCTTAAATTAATATGTATGTGCATGTGTAATATATATATATATATTATGGGTGTTCATAGGTTCGGGTCAAATCGTGACCCGACCCGACCCGAACTGTGCGGGTTCTAAAAAACTAATACAATTCGGATTGACCCGACCATACCTGATTTTTACGGGCCAGTTCACGGGTTTGACGACGCAACCCGACCTGACCCAAAAAATAATTTTTTTATTAGGTTCCTAAAATTTTTATTATTTTTTAAAGTTGTTACTATTATTTCAGTTGTTTATTACTTTTTTTATCTTGAAATTTTATATGTATAACAAGTTTCGAGACATAAAATAGTTAGTTTTTTATGTCTCAAAATAATTAATACATAATAAAATTCTTTTTTGCCGACCCTACCCGCTCGGGTTTGCATATTCAAATTTCAGGTTCGGGTTTAACTGTTAGGGTTGGTGCTCTGAGCGCCAATTTATCTTGTATTTCCTTGTAAATACTTGTATAAATATTTTATTATGAATAAAGTAAACAGTTTCTATAATATGAATACTTTTATTATATGGTAAAGACGTAGATGACCATAGAATGATTAGTTATGATACTGTTACAAAAGCATTGTAACTAATATTGAGTCGTATCATAACAACATTATTCTTGAACTGTTTTTGGTCAAGGCTTACATTACTTGGTCAGTTAAGTAAATCCGCTGAGACTGGTACATATCATATACTGGAATCTTGGATTCCAATGGTTTCTCAATGAACCATGAGTCTTCGAGACTCGTATAGACATGCAGGTATTTATATTGGATAAACACTGAACGACTCACCGAATATTCTTAATAGATAATACACCAACGTCATCTTCTCGGGTCGAGTGAGCATAGTGGTCCTTCGACTTGAGATACCACTGTGGATGTATGAGGTATCCTCCACACTTTGATGACGTTGACAACTTTATTACCTTAGTTCACTTTCTCCGAAACTCAAGCAACAGTACTATGGTATGTTAGATTCCTATAGTATGATGACGCGATTGAGACAATCGTTTGAGAACCAAGAACAAGTGATTGTTCACAAAGTCGCCATGGAACTGTTCCATGCGCATCTGGATGAGGGGCAGAGTGTTAGCCCACATGTTCTTCAGATGATCGATTTGATCGATCAATTGAGACAACATAATCTCATCTTGAATGACATTCTCGGTAGGAGTGTCATTCTTGGTTCACTACCAGCTTCATTTCGCCAGTTCGTGATGTACTTCAATATGCACGGGACTGTCTGTACCTACCAGGAGCTACATAGGATGTTGCTCACGGCAGAAGAGGACCTTAAGAAGGGAGTACCGACTCGCCCTCCTAGAACTACTTCTATTCGGCTTCTTCCAAGGATGGTCCAAGGGAAAGAACAAGAAAGGCAAGAAGAAGAAGAAGGCTTTTGGTCCTCAACAACAGGCGAAGATTGCAAAGCCCAAAAGGGCTTCTGAAGACAAATGCCACCACTGCGGCAAAGTCGGGCACTGGAAAAGGAACTGTCCTGATTACATTGCCCAGCTGAGGAGAGACAGAGCTTCTATTTAGATCAGACCTCCGCATGTTCTTTGGGTGTGGACTGATCCTCAGGACATCCTATCTGTCAGTTATGTGTACATAGCATAAGTATCCATTATTGAATTAGCAATTTGTTAAATCCATGGGCCTGTGGTACACTGTAGAAGTGAGTTCTAAGTGTTATTGAGATATTGCTAATAAAATCGTCGATGGGATTATACCTATAGAGATTTGACGTTTATATCTTTATCTCTGGAATAATCCAGATACCTGTGACAGATGGATTATATGTATGCAGTGACTCGACCTATATGATTCAGCGAGTTTATCCGTGGTCGTCATAATTTACGGGTGGGTAGATTATAGACACCAAATTATATTTCGTGGCGGATATGCCTGAATCTAGAGAGTCTTACTAATGAAATATACTTGTAGAGCACTAGGGCAATTTTTATAAATAATATTGATTATTTGTAAATCGTTTAACGGTTAAACGAAAAATACATGCTTAAAGGGTTATTCGGCCGTTTTCTAGTTAGTGTGTATTTAGATTAAATACTTGATTTTATTAAATACACAATAATATTTTGTCAAATAATGTTCTTTTGTTGACATGTGTTCTAAATATATGTATTATGGAATATTTAATGTAAATATGATACATATAGTTAGATAAATATATAAAGTAATTGTCTAATTATTTTTTTGTTAAATAATTAGAATTATTTAATACATTTATCATTATCATTATTAAGTCATTGAATGGCTAATTTTTATTGGTGCACATGTATGTATAATTATGGAATTGGTAGCCAATTTGGATTTGAATTCTTTTAATTCTTGATTAAAAAATTGGAAAATTCAAATTACCAATTTTGCCCATGGAATTCGACCAACCCTGGGTATAAAAGTTATCTTTTTTCATTTGCTTCATAACATAAGCTAAGTCTCCAAAAATATTACAAAGAAAAGTTGAGAGAAAAAGAAAGGAAAAGAAAGAAGATTTGAAGAAAACTTGAATCAAAGTAAGTTTTTTCAATTCATTTTTAACTAGAAAAATATGTTTAGGGTTCCAAAATTTAACATATGATGTTTGAATTTTTCTCTACTACTTTTAGTTTGCAATATTGATGTTAGAAGCTTAGATGAAAGATGATAGCATGCATGTTAAGAAAGAATGCTTATAAAGTGTTATTAAGCTTTCTTTTAGTCATTAGATGACTTGGTTTCCATTCTAGAGTTGTTAGGCCACTCAATGATGACCTAGAATTGTTCTTGAGTTGTTTCATGATGGTGAGACTTGTTTGGTGTTGTAGATATTAGATTAAAGTCTTAGATTGAATTAATTTTGGTTATTTTTGGTTAATTTGATTAATTGAAAAATTTAGGTTTCTAAACTAAACTAAAATTGGGGCTTTCATTTATATGGTTTATTTTGAAGTATATAAGATATACAAATCATTTAGGGATTGATTGGAAATGGTTTAAGCATGTTTTAACAAGATTGGACCAAAATGATTAAAATTGAAACTTGGTGGGCTTCACGACAATTTGTCGGAAATATGAGATTTTCGGTTGCAGTTATGTTTTGATGTGTATGACATGTTTAAATCATTTTGGTGGTGGTTTGGAATCACCTAATTGTGTATTTGACAAAATAGAACTAAAATGATCAAAATACAAAGTTGAGGGGTCTCAAGACAATAAAGAAAAATTGTGAATTTTGGGTAAAAATTTATTTTGTTGAGTATTGAGTGATTAAAATAAATTAGTTTATTTTAATTACCCAAGAATAATAAAAGAAATCGGAAAATTTGATTTTCCCGTGTTCTGCTGTGTTACCCGTACTTATTGCCTAAAACCCTAACATTAACGACCTGCGTGACCCGACCCGATTGGATTTCGCAAATTTTGAAAAAATCCGACCCTGCCCAACCCGTAAACACCCCTAATATATATATATGTGTGTGTGTGTGTGTGATGTGTTGGCATTAATATATAGGTTATGCATGATCTCACGTTCATTTGTTGGAATAGAATCACATTTTACATATTCATTCATGTGCACAGATATAGGTCATGCATGTTTTGTATTTTTATGTCAGAGGCTTAAAGGGTGGTTATGCCGTCCTCTGCCGGTCACGTCTCGGATATACTGGGATGTGACAAAAAACAATAAATAAAAGCTGAAATTAAGAATAAAATTAAAACTAAATTGAAAAGTAAAAGGAGTGAGGTTACCATTCACGTATTAACCAAGCAAATTTATTCATGTTGATTGTAAGCCGTCTCTTTGGCAATGGCAGCAAAATTTGAATGGTTACAAAAGAAACTACTTCACTTAACAGACATGATAAAGGCAACTAATTTAAATTGAATATGTGAATGTATGAAAAGTTAGCAGAACAATGTAGGGATGTGCCTGAGGTGAATGTGAGACAGTATGGTCCTGGGATAAAAGCCCCAGATAATTATGAAGTTAGGATTCCCCTTCTCAATCAGGAGGTGAAGAATACTAATTAACTGATGAAGATTCACAAAGAAGAATGGGAGAAGACGAGATGTTTTATTTTATCGGATTGTTAGAAAGAGAGAAGATAAATGACATTGATTAATTTCTTAATCGATTGTCCGAAGAGGAGTGTGATTATGGAGTCCGTTGATGCTTCTGCTTATTCAAATACCGATGAGAAGATATTTAATTTGCTTAGTAATTTAGTAGAGAAGATCGACATAAGCAATGTGGTTTAAATAGTACATCAAATAATTTTATGATGGATACGATTCTTTTGTGACTTGTATTTTTTTACTACTTATTAATGATTCTTTTTTTTTATGATTTAATGCACTATTAAAAGAAGGTATTTGGTTATCATAACAGGGAGATTATAGGAAGTTAAATACCCGAATTTATTTTGGACACCATGTGCCGCTCATTGCATGGACTTGATATTAAAGGATATATTATAGATCCCCACCATGAAGAAAACCTTTGAGAGGGATATTATAGTGAACGATTATATCTATAACCACTCAGGTTCAGTAAATATGTGGAGAAGATATACTAAAAAATAAGGAGTTGCTTAGACCCTGCAAAATCACTATTTGCAACCAACTTTATTACCTTGACAAGGATTCATTCTAAACAAAACCTAATAAAGATGTTTACTTCTGAAGAGTATGGAACAAGAAAATGGGCTAAAGAAGCGATAGGTAAAAAAAAGTGGTGAAAATTATATTTATGATCTCGTTTTGGAATAATGTGGTGTTTGCCCTCAAGGTATATATACATTTTCTATTAAATTATTTGTTGACGGTGGATTTTGGTCTCAGGGCAATATAGGAATATCGCTCCCGAGGTAATCCTCCATCAATAGTGAATTTGTTTGGTTATGGGGGAAACCAAAAGTAAACTTAGCAGAAGGTAGATAATGCGCCAATCAAACAAGGAGATTTTACGTGGTTCGGCGGATTTTTACCCGACCTACGTCCACGGACACAAACAGGACTATACTTTTATTGCTGAAACTCGTATTTCTTGTACTTTTTACAAGCTTTTTTTTCTGATGCCACTTCCACATATTCTACCCTTCTATTTATAATAGTGAAGAAATCAGATTCCTTCTAGTATGTGGATTCCTAATTGAAGCAACCTCTTTTTTCCACAAGGATTCCTAATCAAATCTACCTCTATTCCCTTTATCCTTCTAGGACACTGGTTTCATCAGTATTCTTTATGAAGGTAGGACTGTCTCCTTACCCCGTAGGGACATGACATCTTATCTTCTGGTACACGCTTTGCCATATGGTCGGTCTTCATATGGTCGGTCATAATGGTTCTTTGAACTGAGAATGATGTTGTCGATCTGATAATGCTCGGTCATTCGAACCAAAGTGATCGGTTGCCGACCATAAAGTGCTCGGTCTCTTCCTGTTGTGGTCGGTCTGTAACCATAAGGTGCTCGGCCTTTTATTACAAAGTGCTCAGGCTCTTGCTGCTGCCTTTTTATGGGTCGGGTCAGCATCAATGATCCTGAACAAGAATGGGATTTACCTTTTTTGCCCTTGTCGTGCTGCTTTAAATACCATAGTGCCTAAAAACACCATCAACATATGTCCCATAGTTCTCGGTTCCAACGAGCATACAAGTTGGTGCCGGGAACTATATAAAGATGGTGTGTTGATTACTTTGCTTGGTGGTCGATCCGGAGTCGAATCAAAATTTTCTGTTGCCTCTTTTCAAGCCTCTTTTCTTGAGACGCGCAACCGTCATGTCTGTTTAAATGCCCGTCAAATCACCTTTAGGGTTTTTTCTGAGTTTGACACTTGTCAAACATCCGTCGGGTTCCCGCCAAAAGCAGGAGAAAATCGACCGTGCAGAGGCGTCTTAATAGTGCGCTGATCTCAACCGTTAATTTGATTTTGGTAGACCTCTTTTGCAGTTGACACTTGGCGTCCATCCGGGACTCTATTTCGATCTGATGGTTGGAATTATTCCGACGTTTGTAATGAGAAGGTGAACCGATATCCTTGCATCTGTTTGGCAAAAAATCCCATCAATTTCAAAAACTCTTCTTCCCTTCGACTACGAAGCATCTGATTTGGTTTTACTCAAAGTTCTTCAACGTATTCGCCGCTTTTCCGAGCATAGATCAAGTAAGTTTCCCGAACGACCTTCTTCCTCTTCCTCTTTTCTTGCTTGATGTGCCTTGTTGTTTCTCCTTTTCATTTGTTTTGATACTTGCTAGGGAGAGATTTTATTGAGTACTTTGCTTAGGACACTTAGAACTTCATAGATTTAGTTTTTTCTGGAAACTTAGGATAGCTTGTGAATCCCTTGGTCATTTTTTCAAGAATATGGTTGTAGACTGACCTTGCCCTTTTATTTTTCGGACGTCTAGGATGTCTTATGACAGTTCTCCCCCTGAAAACCCTGCTAAACCCTTGGCCCCTATTGCTGAAGAGCTCTCCTCTGGCTCGGGAGCACCCAGCGTGGAAGACCTTGATACTACCCCCACCCCTTCTGAGATCGAACAAGATACTTACCATCAGAGGGTTCCTCGGAAGGATCCAGAGCCCGGTGACTTTGACAGCTCGGCTCTGGACATGGTTCGGCCCTCTAAGATAACCGAGGATGATCTAGCACTGCTTCGGCAATGATATGACATCCCGATAGATATTGCTCTTGAGGTCCCTCTCCCATGTGATCGTGCCAGTCAGCCCGACGATGGTTCTGTGGCCCTTCTTCCAGCTTTCTTTGAGTGCGGGCTCCGGTTGCCAATTCAACCCTACTTCGCCTGGATGCTGGCCGAGATGGAGATCGCCCCCTGTCAACTAAGTCTAAACAGTTGGAGGATCTTGGCCGGGTTTTATGTAGCTTGGCATCGAGCGGGGCTTGGCGAACCTTCTTTTGAAGAAATGAAGAGGTTATATCGGTTGAAGGCCAACCCAAAGACTCACCACGGTTGGTACTACCTCTCTGCTTATGACAGTTCGTCAAACGTTGTCCAAAAACTCCCTGACTCCAACAAGAATATCAAGGATCTTTGGTTCTGGGCCACTGGAGATTGGGGACGGACCCTGAGATCGGATGGAGAGGAGATCTTAGTTCCGGACATCTTTAGAGCGGGAGGTTAGGAGATTAACCTTTAGCTTTTCTGCCCTTAGTTTTTTTTTATGTTTGGATTCTTACCCTTTTTTTCTATTCCTCCTAGCCTGTTGGAGGGATGCTCCCAAGGTCTCCCACCAGGTCCGGAAGCGGGTATTCTGGGCTCGGCGGTATGCCGCTCATTGGAGAGAGTTGGTAAACGATGCGGCATTTTTTGAATCGGGACTTGTTCGGACCGTTCCTCCCAAGGTCTCGGGTCGGATAGGTAGATGCTTGTTGATCTTCTAGCCAACTCCCTTGTCGTCTCTTTTTTTTTTTTGTATGCTCAGGTCCTGAACCTTTCTTTTGTCTTTGTTTTTTTTTTTTTTTGCAGGTATGTCGAAGAGACCAAAGTACCTTGATCGGTTGACCGGTGCCGCGAAGAAAACTAGCCCAGGTGGAGCTGGTACTTCTCGGAAACGACCTGAATCTTCTGAGGATAGAAAGGTGACCACGGGGGTAGAACGACCGAGCTCTCAAGGTCTATCTTCATCTCCCCGGGTGCCCCCAATGGGTGTTACCCGTCCTGATAGCCCTCCAAGACCTTCCAAGAGGAGGAAGCGTCGGTTTGGAGCTGTGGATACTCAATTGAGGCGGGAATTGGAGGAGGGGGGGAGGAGGCTCCGAGCAGAGAAACTCCAGTTCGGCAGGAGGGTCCTTCCAAGAAATTGAAGGGTGTTGTGGTTCTTGGAGTTGATGACCTTGAGAAGAATATTAGGGAGGCTACTTCCCATTTGGTACCGGCTTTCAATGAGCTGGCCGGGGCCGTACCTCCTGAGAAGATTCCGAGGTTTGAGGACCTTTCACCCGAGGAGGTAGTTACAAAGTTGTGCTCCCAGCTGGCCCAGGTCACTTCTTTTGCTTCTCTTCTTTATCCGTGGTGTCTTTCAGACTTTGTTTTTATTTTCCTAACTTCTTTTTTCTTCTCGGCAGGTAAATTATTTGGCGGCCAAGAATAAGGACCTATTTATAAGCCTTTTGTCCGAAGGCGGCCAAGCCCAGAGGCTTCAGAATCGTCTTTCTGAAGTGGAGGCCAAGTTGGCTAGTGCCGAAGAGAGGAATAGGGATCATGAGCTGGCTGCGGTTGATGCTGTCAAAACAAACAAAGCTCTTAAGGCTGCTGCTACTCTAGAGCGCAAGAACACTGAAGAAGCTAGAGCAAGTTTGGTGGATGCCCGGGCTGAGATCGGGCTCCTTAAGGTGGAAGTAGGCAGTGTGGAGTATAAGTTGTGGGCCAAGGAGGAGGAACTGGGACGGGCCCGTGCCGAGCTCAGGGATAGGGAACTTGAGTGGGAGGCCGAGAGGGACTCAATTCGTCTTGAAGGGGTCGGTGATTGTGCGGAAATCATCCCCATGGTTCTACCTGATTTAGACATGGGTCCTATTCATGCGGCCATCCGTTTTTGTAAAGGGGAAATGTCCGAGGAAGAGTTTCAGAGGTGGCTACCCCTCCTCCCGAAGAAGTGATGGATCCCGAACCGATTTTGGTCTCTCCGGTTCCCCTAGCTTCTCAAGAAAACCGTCCTGAGGTTCCTGCTCCTGGCGAGGACTATCCTGAGGTTCCACCTCCAATCCTTGAAGTAAGGGCCTCCCAGGTTGCCGAGGTTGAAGTTGATGTCCCCCCTCCTGAGACCGAGCCGATCCATCCGTCGTCTGAGCCGGCCGAGGAAGAACTTCTTGCCCATGTGCGGGCTGATTAAAAAGGGGTAACCCGGACGGGGCCCTGTGTAATAACACTTCATATTTTATTCGAATATATATATATATATATATATATATATATATATTTGTTT
The DNA here is from genome assembly GCA_019454045.1 of Zanthoxylum bungeanum. NCBI lineage: Eukaryota > Viridiplantae > Streptophyta > Magnoliopsida > Sapindales > Rutaceae > Zanthoxylum > Zanthoxylum bungeanum. The sequence goes on along the minus strand of SKCR01023478.1, from coordinate 7,748 downwards.
TCTGCTTTTCTCTTCTGTTTCTTGTTCTAGGTGTTCTTCTTCAAATGATTATTTAAGGCTCGTTCGAGAGGGGATAATACGAACCGAGACCCAAATTATTCAGTGGTTGAGGATGGACTCTGAGTTGTGAAGAACACGGATGGTTAGATGCAATCAGTGGGACGTAACCCGACCCCGAGCTGTAAGGAACACTTGGCCCTGGGGGAATGTTTCGTCCCCAGTCCAAAAGATAGACTCGGTGGGATGTGGCCCGACCCCGAGCTGTATAACCAAGTGGCCTCGGCGGAACGAAATCCAGCCCCGAGCCGAATAACTGAATGGCCTCGGCGGAACGTAATCCAGCCCCGAGCTTGATAACTAAATGGCCTCGGCGGAACGAAATCCAGCCCCGAGCTGATTAATAAAGTGGCCTCGGCGGAATGAGTCCAGGCCCGAGCCGAACAATCATTGGGACTTGCTCCGAAGGGAAGGGAATCAACCTTTGAAGCCCTATCGAATCTGTCTTGGGCGTCCCCTTTTCAGACCGATGAAAAAACAAAAACAAAATTTTGGAAAATAAAACCAAAAAAGTGTAAACAATAGCATTGATACCTTAGAACAGCGTCCTGTCCGAGGCCTCCAAAACATAATTCTGAACCTTTCAATTCAGTGTCCCGGCGAACCAGGATTTGGATCAGAGAGCGTTTAAATGGTAAGGGCACATCCTCTATACGTCGGGTCACTGTGGAGCATGTGTATTGTACGAGGGCTCCTCCTTACCACGCTGGAGCAGGCACACGCTACAGGGGCACAACGCATCCCTGTGTTGCGCCTCTCTTGGATCCAAATGATGAATGGATCAAAGAGTGTCCGGGATACTAAGGGCACATTCCTCCTTAGGTCCGGCATCACTGGAGCTAGCAATCGTCACGGGGGCATCATCATCCCCCGTGCTATGCTTTCCCACGGATCCATTACATCGGGTAAGTGAGGATCAAAGAGTGCTCGACACATTAAGGGCATATTCCTCCTTATGTTCGGTAACACTGGAGTAAGCAATCGCCACGGGGGTATCATCTCTCCCCGTGCTATGCTTCTCACGGATCCTATGCATCGAGTATGTCCCTGAATATTCCGAGGACCCCGAGCTAAGAGAGACACTTGGTTCTGGGGGAATGTCCCATCCCCAGACCAATGAGTATGACTCGGTGGGACGTAACCCGACCCCGAGTCGAATAGTCAAGTGGCCTCGGCGGAATAAGGTCCAGCCCCGAGCCGATTATCGCAGTGGCCTCGGGGGAACGTAATCCGGCCCCTAGGTGTTCGAAACATTAAGGGCATATTCCTCCTTATGTTCGGTAACACTTGGAGTAAGCAATCACTATGGGGGTATCATCCATCCCCGTGCTATGCTTCTCACGGATCTATACTCTGATTCACTTTCGTCCCTGCTGTTTAATGCTTGTATGGAATCGAGTGATTCTGGTTTGACTTGTGCTTCTTTATGGTGGTAGCCGTGGTCGGGTAGTTGCGGGTTTTGTGCTTTTAACCCTGGACCGTTGTATTGAGTATGTCCCCGGAGTTTTGAATATGGTTCAAAAAAAATTTATTTTTAGAAGAGTGGGTGAAAATTTTGGAAAAGAAAGTTTTATTTATATTCGGGGACATACTGCCCTTCTTACAACTCTCTGCGGGCCATTTTGAGATAGGCTTTATATTGAATTTTCGTCCCTTGTCGGGTTACTTTGGAAAGTTTCCCATGCGTTCTTCAGTCCGAAAGGCATTACTTTGTAGCAGTACAGTCCTTGATCGGTGATAAAAGTGGTTTTCTCCTCGTCTGCAGGATGCATCCTGACCTGATTGTACCCTGAGAAGGCATCCATGAAGCTTAGTAGTCATTGGCAAGCAGTTACGTCTACCAGTTGATCTATATTTGGTAGAGGAAAGCTATCTTTTGGACACGCCTTATTGAGGTCGGTGAAATCTACACACATCCTCCATTTTCCATTGGATTTCTTTACCAATACTATGTTTGACACCCACTCGGGGTACTTTACTTCTCTTATGAAGCCGGCTTTTAACAGTTTTTCCACCTCGGATGCCACCACTCTGCACCGTTCTTGATTGAAGATCATTCTCTTCTTGACCGGTTTGAGTGACGGGTTTGCTGCTAAGCGGTGACTGATGAATTTTGGGTCAATCTCGGGCATGTCATTGTGTCCCCACGCGAAGATGTCGGGGTATTCCCGTAGACATTCTAGCAGGCTCTTTTTTAGGGTTTCGTCCAAGTTTCCCCCTATCTATATGCTTTTTTTCGGTCCGAACAGTTTTATTTCTTCTAACTCTTCAGCTGTTCCTAGCCGGGCAACTTTATTCGGGCGTGGACCTGGTTCTTTCTTCTCGTTCTCGCCCCTCTGCCTCTTCTTGGTGCCTTCTTCAATGCAGAGGGTCTCTCATGAGAGAGTGGCAAAGCAGCTACGGGCTATCTTCTGACTCCCGCACATGATTTCGATCACTTCCAGGGTGGGGAACTTTAGTTTTAAGTGATAACAGGACATCGCAGCCTTTGTTTTCATCATAAAAGGTCGGCCGACAATGACTTGGTAACTGCTCAGGCAGTCCACCACAGTGAAGTTTACCGTAACTGTCCGGGTCCTAGGGTGAGTTCCGATGGTTGTTTCCAGTTGTATTCTCCCCAGCGGGATGACCGTTGAGCCTCCAAAATCGTACAGGGGGGTGCCGTCATTAGTTAGGGTTACGTACTCCACTCCCAGGCTTTCTAAAGCTTCTTTGGAGATTATGTCTACCGCGCTTCCGGGATCTACCAGGATTCCATCTACCTCTGTGTCGCTGATTGTAGCTTTGATTATTAGCGCATCGTCATGGGGGAAACTCACCCCTCGAGCATCCTCGTCGGTGAACATTATGGGTACCGACCGACTTCCTCGTGGTACTGGGGACCTTTCTGTTTCCAGCACTTCCGTCCCATGTATTCGGCTATAGCTTTTTCTTGACCGGTTAGAGTCTCCGGCCAGTGTTTTCCCTCCTGCAATGATGTTCACCTGCCGGCTTCGTGCCCTCTGTCTGGCGGCCATGGCCTCATGGTTGATATAACTATTTAGATACCCATTTCGGGCTAGGTCCTCCATCTGTTCCCGCAGATCCTTGCATTCGTCTGTTGTGTGCCCCTTCAGATTATGATGTACGCAGTAAGACTTCTGGTTCCTTTTATCCGGGGGGAATCTCCTGAGGTCGAGTTCTATCAAGAGGCCTTTTTCCTGTATCTCCATGATGATTTGCCCGGGTGGCTTGCTCAGGGGAATATATGCTTCTTCTCGGACTACATGATTCACCTGGGTCGCGACCCCTCTTTCCTGATCCCTTCGAGGCATTGGTTTGAATTCTTTGGGTTTCGGATTGAATTTTTTGAATTCCCTGTCCGGTCGTCGGGGGGCCTCTGTTCTTGTTGTTCTTTCTCGAATGGCCGTCCCCCTTCGGGAGATCTTTTCTTCGCTTTCTAACAAGACAAATTTCCGCGCTACCTCCAGAGCGGTGGCATAATCTGGTGTGTCTTGGATTCTTAGGTGAGTCCACAGTTTTCCAATCCTTAGGGCTCCCTTTAAACTTTCCAGGGCCTCTTGGGACTCGTACCCTCCGACCTCGAGCATCATATTGTGGTACCTCTCGATGAAAATTTTTAGGGGCTCGTCATCTCCTTGCTTCATAAGCCTAAATTCTCCAATCGTCTTCTTGGGGACGCAGGCCCCTTTAAAGTGTCGAACGAACGACCTTTTAAGCTGTGTGAAACTTCCGATGCTCCCCGGGGCCAGACTTATGTACCATAGGATGGCGGGTCCACCCAAAGTTAGGGGGAACACTTTGCAGATGGCATCTCCTACCACTCCCTGGACTTCCATCAACAGGACAAAGCTTTCGATGTGGGATTTCGGGTCAGAGTGGCCTTTGTAAGGTGCCATGGTCGGCATGTTGAATCGCCTTGGGAATTTTGCCGACTTTATTTCTTCCGTGAGGGGAGATTCCTCCTTACCGTCCCGGGCATCACTTGCATCGGTCTTGAGACCTACCCCCCACTTGGTCATATCCTTTTCTAACCAAGACTTTATCTCACTGGTTGTGCCGCCATGTCGTCTTCTGTGCCCCTCTGTGCGTCTATTGCCCTGTGTGCGGCGTTCCTCATGCCTTGGAATTTCCCGCACATCTTCGCTATACTCCATGTCTTCTCTTCTGGAGTCGCGGAGACTATCATAGGAGGGATCTGGTGATGGTCTTCCTTCTTCTTCTTCCCATGTGTCCTCTGTTTGTGAATCTTTTTCTACAACTACGGATTTTATCCCGTAGGGGCCCCTCCTCCTGGGTCCATCGTCTTCACTTGTATCTATCACCCTTTTCCCTTCTGCTTTTTCACTTCTTCTTCGACTGGTTCCGACGTCTGGTCTCTCGTTGTTCGTTCATTCCATTCTTTCCAGCCGATCCATCATGGATTTCATGCTCTCTTCCACCTTTTTCATCCAGTCTGTCGCTGGACTCCCCGAAGATTGATGATTTCCACCTTCTGCCATTGTCTTTCTCGCGAACTGCTTTTTGTTTCGAGATCCCCACAGACGGCGCCAACTGTTGACGGTGGATTTTGGTCTCAGGGCAATATAGGAATATCACTCCCGAGGTAATCCTCCCTCAATAGTGAATTTGTTTGGTTATGGGGGAAACCAAAAGCAAACTTAGCAGAAGGTAGATAATGCGCCAATCAAACAAGGAGATTTTACGTGGTTCGGCGGATTTTTACCCGACCTACGTCCACGGACACAAACAGGACTATACTTTTATTGCTGAAACTCGTATTTCTTGTGCTTTTTACAAGATTTTTTTTCTGATGCCACTTCCACATATTCTACCCTTCTATTTATAATAGTGAAGAAATCAGATTCCTTCTAGTATGTGGATTCCTAATTGAAGCAACCTCCTTTTTCCACAAGGATTCCTAATCAAATCTACCTCTATTCCCTTTATCCTTCTAGGACACTAGTTTTATCAGTATTCTTTATGAAGGTAGGACTGTCTTCTTACCCCGTAGGGACATGACATCTTATCTTCTGGTACACCCTTTGCCATATGGTCGGTCTTCATGTGGTCGGTCATAATGGTTCTTTGAACTGAGAATGATGCTGTCGATCTGATAATGCTCGGTCATTCGAACCAAAGTGATCGGTTGCCGACCATAAAGTGCTCGGTCTCTTCCTGTTGTGGTCGGTCTGTAACCATAAGGTGCTCGGCCTTTTATTGCAAAGTGCTCGGGCCCTTGCTGCTGGCTTTTTATGGGTCGGGTCAGCATCAATGATCCTGAACAAGAATGGGATTTACCTTTTTTGCCCCTGTCGTGCTGCTTTAAATACCATAGTGCCTAAAAACACCATCAACATTATTATATATTTATTTTTAACTATATGTATTTATATAAAAATTAACATCATATTTACATAACATTCATACATGTATTTGGCCTTCTTATATTTGAAAGGTGGATAGTGAGAAGAAGCCTCCCATAAGATATATCTATGAGGCCGTGGATAGAGTCAAATAAGTGATTGTCAAAGCGTTTGTTGGGAATGAGAAGAGATATGAAGATTTCTTCAAGATCATTGATAAAAGGTGGAACATTAAGCTTCATCGCCCAGCATACAGTTTGGTGGTATTTGAACCCAGAATTCTTTTATCAACCAAATACAAATGAAAAAGTGATGAGTAGTTTGTATGAATGCATAAAAAGGTTGGTCCCAGATGTTGAGACACAAAATAAGATTGATGATGAGCTTACAAAATATAAGAATGCGGAAGGGATGTTTGGAGTTTTCATGCCCGTTAGAAAGAGGTATGAGAAAGCATTAGGTGTAAAAAATTTAGTTCTAATTTTTTAATATTAGATAAATTTTGTATAATATTTAATTATTAAATTTTGATTAATAGCTGAGTGGTGCGCTTCTTTTGGATAAAAAAATTACTATTAAAGTTCTTAGCCTCATCTGTAGTATATCAGGTTTATGAACGAAATTGGAGTGTTTTTGAAAATGTATGTATATTTTTATATTTTTAATATAAAGTTATTCAATTGATATTTTATTTATTAATTCTAATTATTTTCTTTATAAATTATTACATCTTCATACTAAAAAGAGAAATTGACTAGTTGAAAGACATTTAAATGACTTGGTCTTTATGAAATATCATAGAACATTAAGGCATCTATATGAAATACATGATACCATTGATCCTATCTCTTTAGTTGATATTACAAACTATGAAATGCATGCGATCGTCTTCGAGTCTATTTTCCAATCCATTGATCTCGTGATAATTGGAGCTCTAAATCTTCCGAAATACCCAAAAGAGTGCACAAATGATAGTTGGCATTAGTTAGCTCGTAACACTTTGCAATGCCTTGAGATTTTCTTTCGCACTAATTTTATTTCTATATCAAAACATACCAAAAAGTGTATGAATTTGAATATATCATAAAACAAAAAATATAACTTATAAATGCATTAAAACGCCTAAATTACTTCTAAAGAATTGTAATATTACTCATATAAGTAGCTTTTGAAATAGACTTCCGTGGACTTATCAATAATCAATTCCCCTGAACTTGAGGAAGATGCTTACCAAGCTATATTTGATGCTTGGAAGAAGCACATTGACAATGATGAGAAAACAGTTTGCATAATGTTTGGCTTTATGTCGAATAAGTTATAAAAATCGCATGAGGAAATAGATGCTCGTAGTATTATCTTGCACTTGAGGGAGTCATTTGATACTTTTGTGCATAATGTGAGATTCTGAGTATCATGTGTCATATTTTGTTCTAGATATAAAAGCGGGTCCATAAGTGAACACATTCTGAAAATGATTGCTATATTGAAAAATTAGCCAACCTAAAGTTTATTATAGACAATTAAATAACATTGGATCTCATTCTCAAATATTTACTAAAAACCTTCTAAAATTTCATCATGCATTTCAATCTAAACAAGATGAAAACAACGTTAGCGGAGTTGTATAATTTGCTAAAGCAGGTTGAAAATAATTTGAAGCTAGAGCTGAATACCTTCATCTTACTTAGGATACGAAATCAAAGCCACAAAGCTCAAAAAAAATAAGGGCAATGCCAGTGGCCAAGATCACCATAAGCCACTAATAAGGTAGGAAAGAAAAAAAAAGTGATTTTTTTTCTGTGGCAAGAAAGGATATTAGAAGAAAGAATGCAGAGCGGCCAAGTGTTGGGAATTTAGAGATCAATGCACAACAAAAATATTCAATGAAATAAGTGTCTCTCTTCAGATATTCAAAAACCCACATGATCATCACATAACATGATCATGTGAAACATAAATAATAGATGAAAGAAAGCACAAACATAATATAAAAATATTAAGGAACATGATGTACATCAAATGCAACCACCAATCACAAATCAGGAGTTTTGTGATTTACCAAATGCTTCCTTAAACTTTGATCTTCAAGAACCAACTAGATAGTCACAAAAGTAAGTAACCTCTAATGGCATCTATACAAGTACAAGTCTATCTTGTGCAATACTATAATCTTGATTGATGCTAGTTCATAGATTGAAGTAAGTGAGAATATAAGGTTCTTTGGTTTAGTTAACTAATACACATGTATAGAAAACTCAATCTTAGTGTCTAGGTACCTTACACACAAGTATAGAATCTTAGAACTCTAACATTAATATAAGAAAT